>NW_019379494.1:867405-913063 GCF_000648655.2 Copidosoma floridanum
TATATAGTATATACAAGAAGGGAATGGCCATTTATGCAGTTGCGCAAGGCCACTTTCTAAGGCTGCACATGTATGTGCATAGGAAGGGGAGAAGAAGAAGAAGGCCGCGTCGCGCGACGACAGTATATTCAGCGGAAACGAGTCGACTTTGGGAGCCAAGCTGATGCGTATAGAATGGCTCCGCGACACGGAACGGCCGAAGCTCTCCAAGTGCGGACGTATATCGTATATTCCTACATTTATGGATGCATATGCATATTTTCCCCCTTTCTCCCATCCTGGCCCGTAGCTTTTACACACACATATATATAAAGGTACTCGACTCAAAACTGTATATGTATAATTAATAGCGCCCCCTTCAACTCCATCCTTGACCATTTTATACATATATGTATATATGTAAAGGTGTACCTGCTCGGCTAGCTCGGCTCTCCGTACTATGGCACACGGCCAATCATCTCTATTTCCAGGTATCGATTACCAACCTGACCAACTTGCCCCGCGCTCTCTGAAATTGGAAAGTCCGCGTAACCCAACACTTATTAACCCACTGCTCGTTTTTTTTTTTTTCTTCCTTCGCCCTCCTTGCTTACGCACTCCTCCCTTCTTTCCCCCCCCCCTGATATATTGCTCTTTGGAGCGTGTTCGCCTTTCCAACTTCACATGTACACACAGAATGGTTGGAAATTGCAGTATACCTATACGTATACATATAACCCCACGCGCCTATACAGTTCCCTTTCGGAGCTGCCTGAATGGAATTTAATTGTAATTACGCTCGCTTCGCGTTTCCCTGCTTCCCCCTCTCGCTTCATCTTTTTTATTTATTTTTCCTTCCAGAGCTTTCTTTTATTTAACACGAACCCTGCACCTGTCCTTTTGGACAAAGCTATATTATTTATACATCCATAGTCAAACTATTTCATCCATGTTCCCCTGTCCATGACATATCGGCACACATATCATGCACATTGGTACACGATAAAGTAAAACACAACAGTATAGGTATACAGTTGGGGTGACACACCGGTCGCACGCGTAATGACTTCATAACGTGGGTATATATTCCACCGGCGTACCTGCACTACATTATCTCCGCATCTCTTTTTCTTGATGCTGCGCAGCGATGGGGGTGGGGTAAAGGCTCTATCGCGCACGTAGATCTCTCTCTGAGCGGTGCACGATGTACACGCGTGACGCTCATGTGTATTATCATGGGGCCCCGGTCGTGCAACGTAATAGGGACGAGTGGCTCAAATAAGGGCGCACGAGGTATCAAGTATCAAAAACCGAGAACCGATGGACGGGATTCGTTTTTCTCATCTTCGATGCACCGTCACATCGACTATACCTCTGTTTTGATACTTCTTATTCCGAGCTCTCTTCTATCTGTTACTCCGCTCGTTGCACGTTCCATACCTATTTCGTCTCGAGCCCGCGGCACCAGACCCGTGGAAGGAGAAAACTGTTTTTTGCAACATGTCGGTTTCTCTCCCTCTCTCGCGTGTCAGTCGAAGACCTTTTGCGCTACTTGGATCCATGTACATTTGATGTATGGGATCTAAGAAGCTTTTGGCGGTTCCATTCGATCGGGTACATTTTTCGTTTCGCTGAGGCGGTCGGCAAGCCGAGGATTTCCTATAAATTGTTCCGACGGCCGAGATGAATACCATCCCCGAAAAATGATAGCCCTCCCTCTCTCCAGCCCCTGTTGTTATCGTTGCGAAAAATTACGGGGGTGAAGAAAAAAACAAAAACAAAAAAAAAAAAAGAAATCGAGCGATGAAAAGTGAGCAAACTACCTCCCCCTTCCCCCCCCTCCTGCTACGGTAAACGCGGGAATATTCATCGGGTTTTTCGACCGTTTTTATTATTCAGATATTCCAACTTTTCCACCATCCCCTCCCTCTTCGTCTTCTGTTTATGTGTTTTGGTATTTAAAAAAGCTCCCGAGTGTCGTTGAACGGATATTATATTCGAGACTCAAATCAAACACACGAGGCCAAAGTTTACGTTTTGGCAACGCAATTTCAAAAGAGAGAGAGAGCGAGAGAGAGAGAGAGAGGGAGGGAAATATAAACCATTTCCGCGTGTATACATACAACGTACATTATGGTTGAGTAAAATTTTTCATTCGAAAAAGCTCGGATGACGCGTCCCGAGTCGTAAAAAGAACAAAAAAAACAAAACGTGATTGACCATTTGTCGCGGCTCGAGCAACTTGTCTGCCCTGGGCCATAAGCCGGAGACAATCGAGTCGTCAACGCGAGGAACAGCGCACAGAGCCCGCAGCGATGGCAGCGCCTTATGCCACCCCCTCTGTCTTCTTGTCGTCGCCGTATTTTCATTTGCGTACAAGAGGCGGTCGTCAACGGGGAGAAAGTGAGCCCGCGATAACCGAGTCGAGGAAAACAAAGCTAGCTTGATTTAATTTTTTAGAAAGAAAGAGAGTCCGTCGTGAAAAATGGCAAACGCGACGGCCTAGAATTGGAAGAAGTCGTGGCAGAAGACCTCGGGGTGGGTGGTGTGAGTGTGTGTTTGTACGTATAGGTATGGACGCGAGCAAGGGCTGACGACGAAATTGACGTTACACCGGCGTGTGTTTCTCGCCCAACCTCGGCCACCTTTTTTTTATGGTTACCTACGACGCTGTAGGGCGCTCCTGAGGCTTCTTATTTACCTCGTACTCCCCCGTGCCGGGTCATTTTTGGGGATGCCAGCATCTTTTTATTTTCTTTCTCGAGCTCGGCCGATGTATCACGAGAGCGTCTCACTGGGTGTGATGATAATTTTGTCCGGGCTGACAATCGTTGTAATTTGGGGTAGTCCAACTCGAGGGCCTGAAAAGTGCTTTGGATCTTGAAACTTTTTTGGGTTTGACATTTTGGAGGAAAATAGCCGGTACGGGAGTTTTAGAAATTGATGAATTAAGATAAATGTACATTCAACAGGATTACAAAGGTTAAAATGTTGAAATACAGGGTAAAACATTATGTACTCGGATAAATACATAGGGTTATTGGAAAACTGACGGTTAGTTTTTTTTTTTTTTTNGTTGTAGGTGTGATCTTTCGAGATTTCAGCCCATACAACACCCTCCACCAGTGCTATATATACCTACTCCATACCCCCTCCTCGTTTCCAATTCTGGGGTGCATGCACGCTCACGTTCATCTATTCACGTATGTTTTTTTTTTTTTTTTTTTTTTTTTTTTTTTTTTCGTATACACAAATCTTGTTTAGTAAAATAAACTTTCATCAACATCGTCACGACGCAGATTGCTTATTGCACTTATTAATTTATCACACGTTTGATCATGCAAATTGATACTTCATCTGTAGGTAAAAATCATCCTTTTATATAGTGTAATTCTCGGCACAAAATCTCCGCATCAATAATCTTCGTGATTCATCAGACAAAGTTCAATAATCCCCGCGTCTGCAGTAAAGAGGACAACAGTACGTATACCTCACGGTAAAACTTTTCGAGTCGATTCGACTGTTCGCCCGATACTTACCCTCTCTCTATGTGTACCTACGTAAATACTTGCAAAGAAGAGCCGTCTTTGACCGACCACTACGTATATATACATATAAATTTTCACTCCGAGATCAAAGTTGTACAGAAGAAGATAGTTTTGCTCGGGTCTTTCAAAGAAATCGAAGGTATAAGTATAAACGAGCAAAGGCGTAATTTTTGTTGTTTGCGCCCCGGCTTCTTTTGTGCAGCTTCGCGTCATCATCCTCCCTTTTCACGTTTCATACGATTGATTTCGTACGGAAAAGTTTTTTTTCTCTCGCCCGCTCCGACTATAATTATTAGAAAGATATCTTTTTTTTTTTTTTTTTTTTTTCACCCAAGTAAACCTAACGGGGAATGGTTGAAAAAAAAAAAAAAAAAAAAAAAAAATTAAGAAATACAACAGTATCGTTTTTTTTTATTAATAATAATTACATTGGTTCTGCTACTTTTGTCAATAATTGAAAGCGAAGAGTAATATTTATACACGTGATTGGGCGCAGTTTACTCAACTGCGTAAATTACAATTTCACGCTTTTGAAATACACGTCAGGACCCATGCACTGTATGTTCATGTTCTTCCAACGTACGAGGAAAGTTGAGGCGTTCGTTTACTTAAATTCGTTGCTTGAATTCCTTTGAGCCGCTCACAATTACAAAGTCGTATGCGCCAAAATTTTCCTCCACGATGGATTATACACATGCAGACCCAATCCCATATACCTTTATACACCGGTAATAATCAAAGGAAGTTACGTGAAGCAACGTGATCCCGTAATTTTCCGCACAACTGAATAACCAAATTTTGTTTTTCCTCGCTCCGACGGGGTTAACAGTGTACACATAAAATTTGATGCCGATAACAATCGTCTCGCATCGTACCCGAGGCATGAAAAAAAAAAACATTGGACATAAAAAGAAGAATATGGAGGGTGCAAGCACACTCGGAGAGCGTAATAAAAGGCACGATAACTGCTTGACATTTGCAGCGCGCGGGGCGCGAAACAACATCCCACGTCGTCGTTCTCCCATTGTCGATGCCGGGCACACGACGAGGGTGTTTTTTTTTTTTTTTTTCCCTCCTAAGGCAAAGCTGCGGCGCGGACGTGTCGTCGTATACGTATGAGCGCGTGGTCGATTTTTTATACAGCCATCGGTTGGCCAAGAAAAACGCAAGGAGACACCCTTAGGAAGAAAATTCAGGGCGCGACTCACCGAGCTTCTTTTTTCCAATTTCCGCTGTACACAGTATGACATTAGTCACGCGCAAACGTCAGATGACCCCTTCTTTTTTTTTTTTTTATCTCGTTTATCTCTTTCGGTCGCGTGAATGTTCAACTCCTGCACCGTCTAGAGCAGCAAGCATCTTCATCGCCGGCATCACGATCCGCGACGACGCGCAATTCCAAGTTCTAGGGTATACAGCCAGAGAGAGAGAGAGAGAGAGAGATCTCGCAAGTGATTTAGGAGAGCGATCGTAGCTGTATGAGAGAGGGGTGGGGGGTGGCGCCAACCCCCGTGACCCACAGGATAAATGGGACTCTCGTGTCCTGTGACGATGACGACGAGGAGATTTCCCCCAGGTTTCCAGGGCATGCGGCGTTTGACGCGCCACCATCAGCCGCACACATATTATACATGTATATAATGTACACGTACCTCCCCCGCTGCGATGAGTAGGTGTATACATAACATATACGTGCCCGACTTACGGCCGAGAGGAATGAAAGAACGAAAAGAAGTAGTTGAGAGAGAGAGAGAGAGAGAGTGAGTTGTGTCTGTGATAACGATGCAGGTGGGGCGCAGGTCTATCAGTGCCCTCGAGAGGCGGACGGCCCCCGCTATACTCTAGTTATTCTTGTTGTTGTTGTTTACGTTTTGGCAAAGTCCATTCGCGACAGACGAGGGAGAGCCGAGCTACTAAGAGTCCCTGGGGTCCAGTCGGCAGCGCCCCAGCCCTCGTTATTATTTCACGCGCGCCCTCTACATGCACACTCGTGCGGATGTATAGGTGTGGCGTGGTGGTGACTGTTGTAGGTGTGATCTTTCGAGATTTCAGCCCATACAACACCCTCCACCAGTGCTATATATACCTACTCCATACCCCCTCCTCGTTTCCAATTCTGGGGTGCATGCACGCTCACGTTCATCTATTCACGTATGTTTTTTTTTTTTTTTTGTTTTTTGTTTTTCTTTACCCCCGCGCGCCTATCGTTGACTCTCATCTCGTAAATTCAATAAGGGCGCGCTTGCTCGCGTCGTCTTCTATCGGCTCTGCCGGCTAAACTGATACCTGGTCGTCCCAGCTCCTCGTGGGGCAACTGCAAAAAATCAATGGCTCTGATTTCGCACGTGCACCCACCCCACTCAATGGCTGGGAACGTGCATCCTCGGGATCGAGAGCATTGGCTTTGCATAAATTCAGTGATTTTTTTTCTTTTTTTTTCGGCACCGCACCTCAGACACACACGCACGCGAGAGGATGAGTTCACCTGAGATTTCAAAGAGGGGGGGGGGAAAGGAATAGAGCCAGGTGAACTCCCCAATTTACGAATAGAAGCCTCCTCCGCCTCGTCCTTACTGCTCACCGGGGACAGATTTCCGCTTTAAAACAATATCCTCGCGACGTGCCCTCCATTATATCTCTCCTCTTTCCTGCGTTGCTGCCTTTCGGCTTTTTTTTTTTCCCCCACAGGATCTTGTGTCCCGATGCGTATGCTCCTCAACTACAGGCAAAAGAGCAGAAGGGAGGGAAACGAGGGCTGATTATTTTTCGGGAAATAAGTACGAATAAGCTCGAGTGTATTTCTTTGTTGTTGGCTTGACAGTCGAATCGAGTGGGAAAACAAAAAAAATAAATAAAATAAAAAACGAGGCTGACCTGGTTGTACCACAATGTAATTACTCGCGCCAATGTACGTCTTAATGTGCAACCGCGACGCCAAGTTATATTCGATTAACGGGAGCTCGGGCCTTTTGTCGAGATGACGAATAGAGTGTATAAATAATTACATGGTGGACGAGAGTTTTCGTATCAAGGGAGAGCAAGTGCGGTAAGTGAGTCGTGTCGGGGGAGGATTTCACGCGTCCCATTGGAAAGAGAGAGAGAGAGAGAGAGAAAGAAAAGAAGAGCCACACGGGGTGGATACTGGTAATAATACGAAGGAAGAAGAAGAAGAAGAGACATCAAAATCTGTCGCCGCAAACGTGCAAACATTCGGTCACGTAGCGCGCGTCACTCGCCGACCCCGAGATTACACACACATATTTTCGCTCAAGCGCGCGCCCGGCAAATCAAATTCACCGCGTCCAGTTTCCCCGAGTAGCCAAAGTGCTGACTCCATGTCACCCGATATCATACCCCGTGCACGGATGTGTATATACATATACATACTCGTATATAATATGGACCTTTCCTTCTTTTCTGCCACTACAGCTCCGAATAAGTTTTCCCCCGACCTCTATACAACAACAGATAGTAATACTACCCCATAAAGGAACTTTTGTTGCTCGACTGTTATTATTCACGTGTGCGTATATTTATGAATGTTTTTGATCTTTTAAATTACAAAAGGTAAAAAGGTACGCGGGGGGGGGGAAACTTTTCGTATCAAATTAACGTTTGATGAATACACGGAATACACACTTTGATCCGAGCGAACGTTAATATGTACACGCGCTGTTCCGTTACTCCGTGTGTACGTAATATTTATTCAAAGGGTAAACTCGGCATCGCTTCGCGTATACCTACGTGTACAAACTTTGAAATGGCTGCGTATATAATATATATGCACACAAGTAATCCAGCCATTGATATCTCTATAAATGTAGCGGTGATAATAACATTTGTATGGGTATATGTAAATATGACACAACGAAATTGATTGCGCGAGAGTAGTCGAAAGAGACGAATGGTAATTTCGAGCAAAGAGCAAACGGCGCATTTTTACTCGATAAAACCAATCGCGCTTTTCCGAATCAAATCTACATATATATACTCAATGTACCGTGCGATGCGCGCGAACGTGGGTATAATATAACGGTGGCATAGATCATGCTCGTCGGGTGCGCTCCATTGAGTGGCAAAAATAAACAAACGAACGAAAAAAAAAAAAAAAAAAAAAAGGCCAACGCGGTGTATTTTTGCATTTCAATAGCTCATTGGCCAGTGAGAGCAGTTAACACGACCGCGGCGTGCCATCGCTTACGAAACGAGGGTGTATACTTTTGCGGTATGAGATAAAGGGCAATCGGAGCGCGGGCCCCGCAATTTATCCCCCGTGGCTCGTGTACACCCTCCGCGCGGGCTCCACAATAAATCGAGAGGGGCCATTTTATTTTGCCGGTGTTAAATATTTACATTAGCGCCTCGACTCACCCCCCCCCCCCAACCCCCATCGTCTCTCTTTTCCAACTTACACGCACCCGAGCACCGCGTGTATAATATATACGAGTAGGGGTGTACCCACTTTGACTGACTCGATTTTCCCCGGGTTCCGCGATGGGTGTAATCACGACCGCGACTGCATTAGCGGCGAACGGCGCGTAAATAGTATACGACTGTGAAATTCACGCGAGGCTTCCTCCGAGTGATATAGTTCTCGTTGCTCTGGAGTTATCCGAGAAAAGTTTACCGCTGCTTTGGGTGATGGAATTTTATTTTGTTTCCTTAGCGGGTGAAAAAACATTTTTTTTCCAGTGGGTCCAGATGGTAGAGTAAAAAAAAAAAAAAAAAAAAAAACACACGACATTGCTGGTTGAACAATTGGGTTACGAGGCAAGTAAAACGAACGATCGGTACAGTAATCAACGAGGACGTCGAGATTGCATAATCAGAGGGAGTTATCATCGTAATGGGTATGCTATCAGGGGGGTTGGGCGGAGGATCGTCCTTGCGTAATGAAGTAAAAAGGAGAGCTTAGGGGGGGGGGGGTCTGACAAATGAAAAAAAAAAAGGCTTGCGCAACATCGTATCGGAAACTGTGCCGTTAGGAGGGCTAATTGTGATAATCAGTCGATAATGCGAAGAGCGGAAATTTAGTTGCGCCAAGTGTACTCCGTATATATACAGCACGGTAGTTACGAAGGATGCGGAGGTGGAGGAGGAGGGATTTCATCGATACGGGGCGTTTGCTAATCGGCCGGTTCTCTCGTATTTTAGATGCGTTTGAGCACGTTATGAGATTATTCAACGCAAGGGATGCTGTACGGTCATGTGAACGCGTTTGGGCACGTGCACATAGGAAATCTGCATAATTGCGGAAAAATTATTACCTCTTTTTTTTTTTTTTTTAACTCTATTTCGTTCGTTTGTTGGGTGGATAGTTTAAAAATATCGGACGCATGATTTTTGTTTTTTCCGGTAAATGAAAATTGATGGGTATAGAAGTGGGTATTTATCTTGGTTAATTTTTGGTTTAATACGAGTTTATGTATGGAAAGAGAAAAAAATTGATAAATAGGTGTCCAATATCTTCTAATAACGAACCAGACAGGCGTAATGAATTTTTCTGCCTCACGTGAAATTGAATCGTGATTAATTGTTCATACGCGTAATTTGTACAAATTAACATTATAACATGCATCCAATTCGTCACAAACAATTACCGCAACCACACACGAACTAATTTCTGATCTGTATGGCGGGCTTATATATATATAACTGATCCGTGTAACCATTGGGCAAAAATTTCGAAGAGCAGCCCCGTATAATTTTTTAAATGGTTATTTGGCGCGCGATTACCGCGCCTTCTGTTCCGAGAACCTCTCCATACTTTTCGATCGAACATGTCGTTGCGACAAAGAGAAAGGGAAGGAAGGAAAAAAATAGACAGGAGTAGGGTCGAATATCGAGCTGCGAGAGCTCCAGAGCCGGTATATATATGTATATATATGTATGTATACTTTATGAGGGTTACCCACTAAACCTCCCCCGGTTACACATGTGTGTATACACATAGGCCGTGCAGGGAGACACGGTCTCCGGCCTTTTCCCCTCCGAGCCCGTTTGCGATAAGGCGATAAGCTCAAATGTATTGGCTCCCATCAAATCGCGCGCTTTACTGCCACGCGTGTATATATACATATATATATGTATACCCACAGCCTTTGCCCATAAACGTCCGACAATTCCCTTTCGTACCCTCCTCGCTAGCGAGCGCGTGTGTGCACATACACGTACGTAGGACACAAGAGCACCCTATGCACGGCCTGACGTGCAGTCGAGTTTTCGTCTACTTTAAACCCCGAAACCCATACCACCCCCCCCCCACTTCCCTCAAGAAATCTCCTCTTCTCTTGTAGAAAGCGTTCTCGTAGCGCGATAATTTATTTCTCGCTCCCTCTTCCAACTTGAAAACCCACCTCATCGTCATCCACCCTTCTCCATACGCGCACACGGATGTTTGGGTACGTGTGTGTCCCACGTGTAGGTGTAAGGTATACGTACTCCCATTGTAAGCTTATATGTTCTATATTTATACAAGTACTCTCTTTTTCGTTTAGCTAAATCCTCATATTATCACTATATATATATACATTGACTTTTCATTTTGATCGATTTTTACGATAAGCGTGTATCGATTATCCTCCCGAAACGGCTCTCCCCGTATCCTGCAATATATACGTATACACTTTTAAGGATTCAAAACGAGATTTCGTTCTCGGAGCATATTTACACGTACTGGTTACATGGTGCTGGTGAACATTATACAGTCCAATCGCATGGACTCCAAAGGGGGATGATAAGAAAAAAAAAAAAAAAAAAAAAACAGGTAACCGAGCTCCTTCTCTCAGCCCCCCCACCCTCGCGGAGGAGCTAGTAATTGTGTTTTCTCGTGCTCTAATCCGCTGGAGGAGCCAAGAGCAGGGAAAGTTGTTGGCGGTTCTCGAGTAGAGCAAACGTCGGCTCTTGTTATCGAATTTCTAGTCAAACGCAGGAGGCCACGGCTAGGTTGTATATGGACGGTAGCGTGGGGCTATCGGCTAATTCCATCGATCACCGAACGAACGAGCATCCGATAGCGTTACGTGGAATTTCGACTCTCCAGCGGTGTGTCTACCAGAGAGTCCGAGTCTCTCTCTCTCTGCACTCGACGGGTGGGACGTGATAGCGCGCCGGAGCGGCGACTTAAGTGGCTGTAATTAAAGATGGCCACTGTAGTACCGGTCTCCCCGCGGAGAGTAGGAGCAGAGGCGAGAGATATAGATAACCGCAAATCCAGGGAACGAGAGAAAGAGAGAAGGAGCTCTCTCTCTCTCTCTCTCTGGGCTACCCCGCGTGTGCACTCGTTGATTTCGAATTCGCGGGAATTATCTCTCTCTCTCTCTGCTCTATTTTCACCGCCACGACATCGGCCCGATTAATTATAGCCACCCCCTCCTGTCCAAGTGTACTCGAAAATTACACGGCTCTATCTTCCTTTCTTTCGCGCGAATTTTTATCTTCCCCGTGGCTCGTAACCTAATGGGACTTCAT
Source organism: Copidosoma floridanum (assembly GCF_000648655.2). The sequence goes on from NW_019379494.1 coordinate 878,403, forward strand.
AAATAAGCTTTATTTTCATAATTACACGCCCCGCGGAATTATTAATCACCCCCTCCTCCCCCTTCTGGTTGGGGGTTGGGAAGGGGGGGGACAAATTTTAGCGATGCAATAAAAATTCCACCCTCACCCCCCCCCTTCCGCTACAGTACCACGGGCGACGCATTCAATTTATTTCTGCATTATGAAAATTTGATTGCCACCACCAGACGCGAGTATTTTTCCTCCCCCCCCCCCCGATGTGGCTAATTACCTTTGGTCTGTACGCCTCCTGGTCCTATATTTCGTGTTTTTAAATTAGCAGCGATGCACGCGTACATCGGTATATAAGTGGCTATACCGATACGAACTTGGGGGGGGGGGGAAGAGCCACTCTCATTTGCATGGGTGTACGCGCTGCTGCCTCGCCGATCGCGATAACGAAAGATTACCCCCCATCGCTGCTGATGCACGGCTCGCTTTTCGCGCAATCGGACGTCTGTCTGTCAGAGCTGTTTAAATCACCGACGTCGCGTATAGGGTGAAAGCACACCGCCGGACGCGTGCTGTATTTTCTGCTTTTTCCTTTTACTTTTTAACAACGCGAAGGGCCTTTCTTTGTAATAAGTCTGAAAAAAGGATCCTCCCTAGATCGAACGGTGACCCTCGAGGGTAAAAATCGTGCAAGAAAACACGGCGAGCTCTCACGAATGTATACACACGTATATATCTACGAGTTATACGAGCAAACATCGATATTCCTGTCTATTTTGTTGTGAGCGTATACATAGATACACCCTCCAAGATTCATACGCCTCATCCTCGCAAGAGGAAGTGAGAAGAGGCCACGGGCCGGTGAACTTGGGTTCTTGGCTAACTGTCAATTACCGAACCGCACGACGGAGCTCTATCCCTTTTCGTATATTTTATATATATATATATATATCTCTCTGTATTGTTTCCGCGGCTTCCCTCGGGGTGTATACCCTATCGATATAATATGCACTAGTCGACTGTCTTTGCTTCCACCGAGCAGCTTCCACGGATGTAAGGATGTGTCTTTTGTCGACACATAACAAATCCGTACAGCTTATGACGGGTAAAAAAGCGTTGAAAAGATTCCACGGGGATGGGTGAATAAGATTAAAACAATGGAAAAAAGGGAGGTAAGAAAGGGCTCTCGATCGAATGATTCCGCTCGACCGGTCAATTTCACAGATCCCTTTTTCTCCGTCGATCTATCAAAACCCACCCACGCGCATCTCCGCGTGTATATAGTTGACGAATGCCGGGCGTTCCTCTTATTGCCTGCTACTACTCCATCTATAGGCGTATATACGTCGTTATTTCCCGCCTCGTTTTTACAGCCGTCGTTTGTTCCGTCACTCGACTTCCTTCGCGTGTAAAAAAAGGAAGAAGATCCCGAGTCAATAGCTTCATAGCTCGGGGAAAACCACGGGAGCGCTTCTTTAAAATGCAAATCTTGCGTACACATTTTTCCGTCCCTTCCCCTCCAACAGCTTCTTCTTTACCTCCTTACCTCCGGCTCGTGTCTGGCGACGACCGAAAAAGTTGGCTAATCACGAGAACGGCGCCCCCCAAGAGCTAAATTTGAGAAAATAAGTTCCATCATTGAATTTTTCATTTTTTTCGCGAGGGCTGTACAGGCCGCGTGCCTTTGAATATACTTCTTGCGTAACAAGAGCAACAACGAGAGCGCTTGGCTCGAGATAAGATTGAAATTTATCGGCGCAGCCGCCGTGTTAATCGGCAAAACGAGGATACACGGGTTTAAGGGCCGTTTACGGCTTTGCGAAGGTGATTCTGCTACCGAGAGGGGAGTTATATCATACAGAGTTGAAGTACCTGTTACTCGCGTTGTTTTTTTTCTCCGCCCTTTATAAAAAAAAATCATCCCCTTCCTGCACTCGTTCTTGATTTGATTCAAATGGTTGGCGCCCCAGTTGATTTCTTGGGAGTTGGTGTAGACAGTGGGTAATCAAGGAAGCAAACAACACCCCCGCACACACAAGTCGCCGCGAAGCGCGTAATTGCGGCGCCTCTCAACAATGCTCGCCTCGACATCTGCACAACGTCCTTCTTACTGCAGTTTCGTCCCTCCCCCCTCCCTTTCTCTTGGCTTACAGTTATTAAGTCGCGAGCCGGAAGGGCTGATGTGCCCCTCCACCGCTCCATTGTGCCCCGGAAGACAGAGGCGAAGGAGCGCACCGTCAAATGTGCCCCACGGTATGCATAATTACGGGCTCGTTACAAGGCGCGCCTCCCCTCTGATATCCGGCCTACCGTATATATGTATAATGTTGTACGCGCACGTATAAACACGAGCTACGATGTATACGTAACGGGGGTGCTTGGGCATTCCAAAGCCACGTGCCACCGTAAGACTTATACGTGTACAGTCCCGGAGACTCCTTAGTTTAAAGTGCACCCTGGCTCTCCCTCTCTTGGTGCGTTTATCACTACTACTTTGGTACTAACGTTGCACTACATTGTACCAGTATAAGGAAATTTCAGATAAATACGGTCGTGCGAAAAACACTTGTACACCCAATCGTCGCACCGCGTTATACACGTGCCTACTATACGTGCCGTAAGTATATCTGTTGTACAAGCAGATAGAGAGAAAGAGAGGGATGGGGGGGGGGGCTCTTGGGATTACTTTGCTCTTTGCTCCGCCGCGGTGTACGTAGGAGATGTAACTTGTCTCCCTGGGGGTTTGCTCGTAGGCTCGAGTTGGAATGGATTTTGTTGAGGTGCTCGCGTTTGCGGTGCCTTATATACACTGACTGATTCGTTATGATTCTTCCGTTGTCGAACGGTGAGTGATTGAATTTTTCCACCCTTAGCTCCAGAGTGTAAGTACACACGAAAATCATCGCATCGGTATTTCCTTGTAATTTTATCAAAATCGAGGAAACAAGAGAACATTTTATTATTGAGCCTCGGAGCAATATCTTCCTCCTTTCGTCTCGTCTGCGTCTCCTCTTTTTTTTTTTTTTTTTTTTTTCGATCACATCGAGAACAGAGGCATTATATTGCTCGGGGGTCGCACTGCATGTGCCCTCGTCGTCTACACTTGTAAACGCGAGATTGGCCTGGATACACCCGTGTATAGTAGTCGAGATCGCGCGCCGTTCAGCTTATACATGTACACGCTTTAGGGAATACGCTGTGATTTTTGAATCACCCTCCCAACCCCCGTCTTTTAACACATCGCACCTTCCTTGCTGCTCGGATTCTCCTCGAAATTGAAAACGCCGGCCGACCTTTGCTTCCGTATTTCCGGACGCAAAAATTAACGATATACACCTCGAAATTCAACTCTAGCCTTGTACATAGCTTTGGTATATCCTACCAGATGTTGCATGATCTCTTTGACTTTCGTGCAAATAAGTACAGGTACACCAATGAATGAATTTTCCGTACGAGCAGCTGATGCACGTAAGTGTTTTTGCGTTCGTTTTCGATCAATAACACTCGGTCCGCGCTGGCTAAAATTAATCGACGAAACTGACAAAGGTCTTCTTATCGCAAGTGTAACAAGTACGTGTATAGGCAGGGGAGGGAGATGAGCGGGGGGAGGGTGGGATAAAGGTCGAGCTTGAGGAAAGCAAGTTTAGCGGCGAGCCTATACTCGCAAACTCCTCTTCCACACCCGGGAAATGAGACGATGCGGTGTCGACGGGCTTTCAAAGATTAATGGTCACCGGCAGCCCCAAACTTTTTTTTTTTTTCTCTGTCCCCCTACCGCGTAACGATATTCGACACCGAGGAAAAAAAAGGCGAAAACTAGCATCGTCCAACTCGCAGCGAAAGCTCTCGTCATTACCACGATGTAGCGGCGGGATGGGGATAAATCAGAGCCAAGTTTGTAGTAGCTGCGCGCAAATTGGCTTATGGGATTTCCTCTCGGGGATCCTCTCGTTACGCCTTGCACTCAGGAGCCACGCGCGCGCGCGTCATCTCCCGTGAAAGCAAAAAAAAAGGAAAAAAAAGGACAAAGGGTGCACACACGACGGAGCGGCGAGCGAGTGGAAAATGGATGCCTGGAAAAAGAGCGCCCGACCGAAAGCCCCGGGCCGTCGTAAATCAGACGCGGAATCGGTCCACCTTCGGAAGAGCTCCTGTTGTGCCGTACACGTGTGTATATATATACGTCCCCCGCAAAAATCGAGACAGTGATACAGCGGGCCGAGGCTACTGCTTCTTTTTTTTTTTTTTTTCCCCTCATCCAGCCGTGTACACCCTGACGCGCCAATGTTCTAGTTGAGTGTACCGCAGGATAAATGGTGTCTCCCTCCGATCGCGACACTCCGGGCCTTTTTCTTTTTGTCTCGAGGCTCTCTTTTTTTTTTTGCCGGGTAAATGTACTCGTTAGGTCGCACCTTCTAGACGGTATCTCCGAGCATCGATCGACGCTTTTGCGGAGGAAAGAGCCCACGTTGAGAGACGCGAGGGGAACCAAAATCTCGGTAGCATCAACCAGAGGGGGATGGACGGGTGTCGATGGCCGTGGAATATTGGCGCGCGGAGTAATGGGATACGATCGGTGCCGATATACCCCCGCGTAACCGGTGGAGACGCGCGTCGACTTATTAGGGGATCCCTGCAGTAATTTGTCGCTCGAGTTGCGGAGCAAAGGGGCAAGATTGGGTGGAAGTTTCGCTGATGACTTGGCTCCCGGGTGATACGAGGTTACGCCTGCCACCTTTTGCCAACTCGACGAGCTCCGATTGCCGTCGTGTTTTCGGACGGCCTCCCCCTGTACGCGCATGGAGGCAACTTTAAATGCCCGCGTGCATTAATCCCACCCCCCCCCCCCTCAAACTGACGCGCTCAAACTATCTCCTCGTCCTTGTAAACTCAATTAACGCGACCGAGTGTAATCTCGGTCCCTCTCGCGAGTGCACGCCCCTGCGCGGAGACTCGTTCGTGACAACCGTCGTGCACTGTATCATATGTATATACATATACTCACGTGTGGGTGGAAGGTACTGAGTTCCGCTGTTTTGTCAACTGTAGTCGAGACGCTGGCTTTTGTTCTCTTTGGCGCACTTGAAGCAGTTTTTTTTTTTTTCCTCCTCGGTGGTAGAGAAATCGACCTGTGACAGAAATCAGTTGTTGATGGTTTAGCCTTGGTACGTGTGATATTGGGTAGAAAATTAAAAAAAGGCCAAGTGGATCGGGCAATCGTAAATTGTCCCCATGACTATAACCCATACGTAAGAGTATCAAATTATTTCACTCTCTTGGTTTCATTAAAATTTCTCTCTCGTTATCGCAATAGTCATCGAATTGTCGCAGTGCAGTACAGCAGCAGCGACGCCCAGCCGAGGTATACATGGCCAAATGCCGTTAGCGGATTGATTGCGACCGATAAAAACTTTTGCTCCGTGCACCGGTGGCTAGCTGGCTTTTCCGTTTTTATACTCTCGCATCGTGACTTTTTTTTCCTACCTCACGACTCTGCTGTACACAGGTACGTTATATAGATACGGGAAACCGTTGAGGTGTGATTTATTTATTATTTTTAACACTTTTACTGCCTTGGTTTCGAGAAATTTAATTTTATCAAACAGTTAACAGCTTACAAAGACGCGTGTCTCACTTGATGAATCCTCTTGAAGACAAACCAAATTTCAGCCTCGCAATAGAGTAAAACATCCATTAAATTGTCCTAATCAAACAATTACGCGATGTTGGGCGTTTGTCTCTCCGAGACGCGGTGCGCCTCTGTCTCTCTTTTCCATGGCCATTTAGACTTTGTGATTGTAATTAGTGGTGCTCGGGCGTGAAATCCGTGGACCGTCGAAGTGTCGCAGTGCAGTGTCGGTGGCCGCGGCGGCGGGGCTACAACGGCAGTTGTGCGGTTGCACTATACTTCTTGGTTAACTGCGTCTGACTATACGCGGACTTGTACTACTGCGAACGCGAGTTATACACCCTCCCTTCTGCCGTATACTTACCTCGAGGCGCTTCGTGTGGGTACTACCAAATTTATCGAGCACCACATTTTGTGGTGTATCGCCTATGTTTTTGTATTGTAAACCAGAGCGCTCGGTTTTTCGGATTAATCGAAATTTCGAAAAAAATCCAAATAAACTACGGATCGAAAGTACAGATGATATTTTGTCAGAAATATATTGCTGGCGCGGCCTGGGAAACTCAATTATTCCCTCGAGTAGAGGCTCTCGAACGAAGCAGAGCAGCGCATTCCGAGTCGTGTCTCCATTTTTTTCCAATTTTCACCCGTGCATCACCCTTCCCCGTGGAAGCAAACAACATCCAACGCGCGTCCAACTGCAGGCACTTTATATTTTTCCCCTTTACTGTCACCTCCTCGCGCGTGTGCACACACACACCCCAGAGGGGCATCATCTCCCTTTAAGTTTCAAGGGTTCACCGTCGAAACTTCCGGGGCCCCGCCTCATATCCTCGCTCTCTCTCCCCCGCTCGACTCCCCAAATAGAATCCGCAATTTCGAGCACGAAAGCTCCATCCCCTCGAGGCAGCCGCGCTCTCGCTCTCTCGACACATATTTCCGTCTACTCTTACGTCTTTTTGAAACACACACAATTTAAATTACCGTCCCACATAATATCATACGTACACGGCATTCCGTGTTTATCGGCAAAAAAAAAAAAAAAACATCCATACGTAGGTATATGTATCTGGTCCGCATCGTATCACAAAGAGCCATCGCGCCCAAGGGGAGAAGGTTTCATTATAATGCACCTCTCGAGTAGCTCGGAGAAGGGGGGGGGGGTGGGATGTCCCTATCACGCGATGTATTAATTAGCGCACGCGACCCTATCGCTTGGAGCATGCCACGATTACCAATGGCAACCAACTCCCCGTGCTTGACTCCAGTTTATACCCTATACTCTGCCATGTATATTATACAAATACAACCATTACAACACACGTGCATCATATATACATGACACGGGTACGAAAGCTAACGACAAGTTGAAATAATATACACATTGACCGTTAACTCGTGTAGGTTTATACGTAGGTTTTCGACATCGTGGCTGTGACGTCTTCCATGGCAGGGCAATCGAGTTAATGGTCGACTGTATAGGTAAAAGTACTTTGAGGCTACTCGTCTTGCGAGTGGGTGCCGCGTGCACTCCGAAGTTTTGAGCAAACACACGTGTCGGCTGCCTGCTCCAGAGTACCGCGGAACAGCGTGTAAAAAGCGAAAAGAAAAAAAAAAAAAAAAGAACCGCGACGGTAAAATTCTCGTTTTTCTAAGTCGGGGTGTTTCGCGACACGTGCCTAGCGGTCGCGTCTCGGGAGCTCCTGTAACGAAGCAGGTGAAGAAAGGGGGGCCGCGAAAAAGCCCCCGTTCGGTCTGCTCGAACTGGCCGTTAGCGCACTCCAGTGCAGTCTGAAGTACAGGCGAGAGCCACTCGAGAGCACCTCGAAGCTGTATGCTCTTTGTAGCTGTCAACGATGGACCTCTCCTTATTTTCCCTCGGAGTTGTACTCTTCTCGGAGATAATCCGATTGGAGCGAGAGAGTACCGAGTTTTTCCCTTTTAAAAAAATACCCGTCTTTCTTGCTGTTCCCTCCAACTACGCGCATACCCATTCGACTCGGACAAAGCGTAATCGATAATCGTGTGTACACTCAGTATCCAAGTTTGAATAATTCAGAGCGGAGCATGAAAAATTGATTAGCGAATGGATCATTAGGCTAATGCTCCCGGTGTAATACGTATATACCCACGCGCCTTGAGATGATGCAAAGGGAAGCTACGGCGGGAGGAAAAAACCGATTCATCCTTATAATTATCAAAAAGTCAGGGGGGTAGGGGGTGGGGCGCTAATGTTCCTAAAACTTTTTTTGTGCCCGCGACGATGGTGGCTTCCGAGTCTGGCTGTTCTCGAGAGCCAATGAAAGAGGTAAGAAAGAAAAAAAAGGAGGGGGGGGAGGAGGGAGGAGGATAGGATATGGAGGTTTTTCCGATGGAAGCGCTGACGGGATGGCTCCATCAATCTTCGCTAAGGGCTGACGTTAATACCTCGAACGTCTCGGCCTACACCGACGTCCTCTAATACTATTGCTCCCGGAGACTCCGCGAGACGAAGGTATTTTCGTCGAGGTGCCTCATGGATGCCGAATGGAAAGCACAAAATCACTTGTTATTGATACACGGAGCTTTAGGTCTTTGAATATTATATATTATGCATTGCGGGGTTTGGTACGGAGGAGAAGGATCTTGATACGACTAACAAGGTTGTTATTTGCAAAACTCGACGGAGAGTAATAATGTGAAACTACCAATCGTGACTAAATATTACAGCTCAGTTAAGTTACTCATACATTTGTGACCAAGCTTTTTCACACCAGACACGACTGGTGTTTTTATTGCCAGAGCAAAGAGCTTACAACCTACACAATGTTTTGTGTGAACCTAAAAGATTTTCAAGATCTACAACTTTTTCGTGCCCTTGAGTGTGAAATTAAAAAAAGTTAGATGCTGTCAAAAAATTAAAAGTAATGAAGATTTGTTTTTTTCTTGGTGAACTCAAATAAAACTTGTTTCGCAAAATCCTCACGTAATTCGCAGTTTGCAACCGTAAACTTTTTTTCGTTGCTGTAACATTTCGAGTTTAATTGATTCTTCCTTTTTTACTAGTGGTAAAAAACAGCTCTTTTTTTCCACATATACATAGACTCGATCTATTTTTTTGAAAAGTTTTTTCATCCCTCCACGTAATTTTTCACCAGCAGCAGATTGTAGGCTCCCCAGTTCAAGCATCTTTTGGATTTCAAATTTAGCTTTTCGATGGTACAGAAAATATGAAAAATCCGCAGATTCCCGGACTTTCCAATACACTTTTCCGGCCAATTTTTTAAATATTACTCTACAAAGTTACAGATCGTGTATGTCTCCAGTTGGAAAATCGCTGAAACGTGCAAAAAACACCTTCTAGACGAAGAAAGAAGCGGAAAAAAAGTAACGAAAACACACAGCTAATCAGATTCACCGACTGCCTTATTCAGATTAGCGCACGATCCTCGGTACTATAGCCATTCGCACTTATTTTTCGCGTCTCTCCCCGGAGGACAGACAAATCGCTTCTCGAATGCGACCCAATCGGCGAATGGGCTGAGTATATATATATATATATATATGCGTCCTCGTGCCGGAGAGCACTTTTTCACTCCGTAATCGAAAGAAACGCGATGATTTAACGTCCCACGCGCGCAAAGAAAGCTCGACGTCGTAATTAAATTTGAATAATTTGTCACTCCGTCCGCTCTCGGGCGCGTCGTAAAGGGAACGAGAAAAAGCCAGGAGAACGGAAAAATGGACTTTTCAACTTATTACTCGCCCCCCCTCCCCCTCAACCCCATTCCCGTAGGGCTGCTCGCGATAGCAAAAGCAGATTACCGCTGATTGCGCGCGCGATGAGAAAAATTGCTCCGCGCGATTTGTCAATTTCACGCGGTAGGTGGACGCGACGTGGTCCCCCACCCGCACACTGCGAACTTTTCAAATTACATAGCGCCGATACATCGAGACTATACTTGTTTTCCTTCTTCTCCCGCGTGTACTACTCTATTAGCCATTATTTCGTCTCCGTTTTACTCGCTCGCTTACAGTGTAGTCCCTCTCTTCTGCTCCAGACACCCCGAGTGCCCGGCCATGAATCATCCCAAGCTACTTCGCGTTCGCGCGTCGAGACCTTAGAGACGCTCATTTTTCTCCCTCGCATGTATACGCGCTTCCTTCGTCGTCACCCTCAAGTGCCTTTATTATACATATAACTCACTCGAGTAACTCGTTAGCCCCGTGTAACGGCAACAAGCGTAAGTATATACAGCGGGGAGATGTGAATATTTCCAAATTTCCAAAAGGTCTTTGTAGAGGAGTGCATCGCGCCGGTAATCGAAGGGTTGAATGGAAGAGGCAGCTCCGGAGCAAAGTACACCGTCCCGGGAAGGATATATAGGCGAGCAGCCACGGAAGCAACATCTGGGGAAGCGAGTAATAATTACGCCGCACCAGACGCTGGTGGGGCTAACTTGGGTGGCAGAGAGAGTCCCAAACTAATCTGGCTCCGTTCGCCAAGATTCACTCCCCCCCCCCCCCATCAGCAAAGTTCTCTTCCGTATAAGGTCGCGGTACCCCTCCACACCACAACGCGGTTGTCAACGTGTACGTAAGGGCAAGATGAGACGAGACTCGCGCATAGTCAAGAAACTCCATTCTGTTATACCATTCGCGTTGCGACCGTGTGCAATAGTCCTTTCGTAATGAAGTGTCGTCGAGGAGACGCGAGTGGGTTTTATTTCGATCGAAATCGTATTATACTCGTACCGGCGTATTTGGCTTCCATTGTCGCACGGACGGCACCAGTCAATCAGAAGAGTTTTGTTTGCCAAGAGGGGGGGGGGGAGAAAAAGAAGGGGGTCTTTGAGTCTCTCCGTCTACGTGTTCCCGGCAAATTAATGATTCCGCCGTGACGGTTGACGAAGACTCCGGAGTGGCAGCTCGCGGGAGGAGAATCGAGGATGCATCGGCGTCGTCCCGAGGGAGAGCCGCCGCGTTGAGGCAAATTCTCAGGGACTCACTTTTGAAGCTGAAACTCTTGGCCGGGCTGTGATTTGTCGCTGTGTGGCTTTATTTATCATCGAGACGGGGCTTTGTTGCTTTTACAAAGGGACACGACGCGTTAATTTTGATCGATTGCCCGTACGCTTTTTTTGGAGAAAGGAAAATCCATGTGTATGGCCGTCGATTCAATTGACAAAGGGAAATAACGAGTGTCCACGTTGCCTCGTCATTTGGGCCAATAAATAAATGGAAGATACGAGAGAGACGTGACGAATCGCCGATCGATGAGGGTGTAGACCATATCCCAAGGTTATAATACATCGATGATCTGCAGCCACCCGTGACGGTGGATTTTTTTACTTCGCGGGGACGCTACGTACACTCGGACCCTCTTGTTTTGTCCGAGAGACGAAAAACAAAAAAGACGCGCTATCTCGCGAGCACAGGCGCGGCAGCCCGTAAAGAGGAGGAAGGAAGGGCCGCACGGCGTTATATTTACTCTCCCCGTGAAAAACAACGAAAACAAAAAGAGGAAAGAAAACAGCTCCGCAATATCAGCTTCCCTCGCACGAGTATATAGCGTTTGGTTAGTCGCAGGAAAAAAGCAAACTCGCGCGTTATGACCACAATATCGTATGGGTGGATCCTCGGCCGAGCGCCTTGATTACTCCGCGGCTCTCTGTCGTACAATAAGCGGGGCAAGGTAGTCTCTTCCTCCCTCGCGCGTTTATCGCTGGGTTTCAATCGCCTCCAGGTGCATCACCACCCTCGGCTGCTTGGATTTTCTACTTCTTCTTCCTTTTTTTTTTTTTTTTTTTCATCCACAAAGTTACAGCCCAAAGTTTCATTCGGCACACGCGCACACAGGAGATAGCAAAGTCGAAACAGTAGAGGACGAGAGGTAAGTATTTCGGGCGCGTCGATGCTCTTCTCGCGCGGAAGTTTTCGCTCGGGGATTATTTATAGGCGCGCATCCGTATCCCCTCTTGAGCGTCCCTTATCCTTTCCCCACCCTCCCTTCCCATTCTCCGCGGGCGATGCAGCCCTGCCGGGTAATTTATCGCGACGCGAGAGTCGATTCAAACGTCGTTCTCGTGCTGCTCTCTTTAGCTCGAGATTTGTGGAGTTGGGGCGGGGGAGGTTCAAAAAAAAAAGGAAAAAGAAAAGCTGGGGTATGTGTTTCGTACGACGCGAGGGTAGGGCGCAACTCTGTCTTGTCGCGTATGGCTGATGGTGCAGCGGGTAATCTTCTCAAACGGCTCGAATGACAGCTGGAATCCGAGACAGTGGAAATTCCTACTCGGCACTTGCCTCCCGAGGAGTTGGCAGGGGGTAGGTGTATCAAATTCACTTTGCTGGAAATTTCCAAGTTTTGTCGTCCTCGCACGCATCCCATTTGCAACTCCGGAGTGGAAGATACTGTAGGTGTATATTAAAATATTCATCGGATACAGTGGTCATTAGAGTAATAGGCATTGAATTGACGGTGCTTGGTCTTTTGAATTTTTCGACCTCTTGGATGTACACAGTATGGGAGTTGTTTTACATAGCTTTGTAAGTATAGAAGGTGGACGGGAAAAGTAGGAAAAAGCAGCTCGCAAGTAAAAGAAAGGAAGCGTAACTCTTCGTCGACGATGACTGGGCGTGTTTGGATCGTAAAAAAGAGAGCACAGTCCGGCTCTGTAGAATCGATTTTCAAAGTACGCCGGCACACGGTACAGGGAATAACGGAGAGTAAAAAGTCCCTCGCAGTAGAAGAAATATCGTGCGTGTAATTGGATGTATCCTCGAATTGGGTGCAATTTTTATAGATTTACTGTTGAAATATTGCACGTGCATCCAAACGAATCAAGGGTAACGTAGAACTGACATTTTTTTAATAAATCGGATGAAGAATTAAAAAAAAAAAAATTCTTGATCATGCAGTTCCTCTAACTCAAAAATATAAATTCACTTAATCGAATCCGGGAAAGAATTCGGGCCTCTGTGTATATTTAGCATCGAAATTGCCCGAAAGATTAAACTAAAACGATCCAGGGACAGAGAGGGATGGGGAGGAAAAAATTGGCTGCAGGTACGTAAGTATCTAAGGGGATTAAGTAGCTGTAGGCACCGGCCGAGTAGATGATCATACCCACCGAGTTACACATATACCTGCAGTATACATACATATATACCAGCAGCGTTTTACTCGGCGAAACTTTGCACTTGGCAACTTTTAATGCCTCGCCGCCGCAGAAATCCTCTTTCTTCGCTCCTTTCTCCCGCTATTATACAAGATTCCCTGCGCGCCTTACTCTCATTTGCCTGCCCCTCGTGTGCGCGGTGCCGAAAGATAGCGAGCTTTTCCCGAGGAAAGGCTTTCTCCATCGCTTGCGCTCCTTTCCACCCCCGTGTAACTTATACTCTTGTACCCTCTTGCAGTACACGTATACCTACTCGTATAGCACTGACTCCGCTTAAAAAAGGATACACCGACTACACGGAGTTCGCCAAGTTTACCCAGTTGAGGGACCGCTCAACAACAGCTCGTTTGCAAGTATGGGTTGTATCGCACCTCCTGCAGCCCGACAATCGAGTCATCGATCCAAGTATACCCGCCTAGGCTGATCATGAATTTCCATCACTTTCAGGGAAATGTCTTACAAACGTATCTTGAAAAACATTTATTTCTGGTGTACATAAATAAAGAAGTAGAAGGTAAGTAGCAGAGGTCAACGATCGGTCAGCCGCTCGACGCTTCCACGCTCGCTTCATTTAGTTTGTTCTAAAACGTGCGATGTCCTTTTCTCCCAAGAGGGCCCATCTATAGGCTGGTCATTAATTATTATATTATAACTATGTACATCTTGGAAAATAATTATTTTCTGGTATAAAGAAAAAAAAAGAGGGGAAATTCGAGCCAATAGAGGGTAAGTAGTATAGGTCAGTGGCCGATCAGACGTATCATTTGGCTTGTTCTAAAACGCGATATGTTCTTCATAATATATTTTAAAAATATGTGTATCTTGAAAAACAATCACTTCTGGTATACGAAAAAGCTAGTAAGTAGTATAGGTCAGCGATCGGTCAGCCGCTTCGTTTAGCTTGTTCTAAAACGTGGGATGTTCTTTCCTCCCAAGACCTACACGCGTGTCCTCCTCAGTCCCGGTAAGCGATAACAGGTCATTTATAAATCATACTCTGACTCTCCCCATCTCTCTTTTTTTACATCCGAAGGATTTTATTGGACCAGTTTCCCGCTCGAAGGAAGAAAAAGTCTCGAAAAGTACGTAAGGCATGCACTGTACGCTGGAAAATACACGATAGACGAACGGAAAGAGAGAAAGAAAGTGTGGGTCTCGGGGTGGTGGGGAGTAAGTGAGATATCGTAGAAACGGCGCGGGAATCTCGAGAACGAGGCTGAGCTTTCGGATATCCGCCGGCCCCGTATCACAGTTGCCTCCGCTCTTTCCTTCGTATCTCGAAGATTTACTCGGATCCACGCCCTTCGGCTACCCTTTAGTTTATGCACAGCCTCTCTTTGTTTCCATACGCGCGGTAATATTATAACCATTGCCACATTACTCTTTGACGAATCACGAGGTCTCCCGAAAATCTTGCATCCCTCAAGGATGTGCGACACAGCGTGACATGCGTGCGCTTGTCAAACTCTCGTCTCTCGGCTCTTGAGGTCGAGCAACCATCACCACCATTCCCCAGTGCATATGTATAGGCCCAAGGCCACAAATCCGCGACGCATACACATACGTGTACGTAACAGGTATATTGGCAAGGCTCGCATTTCTGACCCTCCTCCCCGTGGACAGATACCTCGGGTACACGCGCATCTTACGTCCACGGCACCTAAGCCCGGTATCGGTACGGGCCAAGCGCATCACGTACGTACACGCGCAGTCATTTGTCCAAGACGCGCTGCCGTCATCCATCAACCTGTCCCACGGATTCCCCCTCTAGACGTGGCCCGCACCACCGAGCGTGTATACCATGCCATGCCTTACCGACCCCCCCTTCCATCCCCCGCACCCTCCGGGGAAAGCTTCGCGTGTGCTGTCTACTCCGAGCAGATAGAGAGGAGCTTTGTCGGCAGTTTGTTATTTTTCCTCTTTATTTGGGTTTTCAAAGGTGCAGGCTATTTCAATCTCGGCTGCGAATTATTATTATACGAGTTGGTACCTGGACCGCGAAATTTCAGCCTTCGCCTTTTGTTGCGTGTATTACACGCTGATGCTTTTTGACGCGCATCCATACGTATACAGGCAACGTCGAGAGGTGCAATCGCGAGCGTGAAATCCTCGAGGGGCGGGGGGGGGGGAAGTAGAGAGACGGTAAGAGTCAGTTGGGTGTGCTCCGAGTTTACCCGGGGGGGGGGGAGAACGAGCGTTCGCGACCGACCAGCGCCGATTGTCCCTGTCTTTCTCTCAATTTCCCGCGCCCGATACACACGCCACCAAGTTTTCACGGCAATTTCACCACGCCCGGTTGAACCGCTACCCCCGCCCTGAATGCTTTTTCTGCAGTTTGCACCCCCTCGAAATTCCTGTCTAAACTTCGTTTAAGCTCCCCCTTGTCCGTCGTTGCGCCCTTTTGTAATTCAGCTCGTTTAAACGCTCGACGTTTTGTTTCATTGCACGAAACTCGGGAAATAAAAAATGCGCATAACAATTATGGTTGGGCGTGTGTATGTTTAGCGTACGATAAAAGCATATATTGTCGTACCTAAAAGTGAATCGTCAAATTTTCAATGGTTTAGCAGTTTCGAAATTGGACCATCACTGTTGAATTATGCGCTAGGGTTGTTTGCCCCTTTTTTCGATGTCACTATAATTCAACGGTACAGCTGCACAACTTGGTCACTTGAACAATTGCAGCGGAACCAATGAGACTATATGGATTTTGTTTTCTCTTTAATAGACCACATTGACCGAATTTCCACTGATTTAGTTTTCGTGAGTGCCGTATACCATTGAGATGCCCCTGCACGACTATATCTGCACAATAGATGAAGATACTGACACGTATACCCACACCCACACTTACCCTCGAGTGCCATGTACCAGCGTATACACCAAACACATAGGCGCGGTGCAGTCAGGCGCATGAATTATGGAGGAAGCTGGGCTGTTGCACCGAGGCACGATCGGTCTTAGTTGCTTCGTATACGTATACATATATATATATATCTCGTCGAGTGGCTCTATGTGCTGTTGCTCCTGTTTACCCTACACGCGAAGCTGTACTCTTGGCTGCGGTCAGCCGTCGAACTCAGATAAGCCGTGCTCTCTTCTTCCCATCACCCCCCCCCCCCCCCGTCCCTCGCAGTGTAATCTAGTTGCGGGGGTTTGTTATATTTATAGTAACGGCGGATAGTGCAAAACTTGGGATACGTGGCGTGTGATCATCAACCGAGTTAAAAAGTACGAGGAGATAGCACGAAATAACACGCCAATCCGTCCGAATTATGTATATATATATAAACCTATTTCCAGTGTTTAGGAAAGGAAGGAGGACTCTACACGCGAAAGCGCGCAACACGCGAGTTGGGAGTTGTGAATTTCGGCTTTCCCTCGAAACCTCGCCTCATCACATGGTTACGACGATGGGGATTTTTAAGTTGTTGCCGTAACGATGCGCGGTACATACGCATGCATATATGTGTCGAGAACTTTGATTATAACCGGGGGGGGGGGGCTTTCGCAATTTGTCTTTCTTATCGCGTCGAAACCGCATTGGCCCGGATTTATGGGGTTTCGGCGCATCGGGCACGACCGGAAAAGTGATACGCGCTTAGTTAGTTTAGCCCTTCCAGGATATATCCGATGGAACATACCAATAAAAGATTCGACCGGAGAGGTGATGCGAAATTAGTCAAATTTTTTTTTTTTCCCCCATATACCCTAATAGCTACTCACCGCGCTATTTATCAGCGATAAGTGAAAATCTTTGGGGAAGCTGTCGTACCCAAGTGAAAAATATCCAGAGCGTCGAAGGGGTATACATTCACGTGGCTCGCGTTTTGAAAGCTGCAGGGGTTGTATACAGGTATACTGCACAGAGCGCGCTGGGTCTCATCATTCATCATATCGCGGAGGTAGATGTATATAGTCGGCCACCCTGTATACGTATAACGTTGCAAGAGCTTACGAGGAAGATAGCGTGGGAGCTCAATCGACGCTGCAGAAAGGGAGTATAGGCAGCGGGGGGGGGGAGAAAGGAAATATTATTTCAATTGTGCAGCCGGTGTGTGTATACGTGTGCGTGGGTACAGAGACGAGTGGAATATTGAACGGGGGGAAATTCGATTCTGCTTGGGTAGCGCCGCGGTTCTGCTCGCGTGCTCTCTCGTGGAATAATCAAATGGGGCCGGTTGTTGCCGATTAACATACCTCGGTCGGCCCGTGGCACCCACCCACTGCACAGCTTCGAGAGTCCACAGTAACAAATACTTATAAGGTATACAGGATGGGAAAGAAAATATGATAACTAATGTTTTCGAGGTACCCAGGGCAAACCAAAGCTAAAGTTATAAATATATACGACAATGATTTGGCGTGCGACTCTGAAATCTCTGGTTTTTTTTTTTAAACTTTAGTTTCCTCCATTATGTGTAGGATCGATAGTGATGGACTCAAAACGGGGCACACGCGCCGAATGAAATTATTGACGCGGTAAGCGGGCGTAACGCGTTATAAGGGGATGCTGATGGGGCTAATCAAAATTAGAGCCACTGCCGAACCGATGCCGTATCGCATCCATATATTGCGTATACGAGCCCCCCTCGGTGTCCGCTTAAGCCGGCTGCTGTACTTAATTATGCGCGTAATCAGGTGGCACCGCGAGCCCCAGTTAGATGGATACACACGTGTTGCGTAACAAGCGCTTTGCCCGAAAAGCCCCTCCCCCCACCCTCTCTCTCTCTCTCCAGCGGTGTCGTTCTCATCTCGCTAATTTCTCGCCACGTAGTTATGCGCACGTGGTGTATGTGGCGCGTGTGCGGTATAATACGTTGTTTCTCCCTCTTATGTTGACTAATAGCCCCAGGATAAACATCATACTTTATCCGTGTCTACTTTTGCATCCACCCTACCCGGTGTCTTACAGTGTTTTTTTCGTACTTTTTCACACCCAACTTTTTTTTTTTTTTTTCTTCCTTTTTCTTCTTTTTACACGGCCCGAGTACAACCGTAGTTTACCAATAATCCAAAAGTGGATAGAACGGAGCTCGTAGACTGGTTTCATGCCATTGTATGAATACGCGGGGTAAAAATATATATATAATGGTCTTTGTTGCGGCAGGTATCTGTAGGTGGCTTGAGCGGTGACGGAGCATGAAATTACAAGTGTCCCGCGACGTGTGCGATTGCAATTTCCCCGCTTGCTTCCTTACGTTTTACCTCTTTTTTTTCATGCGTTTCGATTTCATATACCACGGCTCCCATTGTTCTTCCGATCTATTTTCCAAGTCGCGTAGGAATTACCGCGGAAAGTAATCAAAATTCAAATTTCGATGGAAATGACAATAGAGCGAGGAATATACGTTGATTTCGAGGCTTATCTAATAACGAGTACAAGTGACGCGCGACTTTGGATTAGATGAGAACTGTATATTGATCGAGGTCACCCGATGGAAGGAAAGAAAGGGAGGGGGAGAGAGAAAAAAAGTTTAAATTAAAATATAAATTTGTTTTCATCAAAGCTCCAGTTTTATAAACAAAAGGATCAAGAGCTCGGTGCGGAGCGACGGAGAGAGGAAAGAGCAGCCCCTCTCGTAAACTCGATTCCGGAATCGATACAAAATATCTGGCATTGCTAACGTTTTATTTTTTATTTGCAAAGGTATAGGATGAGCTAAAGAACACCTAAATCTCGTCTCTCTTTCTCTCTCCTCGCGACACATCAGTGGAGACCAAAAAGAGAGAAAGAGACCTACATGTATGATGTCCGACCAAAGGTTGATACGCATCACTCGCAACGAGTGCATGTATCGCTTACACCTCGCCAATGTATTCAGAAGCGCGCAATTTCCTCTGATATACGAGACTTGATTTTCGCGCCTTACGCCACCCCACCGGGCATTTAAGCAAAAGAAAGACCAAACTCGGTATAAGTATAGTAGAAAACATTACCCGGGAATAGGTACAATAAGAGCGAGAAGATCAGACGTGGGGTTGGGGGGATCGAGGGCGAGATTTATGCATTCCTAGGGCCCAGAGAGCAGAGGAAGAGCAGCGAGAGATTGGCCGAGTGCGAAATGGAATCGAAGCGGGAGAGACGGGGAGAAATAAAGAAAAGTAAGATCTCGCGGCGAGAGTAACAGCCGTGTGTGTGGACGCTGCTCTCGTAGCAGACGGGCCGAGTAATGGAAGCGATAGCTTATATCCCGAACCCTCGCGTCTTCCCCCCCCCCCTTCACTGCTCGGACGTACAACGTATCGTCGGGTCACTTTTACCCCCGTGCACCGGGGTCTGATTTTCTCGCTCACTGTTATACCTTTTGTTTTTGCGAATTCGATAAACAGAGGGCCAATAATGCCACAAAGCGAGAAAGAAAGCTTCGACCCTTCCGAGGAGGAGGGAGCGACGTAGACGGACAGGGCGAGTCGATAGCCGGACCGATGCGTCCGTTATACATCGGCCCGAGGGGGAGGGGTTGGTGTGACGCTTGACGTATGTGCAGCGCCAGCGTGCACGGCCGATTGGTTATTGCTCAACGTTGTTTCACGCCAACCTGGACAATCGATTCTCTTCTGTCTCCCTCCCGTTTGGCCACCGACATCGCCAAAGATGACCTCTCCCCCTCCCCGGTGTAATGCGTGCAGTGTTGTTGGTGAGATGGGGGAATAGATTGTTCAGCGTGTACAGAAAAAATATATACTTGCGTGTGTGTTTTTCCGAGGGGCTACGCACTCTTCGAGTCATTAAAAGACTTCACAAGCCATTCAAAGTCTTTCAAAGAGACTTGCACAGCCTCTCGTGTTTTTCTGTATATTTGTCGTCGATGTCAGGGGACTGAACGTTCTTACTTTCACAGGATTTTTTTTTTTTTTTTTTTTCAGCTAGAACTCGAATTTAAGGGGCCTGTCGAGAAAAGTAAGGAGACCCGAGAGGAGAAGTATAAAAAGTAAAAAGGTACAGCAGTGAGCGTACGGGAATGGGCAAGGGGAGCGTGAAAAAGTACATTGTACTCTAAGGGAGGGGACCAATCTCGGCTCACTACGCATCTTTTATTTAAGGATGCATCAAAGTTTTTCGCGTTACTTGGACCCCTTATGCGCGTGTGAAAAAAAAGGGGAGGATAAAGTCCACCCCCCTTCTTGTGGTGTGCATTTTTTAAGTATAAGGTAATCGTATCGTTACGAGAGTAAACGACACACTCTATATAGCTTTGTTCCTGCGTCGATATTTCTGATGGAAGCCTCGATTCAACACCCCTTTACAGCATCGAATCAGCAACTTTGGTCATTTATGTAATTTATGTTTAGCTAAAAATAAAAAAAAAATAAAAAAAAAGGCCAAATGACTTGGTAATTACCAAGCCATCAGCCGAGACAGGAGAGCCTTTCCAAACTGCAGCAACACGGTGTATTTTCCCCCAGCAGGGGGATAAAACGAGAGCCGAGAGAAAGGCAGGCGAGGAGGAAACGAAAAACAAGCAACACCGGCTTATTATCTTTTAATTAAACAAACTTTTGAATGCCTTTGAATATTCCCGGGTCGCGCTGCCGAACGCAATAATGGCCCTTTTCCCCCGGCCCACACCTCAACGAGGGAAAAACAAAATCTTTTTTGCCTCCCTTTCCCCATAAAGTTACAACATAAGTACGATGGAATATTTATCCACGGTCTGCTGTAATCGCGCCCTCGGACCTAAAATTAATAGTTGGTGCAATTCACGATCACGCTCGACGCGCGAAAATCGGGCAGTGCCTTTTTTTTTTTTTTTTTAATTTTGTCAAATCACGCACTGTTGATTAAAGCTATCAAAATACTAATATATACCTACGTACTTGCAAAACGCGAAGCCGACAGTTTTCGGCTCGTAATTCACGGGACGGGGAGGTGGGGATGAGGTAACGCGCGTGCGGCACCTAATTAACGACGTTGTGTATTAATCAGGCGGTACATCACCCGCGAGAGCGTCGAAATTTTCGCAAATTCGCGTGATTTATTGTCATTCGGCTTTTCAAGCCCGAGCGTAATTCACCCTCTTTCGCTGCTGCTCGAGGAACGGAGACGGGGCATCGAAATTTATCAAAAAATTTCGTCTAGCCGAACACATAGACACTCGACACTATACAGCCATTAAACGCGCGCGCGCGTATATACCTTCACACGTTTGAATTCACGACCCGACTGTGCACCTGCACACACATACGTGTCCATGTTGCAGCGGGGGGGTCGTCGATTAATGGTAATAACCGTGAGATTAGGGCTAATAAAAGTGAGCCAATTGCTCCGGGGCCGGAAAAATGGCCATAGGAGAACATTCATGAAGTTGTTGCTCCAAAACGCGTCCCACGTGTAAATAACTACAGCCACGGTGTACGCGTTACGGCATGTAGAACCGATATCGTTTTCGAGCTGCAAACGAGTGGATAAACCTCTTTGTCGCTTGTACAGCGATGCGCAGGTGATAACGACAAATTTTTATCGCACACGAGATACTCCAATACCCCCGTTGTCTCGTGTATATTATACTTTGTTGGTCCATGAATCGGTAAACATATCGTCGCACGTACAATTGCACTCGTTGTCGTTTGAAAAATCCTCCACTGTTTAGCCGGTTGGCCAATGATTCATCGTGACACACTGTACTTATCGGGTATACATGTATATTGTTGCCTCGCACTGGACGGACATATTGCGTTTATGGGAATTCGGGGGCAGGGGCGATAAATTGTTACGCTCCGCGTGATTTTTGTCGTTATCTCGCGATAAGTTATATCGGGTGAATAATTAATTACTGTCGTGGGACGCGAGTTCATTTCATTAAGGTATTATACACACTGTGCGTATATAATTCATGAAATATCGATCGTGTATACCGGTGCAATTATATGCATGTACTATCCGCTGTACATCTATCGTTCGTACAATGTACTATACATAAACTTTCGGTGTATAGTGCAAACGTTACTGTATAGCGAATATTTTCTCAATTCAAGTTGTCCACGGTGTAAGTTCCAATTTTGTAAAAAGTCACGTCACACGCTGTACATTGTACCGACTAAAGCACAAGCAAATTCTTTTATTTAGCGAAAAGACCAGGAAAAAAAGCAATTTTTGCACTTTACTGTCAAAAGAGACGGAGCAATCTTTTTCTTTTTTTTTTTCAGCAGGTCAAAGGTGACGCTTTAAAAAAGTGTGCTGTGAACTGCCAGATGATAAGTAGGAAGAACGAAGAAAAACACGTCGATTCAAAGCCCATGCCTTCCCGAAGATCGGACACAAAGTTGAAACGAACAATAACCTGTTGAGTTTCTGAGCCACTGGGAAAAGTCATTTCCACGCGTTACGTGAGTCTGAATTTTCGGCTCTTCAACTCGATGGCCTCGGACCTCTGGATAAGCGACCCATTTCGTATCCATTATATACATGGAATTTTAACGCGGCAGAAGAAAAAATAAATAAATAAATAGATAAAAAAAAAGAGGGAGAGACAGAGGGACGGAAAATCGAGTCGCGCACATAAACAAGCGGCTGACTTCCACGGCTTCTCCTTAACGTCCTTGTCGTCGTCTCCTCGGAGAAATGTAATATGTATTACGGCTTCCCCTGTCCTATCTGGTCGGGCGCGCGTGTGCGCGTAAATACACGTACGGGGACGACCTCAGAGCTGTTGTTGTTGTTGGCATACACGAGCGAAAACAGCTTCGAAGGAGAAGCTGCATCCGGGAAAAATAAATTGCGGAATAAAATACAGTTAGCCGAGCCGTTGGCACACTATCTTCTCCGAGTCCACTGTATCCTCGTGCAGCTTCTTTTTCTCATATAGGGGTATAAATATGTATTATTTTCATGGTCTTTTGCAACATCCCTCATTTCAACCTCCATCGGTAGCACAATAATAATAGTCACGCTAGACTGTTAATTAACAATGAGCAGGACAACAAATCATATCCCCAATTATTTCTCGGTGATACCATCGGAATTTATATATACATATATACGTTTTGCACCACAGAGCCGTTGCGTTTCACATACACGAGTGTACACTTATAAATATGTATACATCCCAAATAGATTGTCATGGTATAAGCGCAGCTGTTCCTAAACTCGGTTCGCTTCCTCGACAATGAATTTCCATCGTCTGCTTTTGAAACAATTTCACGGCCCATCAGCACCAGTAGCTCAAAGAACGTTTACCCTACTCCCACCCCCCGCCCAGCGGCTGGCGAGGTCCGCGCTCGGTCCTCAATTTGTTTCCCCATATCCGCCTCCGTTCCGTGTATCGTACATACATACAGCTGATTCGAGCGCTCTAGTTTCCGCTGAGTAAGACCAATACGCGCGTGTGGGTGTGTGTATATTCGTACGTCGTTCACGTACTCCGTGGCTTGAATGCGCGCGCTAATGCCTTACAGGTACCCCCCCCCCCAACTACGTTGTTCGACTACCAATCGGGGGCTCGATGCTAAAAAACACATTTCGATCGCTCGTTTTCGCGTTAGTTGGTGTCGTTTACATCGATTGTTTCATTAGTCCGGTCACGATGACTATGCATTCATATTGGTCAACCATAGCTTTTTCTTTTTTCTCTTTTTAAAGTAAAAATAATGAATTCCATCACCTTTGCTCGTAGAAATTGGGAGGGGGGGGGTAGTTGAAAAATATATACATCCAGAAGACCATGTAAAACAAGAAGGTATAAGTATTTGGTAAAAAAAAAAAAAAAAAAAAAAAGCAGCAGGGGAGCCGCGTCTCTGTATTATACACTTCAGTCGTTGTAAGGTAGTACGAGAAGGAGGAGGAGGGAGTAAAAGAAAATGTCTGTCGCGTACGGCGCGGGGGGTTGAAAGAAGGGAGGTGAGGAGACACGTTCGGGAAGAGTACGGTGGAGCGATGCTGCGTGTGGAGGTTCGGAAAAGAAAGGCACGCGGGAAAGCTGTACGTATGTATGTACAGTGTACGGGGTAAAGGGAGCCGGGGGGTAAATTAAGCAATTAGTAACTTAGCACCGCAGCCTCCTCTCTCTCTCTCGACGCGAGATTTGATTATGTTTTCGGGCAAGGAGAGAGAGAGAGAGCCACAAACCCAGCAGCTCCTTCGGAACTTTTGCTTACCCCGTGTTATTATCCTGCTCGGCATTCGAATCGATGCGTTTCGGGATAATTAAATCCACTTCCAGAGAGAGGGATGCTCGTTTGGACCTCGTCCATCCTCTTTGGTCAATTTTCCTTTTCCTCCCAACGCTGTATATGTCTCCCCTACCCGATTATACTCCAATTTGTTATCCTTAATAACGGTAAATAAACGAATGTCTCATTCCTCGGAAAATCGCTCCCCTCTCTTTTGCCTTCGCCCCCACCCCCCGAGCTCGTATAATTGAACGACGTCCATCTCCCTACCGGACGTTGTGGGGTATATATATATTCGCAACTGCAGTTGCAGCAGCGCGGGCGATTGCATCCGCGAGTGGGGGGGCACAACTCTCCATTTCATCCGTCCGTCCTCTTCCGTCCATCCATCCAACTTTCCGTTGTTTTTCCTGGCCTGCACCACCACTACCGTTGCGTGTTTGGTTTATTCGCACCCCGTCCGTGTTGTAACACACGCTAGCGTAAAGACTATTGCTCCTTAAATAAACACAAGCTATAACTCATGCTGTCCATGATTTCACGATGTTACCACCGAGCAAAATTGACTCATAGATTTTTTTTTTTTTTTAGTAGAATCCAATTGTACGCTTATTCAACCAAGGAATAGTCAGATATTGTCTCGCTGTTGGTGGTGTTTGTACAACATTACGTTTTAATAAGCAAATACGAAAAAACAAAAACAAAAGACATTCGGTTGAATCCCCGTGTCTTCGAAGGGTGCGTTTCAACGCACAAAGGCGCAAAGGGCCCCAATGAAAGCTTAATAACATACATAAAACGCTGCCAGGGGGGGAGGAAGAACGAGCCGAGATAAATACCGTGTCGGGCGAGAGCACTGGCTTATGTATATATACGCATTAGAAGAGAAATAAGGGAGAGATGCGAGCCGTACAAGCTGCCTTTTAGAGTCGAGTGCAATCACGAACACCAGTTGGAAACGACCGAGCAGTTCTTCCCACTCGAGGTGACACTCCATCGCGCCAAAAGCTGCTGCTGTGCATTCGAGCCTCTCCCTCCTCTCCTCAATCGTTCACTTTTCCTCCAATAATAATCCGACTTTTCGCGTGATCTATGAAAAATCATGACAACAGCTGAATCCGTATTGATGTGCATACAAAACTAAATATTGCACCGCAATAGCAATATCCTCCCCTTCCCCCAGTATGGTATATTACACTCCCTTAAAAAGCTCAACAGCGCGTTGGAGTGCTCGACGGACAGCTAAAGTGGGCCTGCAAGGGATTATCCGTACATTTTCTTACTGGCTATCTCTACCTCTGAATAAATCATCGCGGTCACCTGTTCTATGCCCTTTCTCACCGCCTTTCAACGGTCATACATCATCACTTTTCGTTTCACCCCTTAAGCACCGCATATCCCCTGTGCTTGTGTTTGACAATCTTTGTCGCAACGCGATGCTAGTAGCCATATATATGTATATTTTCCTTAACTTGTGAAAGCTCTAAACTTACCAAAAGCTATACCTATGCACAATATGTACCATGCAGCCTTTGACGAAAGGAAACGAAAAAAAAAAAAAAACAGAGAGAGTGAGTCAATGGCAAAAGCCACCCATCAAAGCTCGCGTGTGTTTATCTTGACAAGGGGAGGAAGCTAGCTGCCGTTGCAGTATACGTATGGATGGCAAAGGCACGAGTCGTCTCTGTAGGAAAACATCCCCTGATCCGAGTCCTATACGCGTCAGCTTGGCGCTTTTCGTTCGTCCCGACGTTATTTACGCCCTCGATCCCTATACTTGTATGGTACACGTGCATATGTAGGTAAGTGTCGCAATTTCGAAGCGAAAGTATAGCACATTGGACACTCTCCCTGGGACAACTGTACAACAGTATATATAGTATTTATCGCTGCGTCGTCCCACGTGGGGTTTCGTTAATTAACCGGAAGTTACTCTCTGTCCCGGCGTATAAGGTGTCTATAGGTATCCGCTTTTTCCCTTCCGATCCGCGGAGCACCGCGTCAGCCCAGTGGTGCGCCAACGGCTTTGAATCTCGTCCCGTCCGGCTCGTTTCCTCTTTACTTCCGGCGTATCGCGATATCGGCGTAAAACGCTCCAGCTTCTCCCGAAGCTAATAAGCAAACTTTCGACGCACTTGTGTGTGGGTGTGTGTTGTGCCACCAACTTTGGCAGCTCGTGGCGGTACAGTGTATATACATACCTGTAACAGCTTTGAGAGAGCTTGTATAATGTACTCCGGCGTCGATCAAGTTTGGAGCGTTATTTGGACGAGAAACAATCCGGGCCCGAGTGCCCGCGAAATTGCTTATCGAGAGCAATTACACGCCTACTTTCTTTTTTTTCTTTTTTTCTTCCCCCCTTTGTTTATTTTATTTTTTTTATTTTTTTTTTTTTTTTACGCTTCATCCCATGGGACACTCGAGAGGCAAATCTACCCTCGATCGATACGGTTCCGTTAGGTTGTCGCCACTGATCGTCTAAGGTATAATATACACACGGGGGACATCGCCCATCAACACCAAACGAATCCTATACGATTACGTTCACACGGTCACTTTTACTTCCTAGTACGTATAATAAAAGACCCAACGATGATTACCAGGGGAGAGCCTTTACGAGTTTGCGTTTTTTATAATCATTATTATTTTTTCTTTCCATACGACAAGTTGGTATGGTTGTGAGAGCAAAAATAAAACGGATGAAAAGCGAAGCAAGTCGCGGCACTCGCCGACAGCGACGGAGAGCTTGTCGGAGTGAATAATGCACGCGTGCACCGAGAGAAAGCGAATCGAGCACAACGCGCGCAGTAGATGTAGCAGTGCCAAGTCGTCTTCAGGAAACCCTAGAAGGAAACGGAGGGGCTGCGGCGACGCGGAGTTTTCCTTTCTTTATCTTCCCTCTGTCTCTATTAGCGAATTCCAAGCCCCACCGTACCACCTATACACCCATTGCACATTCATCGGTATAGAGGGGAGGGGGTGCAAGAGGCTCTAATTAAAACGCGTTGTTTATGTATTCCCGGCACGAAAACTCCACTCCCCACCCCCCGCCTTCGTTTTCTTTCTCCCGGCACTTTCTTTCCCTCCCTTCATTTACCTGCGTGTACACGCATACATATATATATATATATATACACGTATAGCTACACCCTGGCGATTCTCCAATCAAAACTTTCCGGGACCCGAGTACGGGGGAAAATTCGTTGATCAACGTACCCCGAAAAGCACAATGTAGGCATCCCCGTTTCGTTAGCCACGCTCTGTATTCGTTACTTTGCGAAAAACACAAATAATTACAAATATGACAAGCACAACGGCTACCTTTGATTATTTTTCCCTTTGGCCGCGCAAGTTTTCCTTCTCCATGACGCACATGGGCACACAGGGTGAGAGAGAGAGAGAGAGAGAAAGGAGGGTGGGGGGCGGAAAATATACGAGCTGGTCGGCGGCGCGTTAACAAGCACATTTCACGTTTCATTGTACCACTTAACGCAATATCCAGTCTCCGAGAGAGCCATTACGTACGTTGGTTGGAGGGGGATGAATAACCGCGCGCGTGTACGCGGGGCACGACCACCTTCTTTTCTTCCATTGGGGGAGGGGCCTGTGCAGTGCGCCTAATAAACGGCTGGCTGTATTTCAGCCCGATGAATTGCCGAAGCTTAATATTCGGTGGACCCCTCCCTTTCCACCCTTACGCTTTTTCACCTGCGGCTGCTGCGGCTCCCTTATTCTTCCTCCTGTAGGGTACCCGTACAGGTATATCACGCGACTTGATAGGCTGCATTAGAATACATTTTCAGCGGCCCTCACCTACGTGTGTACACATACGCTGGGTTCTCGGGGCTCCAGCGAAGATTTGTCGGCTGTGGGTGCGTGTATTATACCTCCTCTTTGAAATTGGATCTAAACGGAACTTATGCCCATACCGACTCGCGGCTCGACCTCGAGAGCTTACACGGGTGATACACGGGTTATACGTAATGGGTGTGATCCTACGCGGGGTCTCTCGATTTTTTACCGATCCGTTGGAGGTTTTTTGCGCCCGCAAAACAGAGTCGATTATTGTTTTACGCGTAAACGCGAGCGTCCGCGCAAAGTGAGTAATAATCGTAGTAGTAGTAGTAGTAGTAGTGCCTATAGTCAAGTATATGATAACAATAACCCATCCCTTATTGTTTTACGTGGGGCATCCCGCGTAATTGTGGGTGTACGTGATATCAGGGGCGCGCAGATTAGCCGGCATTAATATTCGGGCTGTTTGGGAAAACGGATGCGAACCCCGACTATAATGTATACGTATATGGTGTATCTATAGGTGTGGAGTCGGTTGTTAAATTATCATACCCAAACAATCCGAGCATTCGACGTCTCTCGTCTATTATGCCGCTCCTATACTGCACCACCCATAATTTCACCTCCCAAAGCGTATAACGCATACAGCCGGGGGAGAGCTAAAAGCCCATTCCATTTATCCTTGGAATAGAATTTCCAGATCGAGTCCGCGATGCCCTGAAATCCGGCAATGCAACCATGCACGAGCTAGGGGTTTTTTTTTTTTTTTTTTTTTTTTTTATGTGGACGTATAAAATTTTAATCAACGAGCACACGCCAAGCGGATGCGATTTTTGTTTTTTTTCTCCCCCGAAAAATTGAGCCACCAAAACAGTTTGCGAAACGAATGAGATTAAAGATTAGTGGTGCAGGGCGTTTGATAATATTGGCCCCGCGTTACGCGTCGTAAGATGTGTATAATACACGCGAGTGTGTGGAAGAGCTCTCTCACATGTCATATCCGTGGCTTATGAATATTTATACGCCAACCGTGCGCGTATATTAGTCGAAGGGGGCGAGGTATATTTTTTTTTCTCTTCTAAATGGTGTTACGTTGAAGGTAAAAGCCAAGACCAACACCATACATCCAATGGCCTGCTCTGTTTTGCGTTGCAATAACTATTTGTCGTTGTTGTAAACCGTGAAAGCCAATATATCTACACATGAGTGTTTTCTTTCCTGTAGCACATAGGTACTCGAAATTTAAAAAATATAATTTCAAACGCAATTGATGGAAACGTACCTGCTATATCGATGCAGCCCCCGTTCGATGTAACGTACATGGCAGCAGGTTGGCTAGCACTTTGGTGCACGAAGTCGAAAACGCCGTCGAGTATATATTATTATCGGATCTCGAGGGGTAGGGGCGTTTTTCCGGTCCGAAAAGTAGCGTAAGTGCACCATTTTCACAACTCGAACCTCCCCCCCCCTCGACCCAATTGCCGTAACCGAATTTCCGCGAAACTCACAGATTTTAGTCCCCCCCCCTTCCAGATTTCGATTTCCAACGCAAACAGTTACACACGTTTAGCTGATGTAACGACACCTCTAAGTAGGAGTAGGTGCCATTAAATCTCGGCTTGGGAGTGTGGCCAATAAACGCTTCAAAGTCACTCGTCGCCATTAGAGCGGATTCCAGCGAGAAGAAGAAGATACCCGTACTCTAAGTTTGCTAATACTTTTCCAAGACTCATCCAAACCACGTATACGCGTCTGGAGTACAGATACTACACGTAATTTATATATATATATACGAAGGGAGGGCATTATCTTCTTAGCTAAGCGGGCGAAATGCAATTCGTCGTCGTCGAAGGGAACGGGATGGCGCTCGAATCAATAGAAGATGAAAACGTCTTTCTCAAGTGGCTTTCAATTCGACGTTTTTAACCCCCCGCACACTCCCTCTCTATCTCTCCTCGCTTTTTCTATACCTCCCCCCCGTCCGACGACCGAAAATAGGTCCGCTCTCACCCCCGGCCTTTCTTTTTTCCTCTGTCTATTACAAGCGCCCGTCCCTTCGTCTCTCACTTTGGGAGCTACGGATAAAGAAAACCGTTTCAATTTCCTTAATGCTGCCAGCGCTTTGCTCCCTTGCATCGTCTACTTTTTTTTTTCTTTTCTCCTCTTTTTTTTCCCCGCTCCTTTGTAAAACCCTTTGGCACCGTCCCTCGCCTCCCTTTGCTCGCACTTGTCGCAGCCACTATACTCGGCTCGCCCGATCACTGCAATCAACGCCTCGATGAAAAATCGGCTTGTTTATCGAGAACCGAGTACATCCATACATATGTCGATCGTCACCGGCTGCTACGTGACGCAGTTGCGCTTTGGAGCCAAGAAAAGAGTCGAGAGTGCAGATTCGAGAGGAAATCGAGGCCGAATCTAGGCCAAGCGCACTCCTATTACGTGACGTGTAGGTGCAAGAGCAGTCGCCCCCCTCCCTTTTTTTCCTCACACTCAGCGTCTCTCCCTCCCGGGCTGTCTTCGCAGCCGCACACACTACCGATCGCGCTGGCGCGGCAGGAAAATTTTCTCCCGTCGATCGCTTATTTAATCCACGCGCTGTACACCCGGAGCCAGATTCTTGTCTCTTTTCTTTTCTTGTCTTTTTTTCTCTGTTCTCTGGAATTTCCATTATCGTCGAGTCGATCGCGCCGGAAGCGCACGAGTCGCGCCATCGCGATGAAAGCCGGCCTCTGCGGAGATTGCGGGCTATCTCCGTGAGCCATCTCTCCCCCGTCGATCGGCCCGCGACTTTGGATTCGATGCTTTTTCGATGACAGAGGCTGCCTCCGGGGGACACGAGCGCGTTTTTCGAGTTCGCAACGCGAAGGCGCCGTTGGTTGATTGTTTTCTTTGTTCCCCTTGTTGTTGATTGTTGTTTTTCCATTTCACGAGCAGAAAATCGGTATAGTAGGCACAGGTCAAGGACGAATATACAGATACGGGTACGAGGAGTATGGACACAAATTGTCCAATCATCGATCAAAACTGCGCATGCAGCAATAACATTGTTATACCCGGTACGTGTGATACATACAACCCCAAAAACGTCACGGTCTTCTCCCTCAAGCCGAGCTAGTAAAAGACGCGTACATCACGTACGGGGAAATCCGCCGACCCAATTATACAGTGGGTATTGTAAGTCTTAGGAGCTCTGCAGAGGTTGCGGATGTACGGGGTAGGAGTATGGATTCAAAGACGCCCCTAATCCGGTGGTGCACCGGCGTCATAAATCAGCCGGAATCTTAGCCTCTCCGGCTCCTTACGTTTATTACCCTTTGAGTTTAACGACGGCCAATAATCGATGCCACGTCGTTCGTGGCGTGTGTGCTGCATACGGTGGATGGGTAATGAATTTCCATGATTTCGTTTGGAGTCGCAAAAGTGATCAGTGTGTACAGACACGTGTCGATAGATACCGGCAAACGAGTTATTGTAGCGCAGATAACGCGTATACGCCAATATGGGACTAGCCGTGCATATAGGTATAGGTATGTGGTAGGAATGAAAAAATGTACATGTGTAGGTACATACACGGATGAGAGTTCGGGGACGCGGCTATAGCCACAAATTTCAGGGTTTTTAATTAAAACGCACCGGCGCCCGTAGCTGCTGCTGCTGCTGCGGGCCAAAGCACCAAATTGCTCGAGTCGACGCTCCGCGGGAGATAAACAGCGGCCTTTTCGGAAAACGCTTGCATACACATAGTGTGCTGTCCTCCCCCCACCCCCTACATACATTTGAGTTCGAATTCAAACTTTGAAATGGAAACAGAAATGGTGTATATGTATGTATACGCTACACGTGTGTAGGTAGGGCTTAATTGAAAGGAAAAATTGAGCTGTTGAGGAAAAAGAAAAAAAGGAGGGTTGGGGGTGGTACGGATTTTCTAAGTGAGTCTGGTGCGGAGTTTAGTGATAATATTTACGGGAACGGCGCTGCTGTTGCTTCGCGTCGAGTGTTTTTCCTCGAGCGGGTGAAATTTCGCCCTCGCGTTATCCACACGCGAGGTAACGAAGCGAGAGTGAGAAAAATATAAGAAGCGGCAAACAAAAAGAGAGGACGCGCAAATATGTATACATCCAAACGAGGTCTCGCCGAAGGAGAGCCAGCGGTGTCTTGATCCGCGTGTCTTTCTCCGGCAACGGCGGAGTAACGGGCCTTTAACGACCCGCCCGCTGGAACGAGTTAATGGAAGGGAGGACCACCGAGGACCGGGTACCTACTCGGAGGCAGCTGAGAAAAAGCTGCTGGGATAATCCTCGCAGATCCCACCCTCGTCCTTCCGGAGCAGCTGAAATCCCCTTTGCCCTCGTGTCGACTCTTCTCTTCTACTCCCTCTCTTTTTCCTACGCACTTTATATATATATATATATATATATATATATTTTTTTGCTTTCACCAACACATAACGCGAGGTTTATACGCGCACTCTTTTGTCGTTATTGTATTTTTGCATCGCCCGTTTGCTCGAAATTGTCTCCCAACGAAATCTTACTCGGATAAGTAGTAAACTCCGTGTACGGTCAGACGCTGGCATTTTCCTTGTAACCATCAACAGTGCCGCGTGCAATATCTAGTGGACCTAGTTTTTTTTTTTTTTTTTTTTTTTTTTGTAAATTCTTTCTTTCCGTGCAAATGAAAAAAACGGCGCACGCTCAGGTCCCAACTAATCGTCCGGGGATTACGGTCCCACCGGTAGTCTCCCCGGCGGTGTAAAAGTTGAGCGAGCGCGCGCTGAGGGAGCGAGGAAATCCTCAAAAAGGGAAAGAGCAGCCACCGCGTGTATATACTTTCAGACTCGGGAGCGAGCGAGGTGGGAGCGCGTGAATTTTAATAGGAAAATTAAAGGACGCGCTTTGCATTAGTCCGGTCCCCGTGGCCGCCGACAACGGCGGCGGCGTCTTTCTTCCGTTTGCCGAGGAAAAATCGGCGTTATGGGATTTTAAGCTAATTCATTCGCAGCTCCGGATAAGACGTTCTCTTCCGGCTAATTAAAACGCTTGAATATGCATTCGTCTCTCAAGTGTATACGCGCTTATGTGTATATACACGTACACGGAGTACCATCGGAGATGGGAAATGAAAGAAAAAAAAAAAAAAAAGACACGGTGCGACGCTCGTGCTCAGTTATTCGATCATGTATGTAATGTAGATGTGTGTGAAACAAAAGAAAAAAAGTTTGATTAATGCGTTACTTTGTGTTTTGAGTAAAAGGTTCTTGAAAAAAAAGGAAGAGTTGGTTCGCAATACTTGCTCGGGAAAATTACAAACGACGCTCGCTCGACTCAACGATGATGCAATCAACGCGTTGTCGTTAAATGCACGGCCAATAACGAGACCAGAGTTTTTAAAAGCTCCTGCAATAATGTTGTTTTCCAATTTACAAGGTGCGCCGGCTTTTGAATATTAAAATTCGCTCGATCGTCCCGTGAATACGAAATTGCCTTCGAAAACAATTGTAACAATTCTCACGTGGCTTTTTGTCCGCTGCCCAATTGGGTTACTCGAGCGCGTGGTTTTTTTGTAGTGGACGACTCGCAAAGGTGAACGAAAAAACCGTGTACTACGAAAAAAAAAAAAAAAAGAAAAAAAAAAACACCTTCGACAGGGAAAAATATGTACGACGAAAAGTCTCCATTATTTGCGGTTTCCAATAATAGAGTCCCGAGGGTCATATTTACACCGAGCCATCATTCAGGGTGCACTAACTCAATGACCATCACTGCAGTTGTCAACAGCAGTAATCTACAGCCGAGGAGATCGCATGTATACACTTTTGACGCGTAACGCGGGCGCGACTGACGGCAAAAACGTGACTCAATCCGTGCAGGTACACGTCCAAACGAGATATGATGGGTATACGGTGTCGAGGGAGCAGGGCGCACGGGTACCACCAACCAAGTACACAGGGAAGCCTATCTCGACTGGTTAACGTCTTTTCGTACAAACGCGTGGCGGTGGATGTATACGTACCTCGCAATTTTTACGACACTTTTCAAAAAAAGCAACAGTACACTGTATTTTACACGACTCCAGCGACCAAATTTAATTGGCCGAGGAGGGAAAAAAAAAGAAGGCTTAGTTTTTTGGAAGAAAAAAATCAAATTCCTGATTCAAGCATATTACTGGGAAAAAGTGACAGGTTGACTTGATAGTAGCGAGAGAAAGCAAGGGAGAAGAAAAGGGGAAAAAAAAAAGATTTCGAACGGGAGCAAGAGAATAGAGCCGAGGGTGCATTAATGCGTCGACGCAGGCATCAGCACAAATTTCGCACGAGCACACAAACACACACACACCGTAGCCGGGGATTTTTAACGGAGCCTCCCCCTTTTTTTAATAATATCATCAACGCCGTAATCTGTCTGTTGTCCATCCAGCGATGCTCGTGAAAAAAGAACAAGACAGACCGGGGCTCGTTAAAACAATGCTGGTGTCGCTGGTGCTGCGCTCAGCTGGCAGTTGATGTAGTGCGTGTGCACAAAGACGATGACGAGAGTCGGTGGGGGGGGGGGGCGGGGTGGAAAAAAAAAGGGAGAGTTAATACACCGAGTGCTGCGCACGGCACGAAATGCAGATGTGTACGGTGTATCCCGTCGGGCTCGGCATTAACAGAGCTCCCCCGGCTTTTTTCGCGCCTATACCTTCTTGCAAAGTCCTCCGAAATGAACGTCCGCGCGCGGATTAGCGCCGTATATATACACACGTAGAGACAAGGCTTTCTTTCCTTCCTGCCTGCTGGAAGATATTACGCTCACGTAAATGAAAACAACAGCTCAGAGCTGACCCACACGCGCTTTTTTTCCCCTCATCCTCGCGACACTGGCGTTATGTACATTCTATAGTTTTATATGGACTCGTGGTGCGCGTCGAAGCTTTGATTGTTGTTGTTATTATACTTTTAGTTGGAAAAGATTCGTGGAAGTGACGCGCGATGAATTCATTTATATATATATATA
>NW_019379494.1:913125-1250357 GCF_000648655.2 Copidosoma floridanum
TATATAAAGTGGATGGGTATTTTGGGGAAACGGCGGGTAATCGACGTTACCGCGGGGGCTTCCTCAATTTTCGTAAATTTCCCAACGCACCGCAGCCAGCCGAACGAGTAATAACCCCACCGGCGATGGGAGCGTCCGATAGCGCGGATCGGGGCAGGGTGAACCGAGCGTGGAGAGGGATGACGTTATCGGGGTGCGGACGACCCCTTTTTCAACGTGTAAACGCCACGGCACAATAGCCACCTCCGGTGCACGTGCAAATCTCGGCGTTTGATCCCCCGCGTAATCTACCCCCCTTCTTCCCCCACTCTCTGTGCATCGCGACCGACTGGCGTCGAAAAATGCCGTGCTCGGCTTTCCGGATGGACGCGGAAAAATTGCTGGCGTGCCGGAGCAGCGCGAAAAAGGTCCGCCTGTCTTGTACCGTTGCTATCTGTCGTGCCAAATTTAAGCCGACTATTTTTTTTTTTTTTTTTTTTTCGGACCCATCCGTTGCTTCCTCGGCTTTTTTTCATGCCCCTTCACCGATATTTTTAAAGCCCCGAAAACATTGCGTCGTTGCGTTTGAGCGCACGTTGAATATTGTCCGAATTTTTTTCACATATACAGGTATTAAAGTCATTAACTTTGAAAACGTTGGTTTATGTATACGAGCAATACAGTTTGTGCGTGATGATAAAAATGAAATGAACGTTCTATTGGCCATTTAAGTATAAAATAATTTTCTTTTTTTTTTATGAAATGGAGCCTTTAACGTACAAAGAGTAGTCGAAATAACAATACCTACGAAACTTCAGATCGGACTTGAAGCAGGATATTTTTGTAATACTACAGTGGTGACGAACAAGGTGAAAAAGATTTAAAAACAAAAAAAAGTAAAAAATTTTTCATACAAATAGTCATGAAACACGTACACGCAGAACCGTCGCCAGCAGGAAGCGTAGTAAAAAATCGTTAAAAAAGATATACGAGGCCTCTATTCGTGAGAATAATAAAAAAAAATAAAAAAAAAAAAAAAGAAAAAAAAAATTTCGTGTCGGCGCTTATCGGTGCGGCTATAAATCGAAACGCGAACAGACGCGATGCGACCGCGAATGCACAAAAAGTCGTGGCGTCGAGGTAAACAGCGAATAAAATAAAATACCGCATCAAGAGCCGTGTGCGAAAGAGGGAGGGAGGAGAGGCTGAAAAATAGTCGCGAAAATAAAATAAAACAAAATGAAGAGGAACGTTCATACGTGGCCGATTAATGATGAATGCGGCTGCGATGATTGATCGGCCACTTGCGACAGGAAGTACGATAAAAAAAAAAAGCCTACAACCCTTGCGGCTATTTATCAAAGGGTGAAAAAAAAGACTAAACGGAGCGCGAGGGGGAGAATAATAAACGCTGATGAAACAAGAAGGTGGATAATTTGCGACAAATCGAGCGCCGCCGGTGTCGCTCGTCGAGCGTGAAAAACGTAAAGGAGCGTGCAGATGTGGAAGGGAAGTTGCACAGAGTACGCGCTTGTCCGCTGGTCGATGGCAGAACAAATGATTTAACGAACGCACCGTGTCCCTGAGTTCCGGGAAAGGAGGAGAAGAAAAAGAGGCGTTCGCTCAGTCAGACGCTCTCGAGGACGTGAATATGTCGTCGGCAATTTTTTTCAACACCCTCAGTCAGTACGCGTACATACAAACGCGTAATTGTGAAACTTTTTTACAAATTTCACTGGTCCTCGTTTTCATTCTGACTATTACGTTTCTGTACGAAAAAAAGTATTCAGCCTGAATGTACGTTGATTTTTCTACTTGAAAAATAATAATTGCAGTAGCGTGCTATAATTAATACTTAAATTTTAGTTGTAACGTAGTTGTAGGCATAAAAATAAAATTGTCGCTAACTGTACCTTGACATTTTTGTCGAATAATTGTGTCTAGTTGTTAGCAGAAAAGCGGTAATATATCTGACCATCGTCGAGTTTTTTACTAAAAAAATTTTTGGATATTAAAAGTTCTCTTGTATGTATAGATGTAAGCATAAAAATAGTGTCATGTCCTGCTAGATGTCGACCTTTCTACTTGGTGAATGATGAATGAGAGGGCAATGACAGTGCAATGATTTTCTTTTTTTTATTTCAACTGATCTGTAATTATTGTTATAAAAAAAACATGTCTGACTATACGTTGACCTTTCTACTTAAAAAATAATTGATACAAAGTAGCGTATCATTATTCACGTTTTAATTCCAACTATTATGTGGCTGATAAAAAAATAGTGTTTCGTCTGACTGCACGTTGATTTTTCTACTTGAAAAATAATAATTGCAGCAGTGTGCTGTAGTTAATACTTAAATTTTAATTGTTACATAGTTTTAGGTATAAAAAAA
Source organism: Copidosoma floridanum (assembly GCF_000648655.2). The sequence goes on from NW_019379494.1 coordinate 915,498, forward strand.
TGTTGTGGCCGACTCTACGTCGACATTTTTTATAAGGCAGTGATAAATGGGTGAAAAATAGCGTGTGATAATTTATATTTTAATTTTAACAAGTATGTCTGGTTGTAAGCAGAAAAGCGGCAATTTATGTGACCACGTGTCGAGTTTTCTACTAAAAATTTTTGGACACTAAAAATTCTCTTACATGTATAGATGTAAACATAAAATAGTGTCATGTCTTGCTAGACGTCGACATTTCTACTTGATAATTTAGTAGACAATATCAGTGCAATCATTTGCCTTTTTATTCCAATTGATCTGTAATTATTGATATGAAAAAATGTCATGGCTGACTATACATTGATGTATCTACTTATAAAACAAATTGATATAAAGTATCGTATAATTATTCACGTTTTAATCCCAACTATTGTGTTGTAGGTAAAAAATAGTGCTGCGTCTGACTATGTGTTGATTTTTCTACTTAAAAATTATATAAGTGAAAAGCAGCAGCGTATGGCAATTTACGTTTCAATCCTAACAATTACATAGCTGTACGGAATGAAACCGATGTTTTACTGAATGTCTGACAGTACATCGACCTTTCTACTTAATAAATGATAGATCTGTAAAAAAATATCGAGTGACAATTTTAACTGTTATGTATAAACGAATTTTTATTTTAACTGTTTTGTAGTTGTTTAAAGAATAATATTTATTCGTTTGACTCACAGCGATTTTTTCTAAAAAAGAAGTTAATTGATTGAATAGATTGACTATTCAGCGATACTTCTACTTAAGTTATTATTTGAAGTAGTAGAATGTTATGTATCAGATCTTACTCTTAATTATCATGTAGACATGAACGTAAAAACAATGTCGAGGATGATTATACGTCGATTTTTCTACTTATTAAATGATGGATGGAAAATAGCGAGTTATAATTTTGATTGTAGCTGCTGACTAAGTAGCTATGAAACTAATCTTAGTGTTTTCATGAAACGGTAAACAAGTGCTCTTGAGGGATCATAAGAATAAAACAACCATAAAAGCTGTTATATTATTTACATAATTTTATCCTTGTACCAAGTGAGACGCTCGAGTAGACCGGGTCATCTGCCCTTCCGACGGCGTTGACACACAAGTCGCCCAAGCCCTCGGAAAGGAATTTCCGTGAAAAAAGGCCGATGAATTTTTAAATAGTTCCGTTCATTAGTTTCGGAGAGAAAAAAACCAAGGCCACTTACACGAGTTCTTCCCCCCCCCCTGCCCCTCTTTTTTCCCCCATTTAAAACTGACATGAGACGCACGAGAAGAGTGGTGGAGTAAAAATTTAATCAGAGCACGTGCGGGCATTAGAGAGTGCAAAAGAGGATGGAGGGAGGAAGGTAGCAAGCTAGGCTTTCACGGCTCTTTTTGCAACGGCAAACGAGGAGGAGGGAGCGGCTTTATTTCCGTAAATTATGTCCCACCGGCGCAGGAGCTACCTCTCGGGTCAACGCGCGCTGATCTATATATATACATCCACGCGGCTACCGGCAATTAATGGGCCGCCGAGCTGTAGCACACCGGAAATTTGTGGGGCTCGCGAGTCGAGGGCGTATAGGTATACGTACACCATGCCCCGCTCGACATCGATGCGCGTGTGTATTTTCCCTGCAGAGAAAACTCTCTGGTACAGCCTAGCGTGGAAAGACAAAGAGGAAGTGCACCCAACGTGATTCCGTCGATCCGTACCATATATACACCCAAACACGGTCGATGCGACCTATACCCCAACCTAGTGCTATACTCGTGTCGCTCTATCCCGTTATTTCCAATTAAGGGAAATAAAAACTTGTGTGTATTCCCATCTGCACATTTTATGCGGAAAAACATATTATACCTTCTCCCTTGGTCCGAATCGGTTTCTTTATAATTCGACGAACTTGGGGGGAAAAAAGAGCAGCTCGCTCGTCATTCGATTAATAATCCAGGAAAAGCAGACGTCGACCCAGAGCACTGTCCAAGTCAATATACGTCCGGAGGAATGGGAATCACCTAATTCCAGCTTGTGTTCAATTTGCATGAAGAATAACCTGCTCTCGCAGCCAGTGGCGGTATAGCTCCGTGCCGATGGGGAACGCCACTTTTTTCTGTCCCCCTATGGAAAAAAAAAAAAAAAAAAAAAAGAAAAATAGGGAGACGGCAAAATGAAATTGCACCTTCCGCAGAAAAAAGGTATGAAAAACAAAGAGAGGGGGAGGCGGGGATTTTAATTTTGGGTCAGCCGGAGACGGGAACCCTTTCTCTCCCTCGACCGCTAGTTTTTAGCATATGCGTTACGTACGCGTGTAAGAGGGAAGCGACGGAGATTACGGGGTCGGGAGGAATTACGTTTTAATTTCATCGGGCGGCACCCCGGTGGACTTTCCGACTCTGCTTGGTGTGCGCCGAATTTCCGCGCGACTGCGAGAAACCGCAGGCGGACCTTGAGCTTCCACCCTCGTGCCCGTGGAGCCACTATACCGTGTACTGCACGCGTTGCTTGTATACGGCCGGCCAGAGCCGAGAGAGGACAAGAGGAAAGGCGGATCATTGTGCGCGTCCACGCTAAATTTATCTCAAACCCTTTCCCCGTACTTCCCATCCGCTTGCCCCCTTTTTCCTACACACGCTCCCCGAATCGTCCGGACAATGCATCCCCCCCCCCCCACACGCGTCGTGTATCATTGTTTTTCGAGGTACAATGACAATCTTTTCGCAGCACCGTGTTTACGCGTGTAAAACGAGCTGGCTAAAACAAGGAGTCGCGGGAAAAACGCAACGAGTCGATTTTCTTCACTGCCGGCTTACGGATGTATACGGAGCGCGTTTAAACAGTAGTCGAGCGTTATTGTACGAGGAAAGTACGTCGATCACACGCGTACAGCCTCCCCGAAGGAGTAACAGTGGGGGAGGAACGGTGCAGTTTGTAACTAATCAAGTTGATGCTCGGTGCTCCCAACTGAATGTGTATATCCGTGCGCAACTTTGGGCTGATACAAATTAAATGCTCCCCGCCCCTTCTCGGTTGGCGCGCATATGTACGATGGGATTATCAACGCGCGCGTGCGAGGCGGTAAATCACGTACAGCCGCCCTGTTTGTCGATGATGTACATCACTGTGCTTTCGGGGATACGTGGTATACACCCCCTCCCTAAGTTGGAGATCGACAAATGTATATATACACGCATCTATCTACTCCCGTTGGAACGATAAACAACAACAAACGCAACCCTCTCGCTGACGAGTTTATTGTACGCTGCTGTCGTCGATTATACGCGCGTGTCAAATACTTATACGAAGCACCTACACGTTTATGAATCGTACGTGTATACGAGCGCGCTTGTCGCACTGCGGCTGTCTCCCTCGTACTGGAGGATTCGCGGTTGTTACGTACAACTACCCGCGAGCTCGTGTCTCGCGCGTATATATACACCCGCCGAGAGTCCCAAGTTCAAAGGACATACCGTAATTGCCGGGCGTATCGGACTACTCTCGATCAACTTTTTTTTTTTTTTTTCGTCCCGCCGAGCTGCTCGCCTGATCTAATTTTCCTTACCCCTTCGCTCGTCGTTCCCGGCGAATATTTTCTCGCGCAGAGCCGATGGCCACTTTCGCCGGTTTTGCGTAACTATTAGCTTGGTAACGTAAAGGTCATGTTTTGTTTACAGAGGGAAACACCTCGAGTCGAGTTGGTAGATCAATACTCTGTACGCGCGTAGCAGAGAGACAGAGAGAGAGATAGAAAGAGGATGGACACAAAAAACAGATACGCGGGCCGTCGGGAGCATTACTCTGGCACTGTACCATATTTTTCAGCGGAGCCCCGAATCGATATGCGCCAGCTGCAACTGTTTCATATATACGTATCGATGTTCGAGGGATGATACTATTATACCTGCTTTAAATAAATTATCTCCAAAGGCGTATCCTCCGCGGATAAGTCTGTGTAAAATTTTCCGAGCTCCTCCCGTCTTTTTATCCATGTATATATATGTATGTATATATATACGTCGCTGTCCCACCGGTGTACTTTGGCGCTCTCTCCTATTCGTTTCCCCTTTGTATATTTCTTTTTCAACTCGCCGAAATAAAACTTTGCCGTTTGCCCTTTTTCTCTATCTGCCTCTTTTTTTCCTTCTTTAGCTGCCGGAGCTGTAACCTCCCCCGCCCTTTTTGTGTCATAGCCGCGCCACTTTGCTTTTCGCGAGTTTCAAACTGGATTTTCCAACCCCCCCCCCCCCGCTCCCGTAGCTCTCGCGTGCCGCGCTCTCGGGGAGCTTTTTCTCCGGAGTCTCCTCCTCTTTATCTCTCGCTCTCTATCTGCTGCTGCCGAGCCCCTGTTTTTCCTCCATTTGCGCCACGCTCTGCCACACCGTTGCTGCGTATAACTACACTCGAGCCACTTCAAAAGTCACTTTGGCACGGGAGGAGGGGGTTAAGCGTTTGCGGGGCAAAATTAGCCGTGTGCATAATACATGGTGTATCTTAATGCGAGCACGTTTTCGCGAAAACAAAAAAAAAAAATGCACGGGTAAGTGCAAAAGTGTATAAAGGTGTGTGATTATGAGGAATAGAGTGGCAGTGAGCCCTCGTTGATTTTACCGTGTTGGTGTTAATCTGTGTACAGGCGAAAAAAAAAAAAAAAAAAAAAGAGGATCCAAAGTGACAAAAACAAATCTGCTATCGAGGGGCAATCTCTTAAGTAGTATCAAGCGAAATATATTACATAGGAGGAATGGGTAAGGTGTAGATACGAGGCAATTTCGTGTTTTTCTTTGTTTCCACGCGGGGCCTAATTATGGTGCCTTTGCGGTAACAGTGCCAACGAAACGGCGTGTTTTTATTGTCTCGAGGCTCGTTTTGTCGGGGAAAAAAGGATTTGTTTGGCTTGTCCTGGGATAAATAAGCCAACTGCCGGTTGGCCCTGTCTGTACAGGGCCCTGGTGATACCAGCGATCGTCCGATTTCCATATGGTTTGCCCTTACTTTTTAATTTTTACCATCATGCACGCATTTTACTGGGATACCATGCACACACGATACTGTTCGCAAACAAATACATACAGTTTTTCGCAGTTTGAACGATACGAGTTTCAATGCGCGATGTTTCTCCTCTTTTTTTATTATCCGCGTCGCGTATGTGCGAATATTTCATTTATGAATAGGCGCTGGCGTGAAATACTCGAGCGTGTTTGGACACTTTTTCTTTTTTCGTTGACTTTTTCAAAAGAAGATACTCTACGTGTCCGTTGGCATTTGCGATCCCGTGCCAGCTACGCGCGAACAAGCGGCAAGTCGTCAATCTAACGAGTTTCCCGTGTTGCAAAATGATAAAAAAAACGTACATTCGAGTGCGCTTCGAATTTGCAATAAAATTTATCTAGAATGAAAAAAAGGGAGACAGTTGAATTTCAAAGTAAATAAAAAAAGAGGGGGGACAGGTCCGGCGTGGAAAAAAAAAAGGAAAAGTATCGAGTGCACTCGAATGAAGTCACCGTCACACTCGTCTGCAAAGTTAACCAGAGGAGGAAGCACTCGAAGGACGAGACCCAGCAATTATTCCCGATCGACTTGGCTCTGGACTATTTGAATACATATATACCACCACGCCGAAGCGGCTCTATACACACACAAACACCCGTACAGAAGTGGCCTCAGTCATACAAATGAATTTTTCATGTTCCAAACGACAACGGCGCTACTTCACCACTGCACCTGTATACCCTCAATCAAATACCAATATGAAGAAAAGAAAAAAAAAAAAGGGTCGTTCGCAAACAACATACACACCCGCGCGATACAAAAATTTGGCGTGACTGCCTGCACGGACTTACCCCAGACTCCGGCTTCTTCCTGTCCTTATCCCTCCTTTCATGTGCCCCGTGGTCTGGTCCTCGAGCTCGACCGCCACCGGGACGCCCGTTTTCATTAAATCCAGCCGAGTCGTGCCCCTTTCTGTCTCTCCCCCTTCACTCACTCATCCGTTATTCCCGTACTTTGTACACCCGTTGCTACAACGATTGTCATTACAAGCCCCCCTACTCCCCCATGGAACATCAAAGGAGCGCACACCCGTTAAATATCGAGACAAGCCGTAGAAAAGTTCGTGGGTATAAGACTCGTGAGAGGTCGAGCAAAGTCCCCGCGAGGCTCGGCCGGGCAGAGGCGACTCGTCCGAGCGCGCAAGTGCGACTGAGAAGACGGAAGGAAGAGGAGCGGGTGCAGTGTCCCCGTGACTCGACTTTCCCACCCCACCCCGTACAACGCGCGCCGAGGGCGTGAGCTGCGAGGGAGCACCGGGGCTGCGCCCACTCCGAGTTCCTGCGGCGGACTGCCAGGGTGTCACCCTATACACTCGGCACGGAGAGCATATCTGGGGGCCCCTCTCTCCTCCTCCTCCTCCTACCCTCTCCCCGATGCGAATTTGTACGCGTATATACATATATATGTATACAGCGTCAGCTGCCGACGCGTCCTGGCGCATGCCCCGTGCACCCTGCGGTCTGCGTATACAGAGATACACCCCTTCCGATCCCCCTTTGGCCCTCCGGTTTATACGTTGGAGCCCCGAAGCGACACAAACACGCGAAATTATTTGGCCTCGCGTACACGCTACACCCCATCGGACTATATGCCGATGACTTTGAGATGGATGCGCGTATGTGTTTATTGCTTGCAAGGGGGTAAAAGTAAGAATAAACGATATTTAAATGGATGCGCGAGAGGGGGTGATGAAAATTCGTCCCTATTCTCGCGAACGCGCTGCCAATGAAAAAAGCTCCTGGTTGGGTTAGGAGAAGCCCCTTTTGGCGGGCGAGCCCTACGAGCCTCGGTTAATAGGCCCCTCCACGTCGTATCAAAGGTACGCAGTGCCAAAGTATATTATACACACACGCAAGGGGCCGTACGTTCTCGTGGTGGAGTACGTGTAAGCGCGCTAATGCGCGAGCGGGGTAGTTATCGTTTGGCGGGCGCGCCAACCCTGGCATATTTTTACACCCCCCCCCCCCCCCCTACCGTAGGTACCTAGTCCTGATTTCGTTTAATTTCGCGGCTGATGTCCCCTATTTCCTCGTCGCGCCCCCGTGTAATTGTCCGAGGGTTTACACGCTCAAAAAGTCGAGTTGCGCGTCTATAACGGGCCCTGTCCCTCTGCCAGGTGATACTCCTCTTGGCAAGCGCTTCGTCCTCATCGGAGCTAAACACCCTTTGAGCGCTCATTACATAGTCCCGTAGGCTTGGATGGGAGACGCGGTGGCCGGGGCTGTACTTTTTCACGACACGGGGACGTTAAGGAGGAGATCCCGCGCCAAATTGAGCAAACCCGGAGATTGGCGGAGACGAGGTCCATGTCTTTGTCGGCTGATGTTTGGATTTTAATTTTATTTCTATGCTCACTACGATTATTGACCGTTAAACAAAAAAAAAACAACTAATCAAGCCAAACCTGCCCTCAGGCTCTATAGTTTATTTTAAATCGAGCTCATTCGTTTGTTTTGCCGCGCTTGCGCGATTTAATGAACGTCGTTGGCGGGAGAGATTTGCCTTTGCTTTTTTTTTTCTTTTTTCTTTTTTTGCGAGCCAAGCGCGTTTGGTTGGGAAAAATAGCTCTTGGAGCCGAGAGAAGAAAAAAAAAAAGTTTTATTAGTTTCGTATATGTACGATGTTGGTCGTGTATAGGCGAGAAAAAGAGCAGAGAAGCGGTAGAGTACACCGGGGTAGCGAGTCCGGACTTATCCTAATTGCGGGCAATGGAGGGTTTTTTTATCGAGGTGCTTTCGTTTTATTTTATTTTGTTTTTTCCTGCCTCTATCGCTCCTTCGCTTTGTGTGCACTGTATCGAGGGATGTATATAGGCGCGAGTTATACTTTCTCGCAGTTTAGTCCACGATTTGCCAAAAGTGCTGCTGGAACGCTCTGGTTTTTCTTGAATCGACTTTTTTTAACTCCCTTTTACCTGTGTTTCGGAAGAAGAAAAAAAATTAGTTTTTCATAAAGACAACGTTTTCGGCCACTACACAATACCCAATCGATGGTATAGGAAACAATTGCCTACTAACGATTCGTACGCGAAGCATCCCAGCGCGAGTTCGTCCGCGTCAGCTCACTGGAACGTTCCTCGCCTACTAAGCTAATTTCTCCCCCTCCCCCTGAACAACAAGCAATTATCAGACATTGTGTATCAATTTTTTTTTTTTCCTCTCCCCGTCATTCTTTCTTCCTTGCATGTGTACCTGTGCCGGAAGACGCGGCGGTCTAAAGCCGAGCAAAACTTTTATTACCTTCGCGGAGCAGGAGCTTTTGCATCGCCGTTAGAAAATCATACACACGTACTCCCGTTTACCCGTAACGCCAGGTTTTTCCCTGCCTAATTATACTTCCATGCGCCCCCGCCAGTGGTAAGAGGATCTTCGTAACAACGTCGCACGTACAACTGCACACCTAATGAACGCGAGGGTATTTTTTTTTTTTTTTTTTTTCACTTTGGATTCTATCGCTGCAAAGTTCACTCTCTTGCGCTGCAAACTTTCTCGGCTTACTTTGAGCGCGTAAATATCAGAAACGAGTAGACACGCATGAGAAAGAGAGGGAGGCTGGTAAGCAGTTGGGAAGGCATTCATCAATTGATCAAACGGGTCTCGCCAACCTCGGCATCGAGTTCGAAACTACACAAAGTACTACACGTATGTATGTTTACACCAGTGCCATTTTGGTTACCAACGATTCGAATGACCAATTCTCACTTGCTTCGTCTCGACTATACGAATGGATGTTCTCTTCCAAAGGGGGAGGCAAGGACAGCGCAAGCGACGCGTTCGGGGAGCCTAACTAGTTTTTGGGCCGCCGTTAACTCACGGTCTGGCCGTAATAACGGCGCGACGAGGCGAATCGTAATTTTCGGGCGTTGGGGAGGAGTCGGTCGCGAGAAAGAGAGGATGCGCTTGGATATACGTGTAGAAATCGAGAAAAGTCTGTCTCGAGCGCCGCTGATATTTTGGTCATTTGTCGTGTAACCCATAGCGTGTGTTCGGGAATTATTTACGCTGTAAAATTTTAGCACGAGTGAAAATGTATGTTTGCGAATGTCATCGAACGCGTTACGTCGTGTAATTTGTGTAGGGCAAAGCTCATCGACCTATTTGAAGCCATCAAATACTTGTTTGTCTTAAATTTCGTTCAAAATTTTTTTTTTTTTAATTGAAAAAATGTATGCTCATTGATAGAAAAATATTTTTCATGTATGTATGCTTAATTAAAATATTGAAAAAAAAAAAAAAATTCATGGAGTAAAAATGTTTTTTCCAATTATATAACTGAAAAAAAATATTTACTTTTTTTTATTTCACATAAAAAACAAATTTTTGTCGTACAGCTGTTTATTTAACTTGTATCACGCAATACACGCACGTTGTTGGTTAAATACCCTTCTGAAGCTGTGATCTTCAAAGGAAAGCCACGAAAATCCATAAATTTTTGTATTTTTCGATTCCGTAGCTTTGTTATTTAAAAGCCATCATGGCAGAGGAAGTGATCAAACTAGACGAGCATATACTTTTTTTTGTGCTTCCTCTCGCCGAAAGGGTAGAGCTTTTGTTTGGATCCCGAAATCCGAAGCCCGCAAAGTGCAGAGCCGAGTCGGAGCGTCAAAGGACACTATTTTTTTTTTTTTTTTTTTTTTAAGGAAAAACGATAATCTCTGCAGCGACTACACGCTCTTTTCGGTACGTGGCTGATCCATCCGTCGCGTGTATCGTACCGAGGCGAAGGGAAAACTTGATCGGCAGATTTTTTAACGGTACGATGCATTTAAAGAAAAATCCAATTATACGCAGATTTTTCAGACAGACTCGATGAGGTATTTTTATCGCTGCCAAAAAAGCTAACGGTTTCTAAATAGTTTCTTATTATTTTTATTGCCTAGTCAACCACCGAGTCAATTGTTAAGAGAGAAAAAAAAGAAATAGTTTGATTCGTTATATCCTGGACAGAAAAAAAACGTAAATGGTCAAAGAGGATTACAATCAACACATTGGTAGGGAGGAGCAGCTATCCTAATCCGGAAGCCGAGAGAGTATGACACGCGGATCCTAGAGTCGGTGGAGCGTCTACGCGTGCAAATGTCATCCGGGGAACAAAAGTTGGCCCGGCCCTTCCATCAGAAACCGGATGCCCTTGTACGTGCGAACGCTGGGCTTCTGTGCTCTGACATTGTGAATTTTAAGTTTTTTTCTCTCTCTCTCTCTCTCTCTCTCTCTTTCCGCGTTTCCGAGCAAACAATTGCGTTAATTGGACGAAAAATTTCCATCTGAAAAGCAACAACCCAAACATCTTGTAGCCCAAGAGGGCGTACTATTTTACATCAAACTGCATTCTTGCAAATGCAATAAAGACGAAGAAAAAAAAAACGCTCGTGTACGATAATTAAAAATGTTCCCCAACGCAGTAAAAAAAAAAAAAGAAAAGCACCAACAGTATCTTTAGTGCACAGTCACGGGGAGGATAGGTCGTTGGTGAAAAATTTCACGTACCCGGGTAGGAGGGGGATGGGGCAACAGTAGCAATTGTTGCAGCAAAATAAAATATACGAGGACGACTCTATATATGGTATGTACCACCGCAAAAGCACATCAGAGAGAGAGAGAGTTTGTCTGTTTGTCGGCGAAGGCGTTTACAGTTTGTTCTCTCGCAACCCCTTATCGCGCCTCCACGGTGCTCGTATACACAGGTAAGTATACATACAGTGCGGTAAAGAAGTTTTCCCAAGCAACAACAACGGCAGAGGTGCTCCAAGCCCCACGTGCCGGGAAATACTTATAAGGCGTTGCGAGGCTCAACTGCGCGTATCCGTGTATTGTGTGTATACATATGTACACAGTAACGCTCCGTTGCGGAGAGAGAAAAGGCGCCACGTGCAGCTGCGTCTTGAATTAGACTTGGCCGGGGAAATCTAATTGAATGAAGGCCGCGTTATTTTCTCCGGCTCTTGAATATATTCCCGCTCCTCGCAAGCGTAGCTCGGGTAGCTTTGTTCATCAAATTATCTGCACTCACCCGTCCATGGTATTTCTTTGAAACGTCGCTTTTTTCTTTTTTTTTACCTTAAAATCGTCCTCGAGGGGCATACATCTACAAGGATCAAAGTACAAATTGGCGCGCCTTATACATTATTTCGTATACGAGAGACGGAGTTAAAAACTTTGTTGCGCGTAAGTACACGAGCCGGGGAGCCCCGGACGATAAATAACGAGTCGCGAGTACCTGTGTACTCCTGTGTATGTATATGCATACAGCCTCCAAGTCCCAGCCAAGGAAAAGCCAGATTTGGTCGGCCCGAGCGTGTTCTTAGGTGCAGTAAGTATCCATCGATTAATCCGATACAATAAATTAAGAGGGGTTTGCATATATATGTAGCGCGCCGATTAAGGGCCTAACGAGGCCTAGAGCGTCCCCCGAGTCACCCGCGGGACTCCAAAGATTAATCCCCCTCCGGTTCCGGGGACGAAACGGAAAGGGACTATCGCGCCGATCTCCCTCTCAAGGGGGCGGGGAGGATTATCTCCCGCGTCGAAAAAACAAAAAAACAACGCGTATAATCGCACCTACACCCCGTGCACTTGGGGTATACGTGTAATTGCAGTTGGTATACACGCGTATAGGCCTGGATTGCCGCGGCTTCTTCCGGGACCAAAAAGCACCGCCCTGAGGTTGAGCGCTTCCTGGCGACCTGCCCTCTCCCACTTGGCCGTAAATCCAATGTCAGCTATCTCGCCGGCTCTTTCTCTCCCGAATTTGTACTTTTCTCGGTCCGTACGGGAAAATGAAATAAATATGACTACCGTTACGCAATCGTCTCCTACTTTTTGGTTCCTCGTTGTCGAAGTAAACGACGGCGACCCGTGAAAAAAGCCCTCCCCACCTTTCATTAGAAGCGAGCCGTACCCCCGGCTTACCCGGGCGTAAAAGTCTCGGGCAGCCCCCCGCGACGACGCTGACTTTCTTCGAAAAGAGCGCGAACTTTCGACCACTCCCCCCCCCCCCCTTCTCCTGCTTTTGTCCCCATGCTCGACTTTCTTCCGGAACGGCCCCTCGAAGCAGTTCTCGCGAAACTTTTTTTTTTTTTCTTGCGCGATAGCATAAAAAATGAACTCCCGCTTGTTCCGCTCTCGCGAGTGAGTGGATGGGGTGGAGATGTCCCCGGCAAAGTTTTTCAGCCGGGCAGGGAGAAATCAGAGCGAAGGGAACTTTGCCGACTAATTTTTTTTTTTTTTTTTCAACCCGGCAAGCCACGACTTTGATTTCTCGAGCCATCTCTTTACCGCAGTCACCCCCGTGTGTATCTTCGACTGTATACGTGCAGGGTACGGATTAACCGGTCGCCATGAATCCCTAATTATATTCCTTGCGACTTTTTTTTTTTTTCCCCTTCCTCCCCCTCAAAAGCAGTCGTTCGTGCCGTAAAGCATGTAACAAAAGCGGATGAGGGAGTTGACGAGCGAAAGCTCACTTAAACGCGGCGCTTAAAGGTGTAATTAAAAAAAAAAAAAGACTACACGCTCTTTTCGGTACGTGGCTGATCCATCCGTCGCGTGTATCGTACCGAGGCGAAGGGAAAACTTGATCGGCAGATTTTTTAACGGTACGATGCATTTAAAGAAAAATCCAATTATACGCAGATTTTTCAGACAGACTCGATGAGGTATTTTTATCGCTGCCAAAAAAGCTAACGGTTTCTAAATAGTTTCTTATTATTTTTATTGCCTAGTCAACCACCGAGTNAATAAAAAAAAAAAAAAAAAAAAAAAAAAAAAAAGGAAAAAATAATGGTTATACGTGCCGAAAACCGTATCTATAGGCATCGGAGCTTTACGTGGTGTAGTCCAGTGTGAAAGTATATAATAAAATGTACGGCTCATTTTACACACATACTATATTACGTATACACCCGGGGGGGGGCTACAAGGAAGGAAAGGGGGATTAGGACGCGAGATCCTGATTACGGCGATGAAAACCAAAGCACCCACGCGCTGACCTCAACGCGTTTATGAAAATATTGCGCAACCTCCCTCCCACCCTCCTGGAATAATTATTATACCTTGCGCAGCGCTGGTCGGCGGACTTTATTAAATATAAACCCGAGCCGGGTATTCTTGTACGCAAGTTTGAGGAAACGATGGTGGAAAGGGTGGGAGGTTTTATTTTTCACGTGCACCTTTAGAGGACGGGTCATAAGAGACATAAGGGATGGTGGATTAGCGTTCCGTTGTTGTCAGGGGAGGGGGGGAGGGGTTAAATAAATTCAAATCGCCCCGATGTAATGCTGAATTTCAAATTTTATTCCCTACACAAGTACATATGGGCGTTTCATTGTACATCTTATCGTCTCTAATGCTTTTGCGTTTGTGTGTATAATAGCGCGGGGTTTTGCTTATTCACGATGAGTAGCTTACATACGCGCACGCACACGATCGCGGCCTAAAGAGCTCTCTGGTTATTCGTTGTGTACTACACGTGTATTATTAATATAACCCGTGGCTCGGAGCTTTACACCGGCTTTTACACAACATGCGCTTTTTACACTCAACGTTAGGTGTGTTTCGTGGCTATTTACATCGTTTCGCCGTTTTATTGGTTTTTCTCGCAACTCATGTTACTCATTTTTTAATACAAACATCAATTAGATTCCTACGTCTAACAATGCCGTCTGTCAAAGTGAATCGTAGCAATATTGTCTATAATATATTTCACGTGTGAAAACTTGACTGCGAAATCGGATACAATAAAAGCTGCGGTCCAAATATTATCGGTGCGATCGGCAACTTTGTACAAGCTAAGGGATGTTTGTGCATCCATCGAAGCAGTGCATGTACACCGAAAAGCGCGAAAAATATGATAACAGTCCCATCGCCGTTTCACTGTTACTTCTGTACACCGCCGATCGTCGAGTCCCAACTTGCTCCTCTCTCGTCCTTGGGGACAACCGTGGCCGCTAAGAAGTTTTCGGCAAAGTTCCCTGTACACACGACAGCAACGAGCCGATGCCGCAGGTAAGGGGCCAAAGCTCAGATCAGCCTGTCCCGGCTGGCGTAGGTGTGCAACGCCTCGGGCTCCATGGGCGACTCGAGGCTCGACTTGTGCCGGTGGCGCCTTCGCGGCGGCGTCGGCACGATCAGGGGCTCCTCGATCGTCGTCTCCTCCGCCGAGCCGAGCCGCTCCGTGTGCTTCGGCACCTCCCCGCCACCATCTGCGGACGAGAGCAAAATTTCAACCTCCACTCTACGCTCCATGTAAGAAAAAAAAAAAAAAAAAAAAGGAAAAACGCCGAGCGAGCATACAAACGTCGGAGGTAAGGGACGAGAGTAAATTATTCATTTTGTTCGGGCACGGCTCGAAGGTCGATTTCGACCTCGAGAACGACCGATGACGAATAGCTGTCATCTCGCCTTGGCGTCCTCTGTATTATATACATATACACACCCGAGTTTTTGACTCGACGAATCTCTACGTAACTAGCGTTATTGTACTTTGAAGCTTTTGAGTCACTGAATCGCTGCATTTTCAATTGTTGTAAAATTTTTGGAATTTTTAAGTTCTATATTGATTGGCTTTTGGGTTTTCAAGATTCTGAGTTTTTTTAGGATTTTTGGGTTTCAGAGTGTCATTGTGTCACCCGGTCGGGGCTGTACCGGAGCTGCTGCTCATATCCTCAGCCCCATCGAGTTCCACGACCGAGTGATGGATGTCCCTCGTTTTTCCTCCCAGGTATATACGTATACACGAACGATGCCCAATCGAGTTCGACCATCGATAGGAGAGCCAGTGTAGGGTGACGATAAGAACGGATCGCTCGATAGAGCTGTAGTGGCCTCGGATACTTGAGACGTACAGATGCGGGCGTGTGTGGTCTGGCACTAATTTGAACGTAATTTAATCGTATATTTTTTAATTGCAAAATTGAAAGTATTTCTGAATAAATGTAAAAACAAAATACAAACGAGTCAACAAGTAGTTAAACTTGAACCACAATGACAATAATATATAAAGACAGCCCTTGAAAAACTGTCCAGCTGAGAGGGGAAGGTCAGCGCGCAACTTTAACCTTAAGTTTAGTAGGGGCAGCGGAAAGGCGATTGAAATTTCATCACGCCACAATTGAATTAACAGGCGGACCCGACACCACGCATGCCTACATGTATATAGACACATGCGAAGGTACTTGCAAATCGCTTTCAGCCCGTGAGCACCACAAAGAGCAAACAACACGCGCAGCGTCGGTTTGAGTGGCGGCTGATATCCACACACACACGTCCACCTACCTAACATTCACGGGGCGCATCTCTCGGAATGCCGTAATAGCATACTTATTGGCGAGATCGTAACAACGTTATGATTTCCGTAAGGCAGCAACATCAGTCGTGGACGTATGGGTATATATATATACATATGTATATGTACACATCCAAAGGAGAAGAGGAGATCCGGCAGGTACATAATAGTATATGCTCTCTCTCTCTCCGCTGAGTCGCTTCTTACAAAGCTCTACCTATACTAGCTGCCGTTGGACCCTTGCAATAACACGCCGGAGCGCATTAACGGTAATGGGCGCAGCGCATATCTCTCTCTCTCGGCCGGTAGTCCTCTCGCGCCTATATCCTACATATACATGTACCGATGCTTACAAGTGCACATGAGTGTCTATATGATATTCTGTATATATATATAGTGGTTCTGATGTGCAGCGTCAGCGAACGAGAGAAAGAGCATCACATAATACACTGCATAATACATACGCGCACATATATATATATATATATATACCTACAGGAGAGTCAGCAAAGAGTGCACAAGTGTANAAAAAAAAAAAAAAAAAAAAAAAAAAAAGTGGCCACCGAACCGTGGTCGTCCAAGAAGGGGTTCGTCCTCTCGAAGACCCTCGGGGGTTGCTCCCCAAATGGCAGGGGCCGCTTCACCGGGACGATTCGCGGCTCGGACTTGCCTCCCTCGGTGGCCTCTGTCGGGACACCTGGAGAGCCCGCCTCCACCGACAGGTCAACGAACCCGTTGACGATGCCGTCCCCAATCTGAACGAGCTCCAACGCGTTACTTCACCCTCCCTCTCTAAACCATAAAAAAAAAACTTACCTCCCGTCTCTTGACCTCCGGACTCGGCGAGGGCGTCGCATAGTCCTCGAGCTCGCTGGTCTGTCTGTCCAGCCGGCGAGGCTCCTCGTCCAACTCTTCCACCAGCATCTCGCGCGGCAGCGACTCCTCGGATATCGTGCGCTGGATCACCACCAAACCCGAAATGTCCCCATCGTTGCCTGCATCTGTGTACAAGGAAGGTGTGCATATGTACGACAAGCCCCCCTGAGTTGATTTATATTGTGTGTACATGTACATACCATTGGGGATGATGCCGGAGGACGCCTCGTGGAAATCGGACGAGCTGGCCTCGGTGAGGGTAGCGCGAGTGTCGCTTCGCGACGCGTAGCCTCCGTCGTCCTCGCTCCTGGGACTCGCCGGCCGGTCGACGTCTTGGCCCACGACGACGAAGCTCCTGCTCGGGGCTTTTGGGGACAAGTCACGCGAGTTTTCCAACGCCGATCTGCAAGGGCATTGTCTTTCACCGGCCAATCGGTGCTTTTGCCTCGTAAAACAACAACAACAACAACAACAAAAACTCACGGGTGGTTGTTGGCGAAGCTCTCGAAGGCGGCGTCGAGACTCTGGGTGGTGGAGGCTTCGTCCTCGTCGGTCACATCGGCCGAGGCGGTGGTGGACACGGGTTTGACGGGTGTTGAAGTTTTGGCGTGAAACCCGGTGTCCTCGACCGGATGAAGCTGTACCAGAGACGAGGAGGTGTCGGTCTTGAAAATCGAGTTATCCTCGACGCCGGTGGTGCTCGGGAATAATCCACCCTCGGGACCACTCTCCCCGTCCGATACCTATACGCGAACACACGTACATATATGTACAATACAGGGGAGCTCGGCACGCGCTCCGATATAAACTTTCGGAATCCGGAGGACTGCGCGGCAACTGACGCCCCCCCCCCCCCACCTCGAACTTTTTCTCACGCGTGCCCCTCCAAATGCAATTTTAAATAGTTTCCCCGCTCGTGAGATATATATATATATATGTACGTATATACGCTCTTTCATCCTATATGAGAAAAACTTTTGTGCAAATATGCAGCAACAATAAAATGTGTACCCCCACCTCGAGCGAAACGGAGTCTCGGGGCAGGGAGCTCGTCTTTTGCCTCGGCGGTCTCTTGGCGCCTCCTTCCCCCATCTCGGCGGGTGGATCCTCGGGCAAAAGCTCAAAGTCCACGACGTTTGGCAGGCTAGCGGCGCTCTGGCTCTTTGGTTGTTGGGCTGCCGGCACCGCCTCCTCCTTCAGCAAGCTCTTTTCGATCTATCGGTCGTTGTGGGGGGAGGGACAAAGAAAACATTGTATATATGCGATGTGGTTAACGGAGCCTCGACACCGACCTCGACAAACTCGTCGTCCGAGTTGGCCTCGTTGGTGCTGTTGGTGGGTTGATCGGCAGGTCCCGTCAACAGTTCGGGCTCCGACTCGTCGTTTGCTTCGCCGGGCGGCGAGCGCATCTCGTGCCGTCTGCGCCTGCGCGGTGGCGGGACCGGTAGTGCATCACCGACGGCCTCCATATTCCTCGACGCACCGATTTTACCTGAATTTTTTTTTTTTCTCACATCATTACCTCGGAATGTATACAAAAGTACACAACTCAGTGCAGTATAGTAAAGCAAAAAAAAAAAAAGAAAAACGAGGGTATTTATATATAATTATGTATAGATACCGTTAGAGCCGGGTATCCCAGAGTCGGTTTGGTGTAGCTGCCGGTAGTGGCCCGAGCCGTCGAGCGCGACGCATGGCCTGGGGGTGCAGGGCACCTCGAGATTAACGTCGACCCACTCGCTCGGGTGGAACGGCCGGTCCACGGAGTCGATGCTGTGGCCGCGCTGAAGCGGGCGACCGGCTCGAGGCGCCGAAACCGCTCCTCCTCCCGCGTACGCGATTTCCGAGCTGCTATTTCGTGGATACACCGGGACATACACGTGTTATAGTACATAATTATTCATCGACACTTTTTCCACCACACGTCCAATATATCTTAATAATGTAATCGCAGGCTTTTTTTTTAACGTAAAATCAAAAATACCCCCAGTGTGTTTTTTTTTTTTTTTTTCAATGTGCATAAGTATACAATAATCAAATGATAAAAACAAAAGAACCCTCGTACATTGGGTGGATTGTGTATTTGACGTGTATTGATCGGTGTTAATTTAGGAGCGTATAATTTTGCGAGAATCATACACGTAACGACAAAGTATGTGCGAGCGTATAATTAGCTGCGGGGCCATTTAAGCTGTGTTGGTAATGCGAAAACAAGCAGGCCCCGTGTGTCTTTTATTGGGTCCCGAGTAATTACGCGCTATAAATGTATATAGGTACGTGTGCAGAGCTGCGATTATATTATTATCGGGTCCAGCGATCGATTCTCCGCGCACTATACCTGTATGTATAATATATATATNGCTCCAAAGGCCCATATATATGCATTGGCTCGGCTTTTTCCGCCACTTGATCTTTTTTTCTCCCCCCGACCGGCCGGATTGATATGTTGTTGCGCATATCATGTGAATATATGTGTGTATATATATATATATATATATATATATATATATATATACCGTAGCACCAATAATAACGGATATACATATTCATCGGATGTTAATTCGCCGGATCGACTGCAGCGTTTTACATAGTATAGGTACCCGTACACACAAGTACTCGTTGCTCTATTAAGGTGTATGTATACACTCACTCGTAGCTATGTATAGCTGTGCTGGCATGGTACAAACGCCTGACCAAATTAACACTTTGGTGGGTTTCGCGGTGTGCAACACTCCCCCTTCGTTAAAGCACCAGCTCCGGATATTATGTACAAGTGTATATACACTTTTATGCACGCGTACTAATTGCTCGCCGTAAGTCGATTGCTCGCGCTTTGTACTTTTCACGAGCGGAGCTTTTTACCCCTTGCTGTTTGTTTGATACTGATATCGCAGAGTCGGGGGATTTCGAAATTTCACAGCGATGATGATTTTCGTTGGACCTTTTTGTACTTGACGCGTCGAGGGATTTTTTCTTTCTCGATACTTAAACAGCTTCGCCCACGCTCGAGCGTAAACTCGAAAGATCGT
This sequence comes from Copidosoma floridanum, assembly GCF_000648655.2. The sequence goes on from NW_019379494.1 coordinate 934,734, forward strand.
TCTCGCGCGATAAGTATCCCTGACTGCGATCCTTTTACAAATAAAAAAAAAAAAAAAAAAAAAAAAAAAAAAAAAAGGAAAGTTGGAGGCGAATGGCTTTTTAAAAAGCATCGGGACCCAAAAAAGAAACAATAGCAGCGCTGGGAAGAGAATCGAGATTTAAAAAAAAATGATAATGAAAAAAAAACAGACACTGCCTTCGCGTGTACGAGGTTCGTAAGTACAGCAATGTTGAGAGAGCGCGTGGGTACACACGTGCCTCCTACGCGCGAGCAGGCCTTCAACGCGTTTTTTTTCGTCGATCGAGGCTTCATTCGATACTCCGACTGATTTTGCGAGGATGGAGACATACTAATCGAAAAATTATGCTGATCTCTTTAAACGGATGCTTGTGCGTATACGACGTTTATGCGAGAAGAAGAAAATGTATTGTTCGAGTAAATTTCAGTTTCTTTTTTTAATACAAGCATACATATTTGGAGCGATGGATGGGATGAGCTTTGTCAAGATATCCTTGTCATCCGATGTTTGTTTTTTTTTTATCGACTCGATCAATTTGTTAAAATGAATTATTTGTTATTCGTATAAACTGCTTCCACTTGGCGCGTCAAATTCATTGTTTCACGGGAACGTATCCATGTTTTCGTATTTTGCCTCTTCGTGATTGATATTTCAAAGGATTCATCGGTATTTTTCGCAGGACTTTTCCACTCGAAATCGAGAAGCGAAAAAATGTAGGTCACCACACGACAACGACTCTTTCGGATGCACGAGCGCGAACTGATTGCTCCTCGGGGGCGTCCGTATACCGTGGCCCATTTTTAAAATCCATTCGAGCTTTCGATGGTAACAGCCCGAAGAGTCGGTAGAAAAAATATACAATGAGACTTTTTTCTATTTCTTCGCCCGAAGAAACGCGTGTGTAGGGGAAAAAAAAAAAACCACTAACTCAATTTTTGGAGGAGGGGAGAAAAATGAGGTAGCGTGCAAAAAGATCATTACCCCGAACATCGGGCGTTTAAGCACATTGCGAAAAAGTTAATCATCGCGACGGGACGTGTTGCGTTTTGCTCGTCTTGATTTTTAATCGCGAGTTTCAAACTCTTCGCCTCAACTCTCCTCATTAACCCACTTTAATTTTCATCGTCGCGATGAATTTGCCCTCGGTCCTCGTTACGTATTTTCCGTGTATACAGTTGCACAACGCCCGATTATTTATATGCATTTTCCCAACTTTTTTAATTAACATTCCCAGTTCGAGCGTAATCCTCTGTTGCACGCGTTTCAACAACGCGTGCCTGCACGGAATACAATTTTTACAATTTCGAACCAACAATCACCCCCCTCGCATTTACCGTGTACGCGTAAATGAAAAAAAGAAAAATAAGAATATAGAGCGAGCATCGATCGAAAAGAAATTTAACTCGAGTACAGGAGACAAAATTCAGTCATAGTCATACGGGAATGATAAAATACATCTCTCGAGAGTCTCGAGCACGCGGCACAAAAGAGCGCGTCCCAGCATTTTCCTCCCGCACGTACGAGTTTCTCATCCTCGGCCTCGCTCGGAAAAATACGCATACATACATATACACCGGATCGACACCAAGTCGATATAGCGAGTACAGTGCTGATGAATTTAAAGTGGGCTCGTGTAGTAATATATACGTGTATCGTACCTCGTGACCCTTTGGGTGGCGCCGAGTACGGAGCCCTCCTCCTTCAGGCTTGGATAGATCTGCAAAGAAAGTATATATAGATATCGTAAACGGTATTCTGTTACATACATACGTACATATATGATATTATATTTATATGCACTACTACTCTTCTAGTAGCGTGAAAGTATATATATAGTTTTTTTTTTTATATTATAGTGCTCTACGTCCGGCTCTTTTTTAATAAGGGCACTACCATGGACACTTAGCATTTGGGAAAGGGACAAGGAAAGGGATGGATGGGGGTAGAGGGAAATTAGGCAATTGTTGCTGCCAGAAGGTCGCGCCCTATTAAAACCCTCCTCGAGGAGCATTGAGCACATGTGAAAAATCACAGAGGTACTTGCCCAAAAATGTCGCACTGGCCGGGAATCCACGGAATCGAATCCACGACCTAGCCGACCGAACCACCGCGCCCTCAATATATTTATTGTTCTTATCATCGAATAACACGCAATTCAGCATAAATACCTACAATGTCTATTATGAATGTACGTATACGCGTTCTAAGCAACCAAAGCACGCAACTAATAGTCCTGTGGCCTATTTTTTTAATTTTAGCTCAATTTACATCAACTCCAAGGCTTTATTATTATGGTAAGCCAAAGAATAGCCATTGTTTGCTTTCGGATGATACGAGTTTTTTTCTCCCCCCCCCCCCCTCGCAAACGTATGGGTATTGCCCACGTCATCTCGCGCTACATGTTATAAATAGCCCATCAGCGTTGGTTTATGTTTACTCGGATGGAAAAGTAACTCGGTAGTCCAGCGCTACTATAAAGTAAGTATTGGGTCCTACATTATTTTGACTCATGTAGTTGTCGCGTTCATAAATTGTAATTGGGATTTAATCTTTTTTCTCTGTACTTTTTATTTTATTGATTATTCGAATATCCGTCACTTCACAAAATAATTACCATCTCTGTAAGGACGATAATTTATGTAATCATCGATCAACTTGAATAATTTGTTTACGCTTGAACACGTGCGCATACATTATTACCCACACACTTATACAGCTGTATAATATATATATGGGCTCTCTGATTAATTAGTGGTCATTATATATACCGAAGGTACTACGTTATGTGTGCGTGTGTACGATCGCTCGGAGGCATTATAATAATGTAATTAATCGACGAGGAAACGATAGTCGGATTATCGAGAAAAGCGCGTTTTCAACAAAAACAATCGCGTTTTCGTTCAAATTTGCATCCAATCGTTCGACGATATGAACACGTTATTACCTATCCCATGTATATGAGGTATCCGCGTTGCGTGCCCCAGACCGTATATTATATACACGTGAGTCGATCCTTTTCCCTTGTCCTGTATGCACACGAGTGATGCAAGAAAGGCGATAAAATGGCACAGCCAAATATCGATCGGTCGAATCGGTGCGAACTGTTTCGCGAAAAGACGCGCGTGTAGGGATTAACGAGGCCACGCGCGTATAGAACGGGATAACTGTATATCGAGCACCGGCTCGAAAGATCGCTCGAGAGCTGCTCGACTATTGCTTCGGCTTTCGAGTGCCCCCCTTACTCCGCGGTCACGGCTCGCTCGCCGAGTGCCCTTTTTTTCCCCAACCGTCCCCCAATTTTTAGTATCAATCACAAAGCAGTTTTATTTCTTTCCACCCGATGAAAAAAATAAAATGACTCGCAGAGGCTCGTCTCTTTTAACACCTCATGACTCACACTGACGATTAAAGCAAGGGAAAAATTTTAGCGCGCGGTTTTAAATACAACCGAAACGCGAGAAGGTAGGTACATGTGTGCACACAAAGATGGGAGAACAATGCCCACGCGGTGATGATCTTTCAGAAGAGATGGTGGATCGTGTATCGCGCGCCGAGGCGTTTCTTTTTCGAGGTCGTTGCCGGGCCATTATGGGGCATTTGGTGATGTTACCAGCCGCGCGGTGTTGTTGACGTAAAAAACGTTGTTGGCGCTAACTTTTGTACTGTACGCGACCGGGACGTTTTTGCAATTGCTCGCGGAGCACGAGGGGAGATAAGGAATAAAAAAAGGGTCCTCGGTGACCTCAAGCACGTCCATAATGCGCACTTACTTATAACCAGTTTTTAGCCTCATTTTTCTCTCGGTTTCACTTTCTACTATACTTGGAGTATCCGGTGTATAATATATTTTTAAGTTCATGTGCACAATGAGGCGTTGCCGTGTGTAAATAATCTTATCGCAAACTGTCAGCGTATAGGAAATGGCACCTCACCTCGAGTGTACCCGTATAAAGCAGTTCTTTGAAAAGTACATTATATGAGCATTATTGTTCCCTCTCTCTCTTTCGTGGCCCATTGTGTGCGTAGGTATATATATCTTTAAAGCTTAAAGTTGATGTTTTAATGTTTTTCATCTCCTTTGCTGGACGGGCTCTCGAGCGTATGGTTATTAAAAAAGTTTTAATAGCTTTCGGAGTCTTAAAGTATATTTTCTTTGCTTTGCTTTGCTTTGCCCCCTCGAGGATTGTTTGTGCAATTTTAAGCAATAAACGCTCCCACTTGTACAAATCATTTGAACTTTGACAAAAAATATATAAAAATGAAGGAAATAATACTCGACGACCAATAATGTTATTAATTGGCTGAAAATCTTTCATTCCACGTGTCTTTGGATCTTCGGTTTTAACAGAACACCCGTAAAGAGGCCAACAACTGAGAGAGTTACACAGATATACCTATATCAGGGGGGATCAGCTAAAGTTGCTTATACATATAGCGAACGAAATTCCACTTTGCGCGCTCGTGTCCATTTTAAATGCGATGCGCTTGCATGCATTATTACCTCGGAGAGTCCACATGGGATGCATGAATCGCACGCATACAGTTAGTTGGGTATACTTGTAGCTGCGCGTGCACGGTGCAGCTCCTTCGGCGTTTAACATTGCAAATTTCTCTGCCAACTCGGAGATCCGACGTCGGTGTCTGTGCGGATACGTCTCTGTCTTTTGCCCTCTGCGTGCTCATCTCCACTCGGACAGAAGTTATTTGACGATCAAATTAAACCGGCCGGCTGGCCAATGCTAACACCGGGCATGGCTTTACTTATATACTATACCATCAACTCTAGGCGTCACTCGTCCATCACCTGCTGGTAAATATATGGGTGACGGAGAACAAACTCGCATAAAAATAGCTGTGCACTTTTGTTGTTTTTTTTTTCCTTTTTTTTTTTTTTTTTTTTCATAATTGACAAAAAAACTCAAGTTCGTTAGTATAACTTGAACAAGCGGCACAAATATTGTTGAATCGATACAAATTAGTGATTCAGCCGCTGTTTCTAAATACGTTAATATATTTACTCTAGATGGCTATAAGTTGATTTTGCAATGAAAAATCGCGCTTACTGACATTTCATTTATTCGGATTGAAAAGAGTATCAAAAAAAGAGTGCGCGAATTCCCACTTCTTTGTAAAATAATGCAAATGTTGCTCAAACTTTTATACACGCATATATGCGCCACGGTCTACAAATACATGTGTATAAAATATTAGAGAAAAAACATTCGTAGCGCACATATTATGTACGAGCAACAGCATAATTTTTTGCACATTTTAAAAGTCCTCGCTCGAAATATCGTGTAGTGATGTGTGTGTATATATATACGTATACAGCTTGAGCCCCGCATCCGTAGAGTGAGCGTTTCAATGCGAAGCAAGTGCACTTGAATGTACGCAAATGTATAGGGCTGATGACAATAAATCCATCAGAGGTACGAGCACTGGCAGGGAGCTGCGGTAATACGGGGCGCAAGGAGGGGCTGTCATCCTGCAGCGAGTGCGCCAACAAGCTTTAGCGGCTCTCGAGAGCTTTTTTTTTCTTTTTTTTTTTTTTTTTTCCTGAAATAACGAAATGTACACGGCGATTTGTATCATTGCGTTTGTACTGAGCACTGTGCCAATGGGTCATTTGTACTCGTTTGAAGGCTGTAGATGTAATAAAATTTGTATGGGCTAAATAGTAGGTATGTCATTCCTATCGTATCATGTATGATATATGTCCACGTACGCCAAGTAGACTCTAAAAGTTAAAGGACTGGAGAAAGAAACAAAATAAATGAATGTTTTATGATATAAAAAAAAAAAAAAATAACATGTACAAAGTGCGGTGGTACAAGTTGATTTTTCTTATTCATTCCAGGTGACGGGGTACAAAGGGCTTTGGAAAAAAGCCAGAAATCACACTCTACGTAATGAAATGTAAGTAATGCCCATGATTATCGCGAGAGAAACACCGGCTACGTCGTACATTTGTCACCGATTAAGGCAAGAGAATCCAACTGACGCGCTTTTACATGTCTATATCTACTATTCCCGAGCTTACAATTATTGAGCTTTTTTTCATTTTTGAAACTGAAAAAATTGCTTCTATCCAATGAGCACATCCATCCATATAATATTATCTTGAGATTACAACGAATTCAAAGTGCCACGATATATTTTGAGCGAAGACAAGGTGTATACGACTTGTGATACGAGTGTTTCTTATAGACTTTGTAGATATAGTGCTCGGATATATCCATCAGAAACAACAGCAAAACGCAAAAACGGACTGACTGCAACGAATAGACGTGGATTATGTAAACTGGCAAGTAGGCAATACACGCTGTTTGTTCACGGCTATACTTTCACCTGTGCAGGTACATCATTGAACCCATAATCCGATTGTTGAAGGTTGTCAAATGTAAAACTACTACATAAAATACACACACACGCATTGCAATGTTATTACAAAACAATACCTGTATGTACCTATATCTATTTGCTTAACCATGTCAAATTCTCTCGCTTGTACATACACATTACGACGGCCACATATTATATCCATCCGTATACCCACAGCGTAATTTTGTGGGTACAATTATACACTCCATATATTACATTATAATATGCATATGCAACGGGCAAAAGTTGTTGTAATACGATATTTGCCTTCACCTACACTCTTATAGCATATATATAAGCAATGAGCGCACAAAGGCATTATATACAGCTCGAGTTTGAGTTTTGAATCACCGAGCCAAGAGATAAGTTCGCTCCGGCGATATAATGCACACGCCTGCGCTCTCTTCTCTCCTCTTTCTGTCTTATTATCTATACTTCTATACAGTGTAGGTATATACATATATATGTGTGCATTACTCTTTTATATTTGATCCGATGGCATTCCACAACTGCAGACCAGAGTGTGTTGATAGTCAGGCGTTTCTTTTATTGTCATACTTTCAGTCTGACTCTGCAGGTATATATATATATATATACCTACTCACTCGTGCACGAGCGCGAGCACATTTTCTTATATTGTCACTCGCGCCGTGCTTTCTCAGACGCGAACCAAACGCTCATGAGCGTGTGGATATAATTATTATGCATCGTGAATAATATATGCGCCAAAATAAACAAGTATAGGTGTAAGACATACTATATGCGTTTCAAAGTATAATTGGATACGGTAATTCACTGGTATCTTCATAAGTAATCAATTATCAATGTGGTTCATCGATGATCTCGCCAACCCAACTATTCTCCGACACTGCATCGTCATGAAAAAAAAAAAATGTATTTGTCAAAGATTTAATGCGCTCACGAGTGCAGGATTATCTTTTTTTCGAGTAACACACGCGATTCCTCTTTTGTAACATATACGTATACATAACTGCTTTGTGCAAATTATGTTCTGCGAGTTTTGTAAGCTTTACGTCATCGTAATTGGCACGAAGCGCATCCGCGGATGGTTTATGCAACGAAAAGAAAAAAAAAAAAAGCCGGTGGTTGATCTGATTTTCTGGGCTTTTGCACACACGTACGTAACAACAGTCGCCCTTAAACACAGTACACAGAAGAGGATATGCGAATATACATAATATATAAAATGAATACATGATTGGTTTGCCGTCAAAGGTGATGTATGATACTCGTACCCCTGCATATATTAAACAGCAAACGCGTTTAATTTATAACTTCCTGAATTCCATGCTGCCTGCACTACTGCAAGTGAAAACATTGCAAACTTATATATAAACACACCCACACGCACGCATGACAACTGACAACGACAAATTCGACCGGATAAATACGTATGTATGTATTTTTTTAGTTTGCTAACGTGAGTTAACAATAATGGATGTAGGTAGTAGGTGGTGCCCCATCGCCTGTGTATACACACGTGTGCAGGATTACTTGTGCCGCTGTCCTTCGTCGTTCTTTTTTTGTGGCGCGCACGGCACACACTCGTTACGCAACTGAGAGACGAGAGAGAGAGAGAAAAAAAAGAGCCTTGACGGAAAAAGGAGCACGCGATGTATGTACCTACATGGTTAAAATACACACGTACTAAGTCCTAACGCGCGCTAATTGTCTACCGGCCAAAGACTCCCTCTTACCCCCGTCCCAAAATCCCAGATATATACTTATGTCACCTTTTTTATAGGTAAACCATAATAACTCACCGATCGAATTGATCTCGTCTAAAGAGCGCGCACGTCATTTTCGGCTAATTACTTTTGTAAACAAAACTGCATTGGTTCCATGGGTTTGTTTATTTATATTTAAAACCCCAATATGTATTTCGCATGGGTCGACGGGAAATCCAAAATTAGAATTATTTACTTTTAAAGGCTTTTAACAAAAAAATTACAATAAATTGACGACTTACGGCGAAACGTGTCGTTGCGCGCTGCCTGGCGGTCGCCGACTTTTTTACGGCCGCGCTTTACAAAGTCGTTTATCGGGTGCACAGGTACGCGCAAATGAAACTCTGTAATACGTCCATACACGCGGTACGGTTGATTTATTTCCTTTTTTTTTTTTTTTTTTTTTTTTTTTTTTTTTTNGGCGTCCCAAGCCGTGCGCCCTCGAATGGCATCGACCTTTCCCGCCCTTTCTCGCGAATACACGCGCCGAGGAACAGTCACACACGCGCCAACACATCCAACACCGTCCCCCACCCTCCGCTCACCCGGCGTCCAACGATGCCCAGCAACTTCAACGAACGCTCGTATCTCGAAAAATAAAGAGCCTCGAAGAGCGCTACATTTTTTTAAAAATCCAAAAAAAAAACGACTCGTACTCACCCTGTGGGCGCATCTAACGAAAACCCGATCTAGCGGCGACTTGGAGTCCTGGGCCTTGGCTGACTTTTCTTTGCACCAGGCCTGTCCCATCTTGCGACGCACCTTACGGATAAACTCTCGTACTCGCTCCCCGCCTCTCAAACGCAGGAGTGTTGCAACTCCGGAGCGGCTCAAGTACAACTAGCCGCATTGTAGGCCACCATCCTATTCACCACGTATACACATGTACGTGCACGCGCGTTGTACACACCGTGCGGAATCGTTGTCCCGGTCAGCGCTGCCGATGTGCCGGGAGTAGTTTGCTGGGAGCATCGAGGAAAAAGCGCTAATGCATTTCACCGCTGCGCGGTGGCCTGGAAAATATATATGTATGTTATATGCTCGGCATGTACTGCGTCCATATACGTATTAGGTATTTGTTAGTGTACGCGTCTAACTTGTCAGCGGCAGCGTTTTTCCACTACCGGTTTTCCGGCAATTTTCTTTCGAAGCGCGCGCGCGAGGAAGAAAACAGGAGAGAAAAAAAAAAAAACAAAGATTAGACGCGCACGAGAGTATATATAGACTGTGTTTAACGTGTACAAGTACTGCAGAAAATAAAAAAAAAAAAAAATAAAGACGTGCTCCACATTAAAAGGCTCGTTTTCTCGCTCGAACGCGCCTTCGCAGCGAGCGTGGATTTTGTGGCGCTTTCGATCGTCGCACATAAATATATAAGTATTATACCTACTTGCGATGGTTAACCAACAGGTACTCAATTAAATGGTAATCGTGTTTTCGTTTTATTCGACTTTTTTTTGTTGTCTGATATCGCATAGTGGGTAAAGATACGAAGAGACGATTCGGATAATATTAAACTCGACGACACCGGCCTGTGCCATACGATATACAGTTTGATTACAAACGCCAGTGTCACGTTACGTTCTTGAATGCACCGCGAGACACTATTTTTATACACCTCAACTCGACGGTACGGCGTGCACACGTGCGGCCTTCTTCGGGTATATACGCGCGGATAACTCCCTGTACAACTCTCATCTACGCAGTGGCTTGTTATTTTTGCGTAAACATCATCAGCTGCGAAATCAGCGTGAATCATGCGACTACGTGGGAATGCGAGCTCGAACTAAATAAAGGTTTTAAGTTGTGTGGAATGGTTAATCACGCCGCGCATTGTATGGGTCGTTTCGTTGAAAAAAATAAAATAAAATAATTTTCCCCCCGTGAAATTAACGGTCGTTAAACAATGTGTTGGACGTACGGCTCAAATGACGCGTGCTAGTTCAAAATTAAAGAAAAAATGGTCCCATAGTGGCATAAATGAACACTAGGTTTTACGACGAAGATATCCGCTTGATTAAACACAGACGCAGAAGAAGGGTCGAGTCATCGTTTTCATTTATTTATTATTATTTTATTTTTTAAACGCAGTCATCGTATACTTAACGCGTTTCCACGAATGGACCTGATAGAGAGTTCGCGTGCTCGGAAAGAAATCGATCCTTTTTTTCATCTCTCGACTCGTACGAGTTTCTATAAACCACTTCCACACACCTCGATGTATGGATTATTTATTGAAACGGTAGTGAAACTTTGAATCTTTTACAAATACTAATCGATAATCGTAATTCAACACATGAAATATATTTAAATATTTTTAGTGGAACCAACGGGCAATGAATTATTTCTGATCTCAATGATGATAAAAACATGGATCGCGTACGTGATGCGTGAGAAAAAAAAAATACTTACAGAATTAGCGAGCAAATGCATGGTTCGATAGGTACCTAATACATGTATGTATATGTTATGTACACGGTCAGAAAGAGGCTGGGCTCGAAACATAAGTGCTTGTATCCATGAGTATAGGTATGTATAGTGTACCTGTTGCAGGTGCAATTGAAAGAATAATGCTCACGGGCCTTGAGGTTTACGCAATCGCTCGACGTTAGTGGTGGTACGAATAAATCGTATATACTTATTCATGTGTGTACCTAGTATTTATGTAGCCGTACGGTGTACATCGTGTATGTAGCAACCTCAAAAGATAACCGGCTTCCATGCGCAGCACCACCGACCTTTCGATTTCCTATTGGACGTACTTGTATATATACACTACTGCGCAAATAGTGAAATTTCATTTACAAGTATACTGATACCTACTATTTGTGTATATAGGTACTACAACGAGGCACAACTGTTCGGTCAAAGGAACAATCACGTAGGTATACGTATATGTACCGTACATAAGTTAGGTGGTGTGTTGTGATGCCGCTTTTATAGAGAAAGTCCGTGGATTTTTGTCTCACGTGTGCGAGAGATACCACATTGACGAGAGAAAGTTTCACTCGGAATCTTCCTCACTCCCCGTTTTTTTCCTTTTTTTCAGCTCATCCTTGAAATATACAGTACCGATCCCCGTATATCTCTACGAGCAACCTCTGACGGTTGAAAGTACTAACAATGGCACCTGATGTTTGATTAATTATGATATATCAACTTCGTAAAAAGTGCGCATATAGTTACGAAATACAAGTGTGTATGGGGTGTATGCACGGGTATAATATATTATAGTTTGATACAGGTGAAAGTGAGAGGAAATAATCAACCCGAATACATTACAATCTAATCTAATGTATAATGAATTCCGAATGCACCGAGGCCCACAACTGTTCACTAATCGACGCGCACAACAAATCAAGTGTGATATACATGTACACGTCACTGCAGCACTAAAAATCATCGACCATCTTCGTATGGATATTCAACCAACACTCTCGTTATCAATTGATACTCGCATGAGGGAACTAATAATACTTGGTCGTGACCAACGCGTTCTAGATGGGCGTCTATACGTACACGGGAGTATAAGCGTAGAAAATGTGCCCACGTTGCATTCAACGCGTCCACGAACCGATCGCCCAACAAAAAGAGAGCACCCGTGGATGCGTTAATCGGTATTACATGTTTATACTTACGATGGACTATAACTTGGCCGTATATCATCGAGCACGAGCGAAAAAGGTACAATTGCAACAGTCGAACTGCATGAAAAAATAAAACAAAACAAAAAAAAAATCGGCGATCGTACCAACGCTGAGACACGACTCGCGATCGGCAACGTCGGACCGTAGACTGCTACGCGGTCCCGCGATCGGGGGCCCGTACACCTTTCTAACCGCAGCCTCCGCTCTCCGGTTCCCTCCGACCGGCTCCTTTCTTACCTCCCCCTTCCCTCCCATCTCTCCTCCTCCTCCTCCCCCTTCCGAGAAGCCATATGCTGCTCGTCTGGTTCATTTGTTGGGCACAGATATACGTATCCTGATGACGAACATCACTCCTGTGTATGCATATGTATTCGCGGGGAAAAAATTTCGGAAGTGAATGGATCTTCCTCTGTGGTGATGGAACAATTCGATCGTTGCTGCAGTTCTAGGATGGTTTCTTTTTTTTTTTTTTTTTTTGCCGCCGACCCGCGATGACCTGGAAGTACCGGTGATGCTTCACTTGTTTTTTTCTCATAAATCTATGGTCGGGTATGCGGCCAATTTTTTTTCCGCGATTGACTAGGAAACACAAAGAAAAAGGGACCATTTTACATTATTTGCATGTGTTCGCTGTTGGAGAAGGCGTCATCGCAACCGAGCGTTTGGATGCATCTTTTTTTTTTTTTTTTTTTTTCTTCTCTCTTGAAATCGTACGAGTCACCTCTCGTGTGTAGTCGTTTCGCACCTGGTGTCTCGTCCTCCTCCGCTATGCGTATTATATTACGTACACCCGAACGAGAACTGCAATTTTTTTTACGAAACTACGTATGTACTTACTTGTCTCTCTTTCGAAAGTCACTTCCGCCTTGAGATTACGCTTAAATCAAAAATCGACTCATTCTTTTTTCCGCTGTATTTTTAGACACGGCTGTCTGTATTGTTACCAGAGTATACAAATCGTTACAGCGTGTAAATCGTGGATTTTTAAAGGACAACACATTTCGATCCCAAAATGAGTGGGACACGAGTTAATTCCATAATGTATGATATACAGATACAAAAGTAATGATTTTTTTTTTGTCTTAAAACTCGACAAAAGTTTAAAATATCTAACAAAATAAGTTTATCATTATCCGGTAAAATTAACACATAAGTAAGATTAAAAAAGATATAATATTTAAAAATTTACCTTTTTAAATTAAAAAAAAAATTATGAAGCCATTTATGTTACATCGTTATTTATACTATTGGAATATTGTAACTTCAACTAAATCATGAAGCGTGAAAAACAACAAACAATATTTTTATGAAGCCACGAGCATAATGTTGGCATGCGTGAATGTTGAGAAAAAAAAATCCTCACTTTAGTTCCATGCTGTTTATTTCTTATCTCGAGAAGAAGCTCGTAAAAAGGAGCCGAACGCGGGAAAAAGGTACGAGAGAAAAGAACGAATGGCCATACGAGCGCAAATAAAACGTGCTGGCACGGCGATGTGTACAGTGGTATACGTGTAGGTACACGTGTGTGCACAGGGCACATTTTGAAAGACCCGCAGTTTTAACTTTATGTTGCGTAGGTAGGCATACATATAACAACCCTTTGTAGGTCCAGCCATCAAATTTGGTACTTGGCTTTTTGATTTTCATGAGCTTTTTAATCAAGTGAACACATGGATGAAATTGTGTTTGGTTCATGTATTCATCGTCAATAATTGTAGAAACAATAAATCATATGCACTTTTATATGGTTCATTTGAATTCAATGAATAACGAACATTTTTATTTTTCATCCCATCAAATTTTGTATCCTGAATTTAAAAAACCAGAAATTTTCATGCACGATGTTTCACAACTTCGACTCCAAACGTATAAAACGTTTAGAGATTCACCGACGATTATTATTTTACCCGACGAAAAATTACTGGAACCCTTTGAAAAGACTATATTGCTATAGAAATCTAAAGAAAAAGAAAAAAAGTTCAATGAGCAAGACATGTCCAATATCGATGTAAACGATGTATTTATTTTCCAACGTATAAACGGTGTTCACCTGAATAACGCAAAAACGCTCCACTTCTGTCTAGTATGTAAGCACAGGCACACCAAGTGAAATCCCGAGGCACACGTGATACCTCGCACCTACATGTCATATCAAGGTTCAACGGCAGAGAGACAGACAGCCGCGGCAACGTGATGTATATTTTTCCTTATAACATGGCTCGTTTTCCCGTTGCGGAGCAAGCCTCTCTTCTACCGAGGCATCTTCGCGCGGCGATACCTCACAATGAGGCGTCCTCCTGACTTGGTTCCCACGTCTTTGTCTTTCTATACTTTTTCCGGACGACGACGGTGACGCGTTGGCGCTCGACTCGCCCGCCCAATTAAGTTCAAGGCAACTGACGATTTTATCTCGTATATGCATATAATATGTAAAAAGCTACGACGGTATACTACGAACTTGTTGCAAAACAGAGAAATCGAATGTATACGCGAAGAAAGCACCGCCACTGTATTAATCACATCGGCATACATATGCCCTTTCGCAGCCCAAATCGTCAGAATTGCCTCCAAATCGAAAAAAATGCCTGGAATGTAGAAATATGATTAAATACACAGAGTAAAGTTTTTAAAATTTTTATAGTATAGGAAGAATCTACATTGCAATGGTTCATGTTTATAATTTTTCACACTCGCTCCAATTGAGAGAGATTTTTGATAGCTCGTTATACGTGTCGCATAAGACCACGTGTCAAACGAGTCAGGCGTTCGCGGAACTAGTCAGGCGAAACTAGTTTTCGTGAAAATTGTGTCGCGTCGAGTTGGTACAGACTTATAAACCACACGACAGGTATTATCGCTAAAGATCTGAAAATCATTGCCACACGTATACATTACGTGTAAGTCGCGGTACATAAATCGGTAATGAACCTTTTTTTATATATGTGTATGGTACTCGGTATATACATGTTTATACGTATATGCTTAGGTCGGAAAGGAGAAAAAACAAAAGACAATACATTTGGTCCATACGCGCGAGGGTCAAGGCTCACACGTTCGTATATATATATATGTACAGGAAAGCTGTAAAAGCACGCAATCAATCGCGGAGAGAGCTTTGTCGCAGATGTATTGCTGGCCCTTCCTGTCTTGGATTTTAAAACAAACGACGCTCATTGCGTGCCAGGACAAAAAAAAATCGGCCAAAAAAAAAGGAGCGATATAATTAATATTGTAAACTCTGACAGCCGCACACGTGTCCAAATAATATGTTGTAGGCGATCCGGTGCATGTGGTCAATCTCTATCCGACTTGGCTCTGAACCATACATTTGTGTATAGGATACAGATATCAGCCCCACTGGCCGAGCTCCAAAAACTCTGGGGCTGGGGGTGGGGGAGGATTTTCGTAGCGTGTCAGTCGACGACTTTTTGCGTTTATTACAGGCGAGTCATCACATAGGGTCCGAGAGCAAGTAATGCATTATTCATGAGCCTTTTCCTTGGCGCAGCGTATATGGCCGGAGGACCCTTTCATCCCGTCGATGATCGACCTTCCGAAAATTCATCCTTGCCCTCCCGATGAATCGTCCCCCTTTCTTTTTTTATTCCCTCGGTGCTTGTCACCCCGGAAGAAAATAATCGGGATCGGCAAGGAGATCCCATATTTTCCTACAATTTCCCGTGAGATAGTCCAATCATTTCAACTCAACGATACTTTGTTATTAACAAGAACGCGCTTACATCATCATCATCACTCTTGAGTGCGCAATAGTTTTTTTTTTTTTTTTTTTTTTCTCAAATAGCTCATAGTGAATGATAAACTAGTATGATAATCGAGACGAGAAGTAAAAAAATGCGAATTGCGCTTCAAAAGAAAGAAAACACCTGTATTCGATACGGTGTGGTTATTCGCGTTTATCGGAGCAAACGAGTGTTTACAAAAAATTGACGATATGTACAGAGGGAGAGAGAGAGAGATAACGCACGAAGCTCTCGGTTGTATCTGCGCGAGGAGCTTTCAAATAATCAGAGATAAAAGTGAAAAAAAAAAAAAAAAATTGCGTTCGTATGAGCTTCTACGTATGTATACCGAAACTACGTANAAAAAATGAAAAAAAAAAAAAAAAAAAAAAAAGATAAGAGTGGAGTAGAGGGCACCGGATTGATTCGAGGCGCGTCTGACGAGCTGCCGGTCCAAGCGAGTGGGATAGTTGTAAGACGGATGGATGGACGGACGGGGCCGTCGTGTGTATAGAGTATATCATAGTGGCGTCGACCCCAATTGTGTTTTAGATCGCCGTCGAAGCTTTTCTCGGTCGCATCTCGGTATGGTTTTAGTGTGGTAGTTCGTGGTGTCCGGCGTACACGTTCGTTCAATCGATCGAACATGAAAGACGTTGTCAATCAGGTATACACTCGCTCTCGTACTTTTTTTTCTTTCCCGTTTTAATTCCTGTCCTCTTTCCTTTTAATTTTTTGTAAGACCTGCAATAAAGGTAAATCGGTGCTGTTAACTGGTGAAAATCGAGTTGGCGCCGCTTGCGTTACAGTGGCTGAATAATTTACATTTTTTTTTTTTTTTTTTTTTTTTTTTTTTTTTTTTTTTTTTATGATTATGTAAAAAACATGAGAGATAATAAAATGGTCAGACACGTGTATTACTCATCGGCGGGAGTTTGGGTGAATTAAAAAATGATAAACCTACAAGAGAGACCAGCAACGACAGCACGATGTGTACACGGGACGGAGGATTGTTTTAACGAAGCGAACGCTACGTGTCGGTGGCTATTTTTATTTTTCTTCGACGGATAAAAGTGATGCGATTGCTGCCGGTCGTCCGTACATACGTGCTCGGGCTGTTCTTCGATCGAGAGACGTGCGTTCGGTGGGCATATAGATGTATGTGTGTGCCATGCGCCTATTTATTTGCCCGGACCCGGAAGAGAGTTGCTGTACCCATGTGTTTGTATACTTGCAGTGCAGCGCGACAGCGGCTGCGAAAATAATATAGAGCGACCTTTGACTCTCTTGGAATCGTTTTGTTCCTTCTGCCTCTGCCTACTTTAAGTATCGGCGGGCGGAGAAAGGTATAGATTCGAATCTTTTCGTTTGGCCGACGCCTCGAGTACCCACCGTTGCACGCTCGCTCTCTATTTACACTATTATTTTGCCTCGGACTCGCGGTACACGCTAGCGTTGGCAAATCTATTTTTTTTTTTCCTTTCCTTTTTCCCCTTTCTAAACTTTAATTTTTTTTTTTACTCGTAATAATAAAAAATGTCAAAAGTTTAACAATAAAAGTATTTGGGTTTTTTTTTTCTCGTGAAAATTAGCGCATTTAGAGATAATTTATTGCCTCGTATTTCTCAGAACGTACAATTATAGATCGGTAAATCGATTGATCATCCGATCACGTGAATTCTACATATTGTTACATTGAACAAACGATTTTCGGGTCAAGGGAGAACTAGCTCGAATTCGTGTCGACAGTATAGATTTACAAAATGCGAGACCGAAAAAAGATAACAACACGTTGAAAATTTTATTTCCAACCGATTTTTCAACCACAACCGGAGATTCCACTTGGCCATAAGAAGACATCATCATGATCGTTTAGAGGTGAAAAAACCAAAATCTGCCGTATCAAGTGTACATATAATAAAATATTAATATCTTTGTCACGACGAAAACGAGAGATGAAGAAAAAAAAAGATAAGCGAAAGTGAGGCCATGATCGGTGCGCGGTGTAAAATTAAAAGCCCACGCGGCAAATCGATTTCTCGTAAAACACAACAAGCTAAACACGCACCGGGGGAACGATCACGCGGGCGCATAAATTTTTCAGTCGCAGTTGCCCATCAGACATCCCTTTGAAGCTTTTGGCTCGCGTGCACTCGATTAACAAAGTCGTGCAGGTATATAAGATTTGATTTTTGATTTTTAACTAAATTTATTGATGCCAAGGGTGGTTTACACCCGTATGGCATGAGCATAATTACAAGCAATATTTTTATAATTTTATAAAGAACATTCTATAAGTAAATAAATACATTGCAATTTCTTAGATACGCTTCATTCGCGGATTTCATAGCTATATCGCAATAAAAGATAATACAATTCCAAGTAACCACAATAGTCAATTTAGTCGGAATACAATTTAATTCGAGCAGATACATTACAAATAAAATACAAGGTACATGCGTAGCATTTTTGTAATGTAAGTGTGCTTTATTAGTGCTAGAATTTATTAACTACTCCTCTCTCGTTCGTGCCAATAAGTACTTAAAGTAGTCCGTCTTGAACGAGCCGAGCGAGTCCCTCGATCTGATAGATGCCGGAATTGAGTCCCAGAGACGCATTGCGCGCTGGGAGAAGGAGGATGCGTACACATTCAAAGTAGCTCGCGGCATATGAAAGTCAGATCGAGGGAGACGCTCAGATCGCCGCAAGTCCTGATTTGCCGGAGGGAGAAGGTCGTACATGTACTTTGGCTCTTTGGTGCTAAGAATTTTGTATGTGATTACAGCTAAAAAATATTCGCGCCTAATACTCGGTCGCAACCATCCAAGCCTTTCATAATATATCTTCAACGACGCGTCACGCCTAAGATTATAAATAAATCTCACGACTGTATTGCAAAGTCTGTCTATTTTAACAGAAAGGTACCCTGACAAAGTCCCATACACTAGGCACGCATAATCAAAGTGAGGGACTATGAGGCTAGACGCTAGCATTGCCTTGAGAGAGGGTGATAAAAAAATAAGAGAGAGAGAGAGAGAGAGGCACTAGCGCGAGGGTCGAAGGAATTCGCCAAAAACTCTGGGGTTCGCTCGTCTACTCGTATACCTGGTACCTACACGTACATATATGTATATGCCTACACAAGCAGCTGAAAGGCCTTCAGGTACAGGGAATATACGTGCGTGACAGGGAGAGGAAGAAGAAGAAGCAAAGGGGACGACCGTATATAACATGGTATGGAGACAATTTAGGGGACATTAATTTCAAGCGCCACGTACATACCTACAGTTCAGCGAGGATTTATCGCTCGCTCGTTCGCTGCAGAGCTAGGCGATATCTCTCCTATGTCTGATGGCTCTCCGCATACCTATACATGCACCTAGTCTGAGCTCATACTTATTATGATGCGCTTTCAATTGCTATTATGCCTCCGTGAACAGTGTCTATATACACTTTTCATCCCTCCTCGAGTTTTTTCCCTCTATCTTGGATCGGTAATTAATCCAACTAAGCGTTCGCACGCCGATCTTGAGCATGACTTTTGCTTCGCAGCTGGAAAATGACGGCTTCGTTGTCCTCGAAGATTTTCTCAAGCCGGAGGAGATTGACGAGCTGAGGGGTGCGGGCGAGGAATTCACGACGAATCTGCCACCCGAGAAGGACAGGAAGATCTTCAATACCGTCGATCAGCAACAGGTGCAGGGACATTCATTTCTCGTGATATGTTTCTTTTTTTCTTCATACGTGGTACGTGACTGGAAAATTTTCCTTTTTTTTTTTCGCAGAGCAAGGACCGCTACTTCATTGACAGTGCCAATAAGATATGTTACTTCTTCGAGTCGGAAGCTCTGGAGGACAATGGGAGCCTTAAAGTCCATCCACGAGTGTCCCTGAATAAAGTAAACAAGCCGCTTACGTTTATACCGTTGACAAATATTACTGTAACAAAAATGTTTACTCACTCGTACAGGTCGGGCACGCATTACACTGGCTGCACCCGGTTTTCAAAAAGTACACTTTCAGCGAAAAAGTGAAGGAAATCGCATTTCAGTTGGAACTCATCGAGCCAGCCGTTTGTCAGTCCATGTATATTTACAAAAATCCAGGAATTGGTTCGGAAGGTGAGGAACATCCGCGCAGCCACAGCATTGTTAATGAACTTTTTTTTTTTTTTTTTTTTTAATAATTTATTTTGCGACTTACTTTGTACAAGTGAAAAATTACACATTTCTTTTTTCATCACCATCGTTATTTTACAAGCTAATGACTTCTTTGCTTTTTAGCAATTTGTCAGATCACAGGTTTAACGCAACAATCGACAAAAAATGTTTTTCATTTGAATAACGTAATTAATTCTTGTACTTTTACATTGTAATGTTATTTTGCGAAACTTCTCTTTTTTCTAGGGTTCCCCGTAATTTTTGTAAAAAATTTTAGTTCCGAAAAATAACATTACAATGTGCGGGTGTCTTTACATACATAGATTTATTTAAAAAAAAAAAACCTTTAAAAGATCCGCTTGCATATTTTTCACGAAGTGACCATAAACTAATGGGTTTCATGTAAATGATAAAAAAAAAATAATAATAATTACTTATTGAAGTAAAAAATGGTCAACTAAATTTTTCAAGTGGCTAATCCACGTTTTTATCGTAGAGTCTTACTTCTATAAAACATTGAAATAAATTTTTTTTATGTAATAAAATTTTCACCCCATAAACTATGCATGAAAATGAAATAAAGTAATTAAATGATAAGATAAGTATTTTACTGATGCAGTTGTGACGCACCAAGATGCCAGTTACTTGTATACAGACCCGGTAAAGCTGATCGGCTTCTGGATAGCTTTAGAAGACGCGACGAGAGATAACGGCTGCCTGTGGATAGCTTCGAGTTCACACAAAAGCGGAGTACACCGACGCTACGTGCGTAACAGGGATCCATTAGCTGAAGAGTTGCTCGTTTACGACAGACCAGCAGCTTACTACCAGGAAAGTAGCTTTCGACCGATTGAGGTACGCAAGGGCACGTGCATACTGTTGCATGGCCAGGTCGTGCACTTCTCCAAGGATAATAAAAGTGATAGGTCACGACATGCATACACGTTCCACATCGTGGAAACGCACCACGTCAACTATTCGAGGAACAATTGGCTCCAGCCACCAAAAGAAGGTTTCCCTCTTCTCTATACAAACTGATCATACTGGCGATTGTCAGAACTTTGTGATGATGAAACATCAGAGTTTTCAATTTTTATTTTTCATTTAAAACTGCGTTGTAATTAAATATAACAAAAGTATAGACATATTCAAAAATAAGCGCTTTTGATTTATTTTCTCACGTCATCCGTTGATAATTCAGTTTTGTTAAGAAAAATTTCAGCTCACACTGTTATTGCATTGAAAATTAGCCATACGACAGAAATGTATGGCCAATTCTTGCAACTGCTCGTAGCCTTTCTCGAGTTTGGACTTATTTAACTTGATGCAGCAAAATAAATCCAAAGGTGTTAATTTTGACAGTTCATCAAAATCATTCAAAATGGTGGAGAAATTGACTAGAACTTCGTGCAAAGAAAGAATGATTTTATCATCTGGACAAATATTTTCATAATTAGTTGACAGAGACCTGTAAGAATAATAATAATCATAATAAACTGTTTTTTTCATCAAACTATCAATGTTAAATGTATAAATAAATTTTATTTACACTCTTAAAATTTGCAACAGCTTATTCACACTGATTCCAACGTTTTGATGTTCTCGAAGAGCGAGTTTCGGCGTGAGTAATGGATTGAATTTATTGTACGCAAATGCACACTGCAGTCCTAAAATATCAGCAGCAATACCACTGAAATAATAAATCATTTTTTTTTTTAAGTTTCAAAAATAAGATTCAAATATATACATTACATTTTAGAAAAAGATAAAAATTTACCATGTATCTCTTGCAAAGGCATAAACATCCTCTAATACTTTGAATGCAAGTGTTGCCTTTTGTTCCTCCTCACTTTCATCTGGTAATCCAACAGAATCGAGAAATCGCACGCCTTTCACTTCATCCATTGATTCCAAACATTTCTGCATTAAATTCTGAACAAATAAGTTAATTAATTTTTTCCATATCGAGTAATAAAAAATACATGAGACTAATCCATGCTCCAACTTACATTTATTTTTAACAACATATTCTCTTTAAAAGTAGCATATTTTGTGATTTGTAAAGTTTGAATTACTTCCTTGGATTTATATAAAAAAGTTTTAACCTCTTTCAACTTTCTGCCATCTTCAGATAAATTTTTCAAATATATTTGCAGATCCTGAAGTACTTTTTCAGTCTTTCTAGTGTAGAAAGATTCACTTACAGCAGCCATCCAATGTTTCAATGCACATTTTAAAACGCTATGAACTGACCATGGTGGATGTATTATGGCATGCTTTTCCCATCTATCTCCAAACAGATTTTTCATTTCTTTTGCAACTACCTATTAACGCAGTGAATTACTTTTGATTAGCTTTAAATTAAATTTGTATTAAAAAATATCACTTTGATATTTACCTGTGAAAGGACAGTTTTAAGAATCGCTTTTCCCTCTTCTATTATATCATCTGCCTTGAGTAACTCCTGTTGTAAAATTGAACTATCTCCTTGAGGTTCTTCGATTTGACCATGCAAACTGTTTGATAAAAAGTGTGTAGTTTCTGCAGCTTTCAAAAAATACATTTTTTCCAGAGGATCGTTTCGTCCTAGTATTGTAATATCATGAATCATAGCTTTTGTACAAAGATTTTTATCGTATGATAACAGTACCTGTAACAAAAATCATTCAATTTTATAACTCGTCAGTGAGTGCCCATTTGCAATTTCACTCATTCAATACATACTGGTGTTTTTGCTGATTCTTTGATTTGTAAGCAAGTTTGTAATATCTCATCATCAGGACAATCAGTAGCAAATTTTTTTTTGTTCTCTTTAACATCTCTCGGCGTTTGTCCCAAAAAACGAGGATGTTTGGCGGTAAAATAACGATTTAAAAAATCAACAGCTTTTCTAGCTTTATATTTTAAGGCTTCAGATCTTGTGTTATTTTTGTCATCCTTTATAAAATCTAACTCCTACAAATTGATTAAATTGGTTGTTTAATGATATTTACTAATGCAGAAAAAAAAAAAATCTACTAACTTGTAATACTGTCCATGGTACAACTATAAAGGGTCTACCAAATATATTAGAGTTGAAATCTCTAACTTCTTCGATTAATGTCAAGTTTGATAGATAAACATTTGTGTCAATAACTATATAAAAGGCATTCGTTTCTCCAGGAATATTTGGTGCTTGTAAGACATTGCACGAAAGCTCACTTAGTGTTTCCGAGGGCTCTTCACAAAGTCTGACCCTAGCAGAGTAAACCTTTGAACAAAATGGTATTAATCATTATTATGTCAACTGTACAAGAAATTAAATGCAACTGTTATTTATGAAAATTGAAACTATTTGAACGTTGGTTTGACTTACTAAATGTATAAATGGATACAAATAAAAATATCACACTTACTTCAGACATAATCTTTTCATCTCCAACCGCCTCCCACTCCATTTCTTCACAATATACACTTGTGCTACTACTTATTTTTTCCAAAATTCTTTGATTGCTTAAATCATATTCTTCGTTTCTTTGTTGTTCAACATTAGTCAATATTAATCCGCAATTAGCTTCGATCTGATTTTCTAAATGGAACAACCTGGTATGAGCATCCTTAGGTGAAAATGGGGTTGAATAATCCAACTTACTTCTACTTGATGAATTGTCAACATCATCACTGCTACTATTAACACGGCTTGCTCCAGGACTTTTATTGTTTGGGGTGGTTAAGCTCTTTCTTAACTTAGCCAACCTCTCGTTGGCTAAATTCTTTCTCGTTATTTTTATTGAAGTATTTGGGCTCACATCATTATCTGAACCTTTGTCATTGGCACTTTTAGAGTTGTTATTTGAATGATTAGTTTTTGATTCCTCGACTCTAGATACAATGACTTTTGGAATTCTTCCAACTGTCTTATCTGCTTTTACAGTGTTAGAACCACTTTTGGGAGAATCAACTCTGCATGCAGAAGTGGCAGCCTTTGTTATTTTGGTGCCTATACTGGTTGTACTTGAAACAGCACTGCAGTCTGAAGCTGATGTGCTGGAGGAAGCAACAGAGCTGCTGCGTCGAGTTCTGCGTGATGGAGTCAAAGGCTCAGAGTTTTCCGTCGTTTTTTCTGATACGGTAGGTGTATCTTTTTTCTTTTGACCGACTGACTTGGAGCCACTTTTTTTGCTTTCAGCTTCAGCCTTTCGCAGAGCCAATTTTTCTCGATAAAGGCGCATGGCAGGGGTATCATTGTTGGGTGTGGAGGACGTAAGAACAGATACATTTTTAACTTTCAATTTCGGCCGCTTCTCGATGATATTCTTTAAAATATCTCCTGCCACTCCAGGACTGGCATCTGAAAATTCCTCGCTGTCTCTGTCCTGAATTTTACGCTTTTTACTTTTGCGGGCAGACTTTTCATGAAAAAAAGCAAGGAATTATTGTTCATCTCACAGACATGAGTTGACATCCACAAAACAATCGTAAATAGTTTTTTTGTAGTATAAAAAATAAGCTTACCTTGTCCTCCGACTCGATAGGAGGTGCCCATTCGGATGAGCCCCCTTGTTCGTCGGCCTTGAAATAAAAAGGTCTATCGGGATGCTTGCGAGAAATAGCTTCACCCCAGCCTGGTGTCAAGGCTACTTTCTTCGATTTTCCCAATGCGTTAAGAACATTAGACATTTTTTACAGGATGTTTATGGATTTAACCTTAGTAAAAACAAAAACGAGGACGGAATAGAGCATTAGTGCTGACGTAAACAGGCAGAACAAATTGTTGCAATGCTTGATTCGTGAAATGATTCACATTGCACTTGAAGTCCAAAACACCGTACTTACAAGATGACTTTTTTATGGCACCAAGTATTTCACTGTATACACAACAAATGCTTTTATGTGACCTGAGAGCTCAACACAACACTTGTCAACACTTGTTTTTTATTGCTTCCCCAGTTCCCCCGTCTTATTTCCTATATTTTCTCCCATTTACGCCACGCGCGCGCGCCACACGATATAGGATATAGGTATATCATGGGTGTTTTCCACAATTGTCACCAGCAAAAGTAATAGTAGGTTGCGCTCTACGTTACCATCAGGTTGGTAAGTCAACTACCTTGAATTAACTGGCGCTCTGTTCCGTAATCTGGCCAGTTAAAATAGCAGACGACAGTCAACAGCAATGAAATCTTCACTTTTTTCTCGACTTTCACGTCGTCTGCTATTTTTAACTGACCAGATTACGGAACAGAGCGCCAGTTCATTCAAGGTAGTTGACTTACCGACCTGACGGTAACGTAGAGCGCAAATTTAAATTACTTGCTGGTGACGATTGAGCGGCGTAACCACCACGACCTACGTAACTTTACAGCCTCTGATTTTATCATTCTGGTAAAGAGAGCACGGTGTAAGATTTACGTGAAGTTATGCGTAGTAATTATAGTAATTACTACTAAGTAATGCCATATGGTCGATTTTATTAAACCATATGAAAATCTATGTTTTTGGAGGTCGACTTTTAGGTAAAAAAATAGATTGTAAACTTGCCGCAAACAGCACAAACCACGTCAATTTTTTATTATCTATCTTTAATATTAGTTGCGGCTGGTTTATAATTGATTAAATGGCTCTACTATATGTAGTAATAATTATTTGGATCAGCGCTTTCTAGCGTTGCGAATTTCTGAACTAAAAAGTGGCCCTAAACTTTTGAACCAGAGCTTTAGCGCATAGAGCCATTTAGTCAGTTATAAACCAGCCGCAACTCATGATGAAGATATAAAATAAAAAAATAACGATACATGTGTTTTTGGCGGCAAGTTAACAATCTATTTTCTACCAAAAATCGACCTCCTACGTGTTTATACTTTTGAAGATAAATTTTCGAGCATAAGATAAATTGTTAGCTTGCCGCCAAAAACACATGTATCGTTATTTTTTTATTTTATAGCTTCATCATATGTTGCGGCTGGTTTATAATTGACTAAATGGCTCTAATCCTGAATGCTCTGATTTAGAATTTTAGGAGCCACTTTTGGCCAAAAAATAAAGACCGCTAGATGGCGCTAATCCAAGTAATTATTGCTATTTACAGTAAAGTCACTTTGTTAGTTATAAACCAGCCGCTCTACGTTACCGTCAGGTCGGTAAGTCAACTACTTTGAATTAAACTGGCGCTTTATTCCGCGTAATCTGGGGTGTTTTCCGCAATCGTCATGACGCTTCTCCCCATATCTCCAGTACACTGCACATCAGTGGTAGATAAAACACCCCAGCCAGTTGCCTATTCGCTCCGAGCCGATGCAGAGGTTGCGCCGCCTCTAGCCAAAATCAGGCAAAATTTCTTGCATGTAAACAAACGGCTTAGAGCATATAATATATACATGCGTATAGCTGCTTGTGATTGGCTGAATAAGACAGCAGGAGAGGATCGTCGTTCTCTCTCTAGCCTGCCAACTTGGCAGTGCCAAGTGCCAATCACAAGCAGCTGTACGCATGTATATGTTCTAAACCGTTTTGTTTTCATGCAAGAAATTTTACCTGATTTTGGCTAGAGGCGGCGCAACCTCTGTATCGGGCCGATACTATCGGCTCGGAGCGAATAACTGTCCCGCGGGTATTTGAATAACAAAAATACTTTTAAAGAGGTAAGGGCAAGGAAGACAAAGGAAAACAAAACATCATAGTCAAACATATTCATATAAACAATTTATTTTACATAAGATACTCCGACATCGAAGAAAACGACGATGGGTAGTAGTATTGTGTTATTTACGTTAATAAACAACGTCGTCGTAAAAATTTACCGACGCTGTTGTTGCGCCCTGTCACTTTTCAATAATAAATAAGTATGAAATGTAAATAATAACTATTTACAAAATACGCAAGTGTCAAATAATCTTATACGATGGGCGAGGGTCGCTCTCTCCCAATTTATCTAATCATCATCATTTATATGCTCATCGTCCGATGCAGCTAATGTTGACGATGAAAATGAGATGCGAGCTGCGCCCGTACATAACTATAATAAACGCTCTAGTTTGCTCGTATTTTTTAGTTCGATTTGTACTTTCTATTTCAATAGAAATACGCGATGATAAATGTATACGCCGAAGCGCGTTACAAATAGATAATCTTTATCTACTTTTTTCCAGCTTTCTTTTTATACTCGACGTTTAGTTGGTTATTTGAGGTTTTTTTTTTTCAATTTTTTTCCATTGAATTATTTTAAAGATATTGATGTATCTCTTTTAACAATGGACTAAATTTTCATACGAGTGTGTGACGCACAGGTAAAATGCGTTTCAGTCTAGTTAAATGTTAATGCCTTTTAATAAAAATAAAAATATCAATCGCACATAGATTTTCGAAACTCAATTTATTCAATCTGACAATAGAAATAAACGTATTCCCATAAAATGCGTTTGTTAAAGTTAATTTTTATAAGTAGTGATAAAGATTTGTCACAAATCTCACCACTGCACCTACTTAGTTGTCTAATAATTAAGTTTATACACATCAATTTTACATGTCAATCAATTCGAAAGAATTTCGTAATAGTGCGTTGTCCCTCGTATTTTCATACATATATTTACAATATCGATAAATAACTAGGCGCCAAATATTTTACCATCCTAAAAATTTAATTACGTTGTACGTTGAAACAAACAAGCCAGGACGGGCCGAGTCACTACGATTATTTCTCATATTTTACCCTTTTCAATTATTTCTTTGTGTTTTTTTTTTTCTTTTTGTTTTTTTTGGCAAAAATGTCCATGATATAAATGCTCTCAAGTGAAGTAATGATTACGCTGTGAATCAATAACATGAAAAATGATAAAATTACTTGGGGTTAAAAATTCTTGTCTCACCCTCCAATAATTATAAAATTACTTATTTTAGCTGTAAAAAAAGATATTATAATACGATTTAATCGTAGTAAAAAATATTTTTTATCAGAGATTCTTTAAAGAGGCAAAAAAAGTATAAAACATCAGTTTAAAAAAGTCAAGCCTCTGCTTGTAATAATAATTTTTAATCACCGGTGTTTATGACTATTAAACTTTTTTCGAAAAACATAAAATTAGCATGTAGCTCTCTTGTTTTACAAATAATTATTTTTAGTGAATTAATATACTTTGCAAGCATAACTTGTAACAGTAAAAGATTCTCGAAAAAAATTTGTGTCCAACGCATAGAAACATCCTATATGAAATGATAAATAATCTTAAACTTTCACTCTTGCGCTCATTTTCGCGTTCATTTACTGAATAATATTTACTTTTTATGTTCCAACATACTGTCACACTTATACGCTTACTTTTATTTTAAAAGAAACGCTTGCACCGTTCTCAAGCCCAATAATTAACTCTGTAGACATGTTTGTTATTATTATAATGTAGTAATACACAATGAAAAATTGTTGAAAATTAAAACAAAGCACGGGCATCAAACTGAGAAAAAAATATCACAGTATTTTCGCAAGATAGCTTTATGGGTCGTCGTAGTTGTGTTCGCATATATAGACACGACCACTCGCCAATTTCAATTACTTAATAAAACAATACGATGCATTAGTCTATCAAAAAAGCTTTTAATTAGCTCGGGATTAAACCAAGCGAAACTTTTTTGGTACTCAAATACACTTTTAGTGTTCATATTCTATATTCTACGTAGATATTATTAATGGTTATCTATTGTAGTTGCCTATACAGAACTTATTTATTCTGAAGCTTTTATCTGATACTACTGTCTGTCTAAAAATATTTCTGAGAATGAATACTGTTTTTTTGTTGTATTATTAACGTGTTATATGCAATATCATGCTATTAATGAGTTAAAAGATACGAGATTTACATACAAAAATCGACAACATTACTTAGTAAATAAGATGTGTTGTTTAACTTTTCATTTTATGTATACTATGAGTATGCATTACATACAACTTTATGTTACAAAGTAATAATTTTCTAAGAACTACATATCTCTACGGCTATTCATCGAAATCACTTCAACATCCCATTACGATTTTATTAGTGAAATTCAGTGAAGCGTTGATTTACTAAAAACTAAATAACTTTTTATAAATTTTTCAAAAAATGTTTAAAGGTGAGTATCAAAATTATGTAAATCTTCTTCACAAATTTTTCCGGATAGAAACGAAATATTGTTTGAAAATGAGAAATAAAAATTAAAATAATTTTTTCTATTGAGAAAAATATTGTCGACGAGTGACTCGACCTATAAATCTCTGGCCAAACCTTTTCCCTCACTTCAATGTACATAATAACAAAATCATACATAATTAATTTAAATTAATACTATACAAAGATATAGTTGATTGCACTTGATTCTCTCGAAGAATAACGATAACTGAGGAACGATCGAGTCTACAATCTACATGGGGACACTTATCTCAATCATTAAAAATTTTATAGGTACGTCTCTTAATTCTATTTACCGACACATAACTAATCTCTCACGCAAATACTAACATTTTTTCATTATAATTTACAATTGTTTGTCGCATCAGCAAATCTGCACGAATAAAAAGTAAAAACAAAAAAAATGTTATCTATCCGTGAAAACAAATGCAAATTCTTAGACTCTTTATTTATGTTGTTACTTTTTCACTCAACTTTTATACATATTAGAGCCACGTGCACGACATAATTGATCATTTTGTCACGCGAACTTTCACTTTACTAACGTAACGTAACTTTCGTAACGATTTGAACAACCGATTTCTTAAATTCTAACATGATTCATTGATGCGCAAGTGATGCATGTATTTTTCTTTTACGAAAAAAATGCGTAAAAATCGATCGATCACGAGAAACTCATTAATAGAGATTATTTCATCTCTAAAAGTCACGATACCCAATAACGCTCTTCTCAATACTTGCCTACTGATTAGCAAAAACGCTGGCCTACTGCGCGGGTGGCTGAGGGTCAGTAGGCACATTTGGATTAGCGTAGGGCGGCAAAAAAGAATAATTGGGATAAGGTGGAGGCGGCGGATGAGGAAAGGGAGGATACGAGTAGCTGGAAGGATGCGACGCCGGCGGTGGCGCGTAATTTCGATACGGATCGACGGCTGGCGGCGCCGGCCCGTGAAAAGCTGAATACATACGTGCGTAATCAGCATTATACGATGGGCCTCCGTATGCCGGATAACCGGGCGTTGCTGTAAATACAATGTTCACTCAATATTCAGGTTCAAAAGCATAAGCGACGAATTTCGAATTTTTACTCACCTCCTGGTGCATAAGCCGCGGAACTGGCGGGCGCCGGTGGGTAATGTTGAGAGTACGGATCATACGGAGCCGGCGGATACGGGCTCGAATACGCCGATCTCACGCTAGACGGGTGACTGAAAGCAGTGGGAGCGTGTACCTCATCCCTGACGTTAGTCGAGACAGTGCTCCCAGCAGCGGCCCCAGTACCATGTGTGTTGCCTTCGATGGGCTTCGCTAATGCCGATTGAACGACCTCCGACGCAACGCTACTCTTCTGTGGGATCGGAGTCCTAGAGTAAGCCGAGGTCTCGCTTATCGGTTTCGGCACTTGCTCCACAAGTATCGGCTTAGGTTGTGCGACCGGAGCTGAATTGGTCTCGGGCGTAACTCTAGGCAAACCAGCCTGTGGGTGAGACTGCGGCGGTGCAGTCGTTGACGTTACCGATGCTGCGGCTGGCGGGTAGTACGGGCCGTACGGATCAGCTATGGGTCTCGCTCTGGGGTCTCCGTAGTCGTAGTACCTTGAGTATTGTGAATACGGATAGCCCTGAGGTAACCCGGAGTTGGATTCCCCTGGGACTGTTGATTCACGAAGGGGCACGCTATTGACGCTAGTTTCCACGGGTTTCGGCCTTGGCAGCTGAGCCGGAAGCGTCGATACGGGGGCAGGTACGTTTGGTGCGGGACTCGTGCCGAAGCTCTTGCTGCTGTCGATAACGGGATCCGGCGTCACTCGGGGTGTGCTACTGGCGCTGTGATACTGACGGGACTGCGGTCGGCTGATGTTGTGCGTTTGTTGAGGCATTGGTTGCACCGCTGGAGGAATCACTTGATGCTGCTGCTGCTGCTGCAGATGCGGTTGTTGATGCAAATGAGACTGAGGCTGAGATTGTGGCTGATTTTGTGGATGAGGATGAAGGTATGGCTGATGCTGGAGATGTAGCTGTTGCTGCTGTTGGTGTTGCACTGTGTTTTCGATGATAACGTCGTCACTACCGTCCGCTTTCTTTTGGTCCAGAGTTCTACTAAAATCAGTGAATTTCTTTGGTGCCTGAGTTTTTGGATCAGGCGCGTAATAGTCGCGATCTTGCGGTGTTCTCATGCCCTGCGATCTCGCCGGCGAATTGTCCATGGGGTAGCCGAAAGATGTCTTGTTTGCCGATGTTGGTCTCTGCAAGTTTGAGTCCGTGTCCGAATTGGACGGCCGGCTCGATGGACTGTAATCCGAGTTCGAGCCGGTCTCTGCAACCACATCGTCTATGTGAACTTCTTCGACCCTCTGATCTGTTCGCATTCTGTGACCATCCGAGGAGTTTGAGTTTTCGCCCATCGAGCTGACATCGCTCGGATTGTCTAATTTCGATTTGTTTATCTTGGATAAAGACACCTGGTTCGTGTTGATTTGATTCGTGTAGGGCTTCGCTGCCGCAGTGGCCACGTTTTTTGTTCGCTTGGCAACCTCCTTTTCGCCAAATGGACGGTAATTAACACCAGTCCTGATTGGTGTACGATTTTGTTGCACCGGTGGGATTGATGGAGTAGACTTTGGAATTATCGAAATCGCAGAGTTGTTACGAAGCGGGAAGCCAATTTCCGATTTGTTCACTGCACTTCGTTGCGGTACTGGTGTTATACCTGTCACATCAAAACATACAATTTAGTTTTAATGATCGACTTGCAAAAATTTAGTGTTAAAAGAGTTAAGAATCTATATAAGTTTATGAAAATAAAAGTGATGATAATATATATATAACAATAAAAAAAGTAATCTCAAAAATACACGTCTTTTTAGCGTTATTAAAGTTTTTAACATTCATTGGAAGTACTAATAAAAAAATTCATATTTTTGTGTGAAGTATAGTAATCTTGTGAGAAAGAAGGTGTTCTTTACTTTTTTTAGGCTCTTCTTCTTTCTTTTGCTGGTTTATTTTCAAAGCAGTTCTGATAGCGATGATTTTTCCAGACTCCAATTGCATGTAAATGCCCTTGGGACTCTTAAGAACCATGACTCTTTGGCCAGCTTTTAAAACGATACTACCCTTATCCGGGGAATTGGTGGGTATCACAACATCTAGGGGCAAGGTCATCTCTTGCGCGCTCATGCCTTGCCTCTGCCAAACTTCGGCCGGGATCCATCTACTTCCGCTCGGATTTCTACCGATATTGTCTATGCCGCGCTGTTGCATTGGCCTCACAGAGGCAACGGGTTTAGGTGCCGGTCCGCCATTATCGCCGCGAATCTGTCTAATCTGCAGACTTCCAGCTGACACAGACACTACAAATTTATTGAGGCGTTAGTATCAAACAGTAAAATATCAAAATATATAATATTTTTTAAATATATTAAAACATACCTCTAGCTGCTGTATTGCCTGGAACATAGTTGTAACTTGGTCTTGCGCAAGTAGCTGCCATTTTTTCTAATTCATAGCCTCTTCTTGCTAGTCTTTTCTCTGCTTGACTGAGCTTCTTCTCCTTGCGATCAACGAGCAAACTTTCGTGGTGGAAAGGCTCTTTCGTAAATAGAGATGAATGCTTGTCTAATACTGTATGCATTACTTCGTCCGAATATTTATCCTTACACTCTGAAAAGTCCTGCACCTGACTGTCCTCTTCCCAATCCCAAGAAAGCGTCGTCGCTTCTTTCAATGATAAGTGAGCGTCAGGATTGCACTGATCGACCACACGATCGGCCATTCCCTGTTTGCTGATCTGTCTATCGTAAATCTTTCTCTCTAAACAGTTGTCAGTGACCAAACGATAAACGTAGCAATTTTTTTGCTGACCGTACCGATAGACTCTACAAACGGCTTGCGTATCGTGACATGGATTCCAGGAGGCATCAAATACAATAGCTCTGTTTGCTCCGACGAGATTTATTCCCAAAGAACCAGCTCGCGTTGATACCAGGAAGAGATGAACCTTTTTATTCACGTTAAATTCATTGATTAATTTTTCTCGCTCTAGGGCAGTGGTACTTCCATCTAGCCGGTAATAATTGACATTTTTCATCCAGCTTTCTCTCTGACCATCTGACAATTTAAATGGATTCTTAGCCAAAAAGTCCTCGATCAGGTTTAATGTAAAAAGAGACTGGGAAAAAGTAAGAATGCGATCTCCCATGCTTATGGCCTCTTCAAGGATGCAGAAAAACAATGTCATTTTGGCGGAGGCGGTAATCAAACCCGGTATGTAACCTTTCATCAAATCAATAGCCCAATCGTATGGGATACGCGCGTCTAGTTCCTTTGTGTTGGCGATTGCTGCAGCTATTCCACCAGGAGCGTTTTTATCCTTTTCAATTTCATCCTTTAGTATGTACTCGTCATCAGATTTGTCTTCTTTACTTTTATCCTTATCCACTGATCCATCGTTGTTTTTATCATCGTCAAGTTTAGACGACTCGTTGAGATTCTGAGTGTTTTCAGGGATACTTTCAGTCGTAGCACCTGATGGATTATTGGAAGCAGGTACTGGTGCTGGTACATTATCACTTGATTGAAGTTGAGGTTGATTTGGTTTACTCTGCAATGCATTAGCGGTGTTTGTTGCCGCCTGATGCTGAAATTGCTGCCCAGGCACTGATTGCACCGTCGACTTGGAATTCGTAACAGTGTTGGTGGAAAAATTTTGATACTGCTGATTTTGTTGATTCTGTTGTTGATTTTGTTGATTTTCGGAATAATTTTCAGCCGTGGCAGTATGTTCTTGGTAGTTGCCTTGATATTGGTTTTGAGAATTAGGATTACTGTAGTATGGATCGTTGGAGTTTTGATAATTTTGTTGCCAATACGGATCTTGGCTTTGCGATGGTGCTTGTTGTTGTTGTTGATTTGTTGCTGCTTGATTCGAAACAGGCAATTGGGCAGTGGGCGATGCAAAACTAGGAGTGCTGGGAGTCATAGGATAATTACTACCATGATTTTGCGTACTCTGAGAATCAGAGCGAGGGTAGCTGTGCTGTTGTTGTTGTTGATCATTCTGACCGATATTTTTTCCTCCTTGATTAGGAATTTGTGAATTTTTAGGATAATTAAGAGCTTGATTTTGAGTGAGTTGGCTAGTCTGGCTTTGTTGGGTGTTTGTTTGGTATCCATGAGATGCTTGTGAAGAATGCGATGTAACACCTGCTTGGCTTGTGTTGTAATTTATTTGTCCCGTTGGAGCTTGTTGAGTCTGTAAGAAAAAATATTAATAAAGAAACATAATTGTAAACATAAATTATTTATATAGTTGGTAATTTTCATGCTCCAATCCAATGTTTACCTGCTGAGATGGTTGCGAAAATCCAGGTACTGGTTGACCATAAGCATTTTGCTGCGGCTGTTGATGCTGCGATTGCTGTTGCTGAGACTGTTGGGACTGCTGGTGCATATTATTTGGATAAATTGATTGGTTGGGTTGATTCGAATTAGCAGACATTTGCCCATAATTTGGCGAAGTTGTTTGTGACATGTTTTGGTAGCCTTTGATCTGACTTGACTGAGCATAAGGTTGTTGCTGATGATTAGTTTGTTGTTGTTGTTGATGTTGATGTTGCTGTTGCTGTTGCTGTTGCTGTTGCTGTTGCTGTTGCTGTTGCTGTTGTTGCTGTTGCTGCTGCTGCTGCTGCTGCTGCTGCTGCTGCTGCTGCTGCTGCTGTGGCTGATTCGGGTTATAAGCTACAGAATTAGGCGCAGTTGCTTGATTTACAGGATAAGAATGAGACTGGTTCTGCATAGGAGGAACATTTTGATTTGATTGCGTAGCTAAGCTGGAGTAAGACTGCTGAGATGAGTTTTGAATTGAAGGATTGGGCATGTGTTGATGTTGATTTTGGGGATACCCTGAAACATTGGATAGAGATGCGCTCGAAGATTGCTGCTGTTGATTACTCATGTATCCAGTAGCTGTATTTGAATTTTGATTCAGTTGCTGATTGCTTGTGTAGTTCACACTATTGTTTTGCATTTGTTGAGAGTTCACGTTGCTGTAATTTTGATTCTGGTTTGAAGGTGGATAAGGGTTGTATTCAGACATAGCCATTTGACCTGATGGTTGGGCGTGTGATTGGAAATTAGGTTGCTGCTGTTGATGCGACCCTTGCGAATAATTTGATCCTTGACTGAAATTTTGCGAATAGTTCCTATCCTGCTCTTGAAAAGAATAGTTGGAACGAGAAAAGCCCTCAGCTGTTGCCGTATTTCCTATCTGCTGACTCTGATCTGGCCGGAAATTTGTAGACGTGTTGGTAGGTGTACTAGGACCTGTAGGCGAAGGTCCAGGAAACCTCTGGGGCTGACCACTGATCGCGGGAGCAGAAGTATCATTTGACGACACGTTATAATTTTGCTGTCCTTGATACTGCTGCTGTTGCTGTTGCGGTTGTTGCAGCGTTTGATTATCTGAGGGGTAGCTGGGATTTTGATTATACTGAGAATAATTTTGACTTTCCGTTGCCGGGAACTTTTGTGGTGCAGACTGATTTTGATTACCATAATAATTGTACTCATTGGCATGATAATTGCCCGTCTGTTGCTGCTGTGGGTAATTTTGATAACCAGTGTGTTGCGGTGGTGGTTGTTGCTGCTGCTGCTGCTGTTGCAAATAAGTGTTTTGCACAGGTGGATTCGAAAAAGCTTGATTACTAGTCATGGCTGAAGGCTGGGCAGGTGCTCCAAAGTTTGTATAATTTTGCGATTTCATAGCATCACTTTCCAAATTTTCACTTGATGCAGCTGATGCATAAGATTCTGCAATGGCAGTTGTTTTATTTTTCGCAATCGCCTTTTTGCCCTTTTTACCCTCACCCTTGAGAGCTCTAGGTTTATTTCCACGTTTTGCGCCTGCATTTGGTGTTTTATCACCCATCGTCTCTTCAAGATCCAAGTCATCCTCTTCGTTTGCCTGTCGTTTTTTCAAAAAGTGATACAAAACATCTGGATGATTCCAGATCTTACAGCACACGGCAAAGGCTTTGAGGGGGTTCGGCACCGCTCGAGTCTTAACCACTTGGTTCATAAAAGTGTCATAAAGCTTGCGTTGAAACGGCGTCATTCGAACCAAAAGAATGTACTCCTCTTTGCGCGGAAGAGAAACTTGAAGCACGGAATGTGATCGACGTTGCACAAATCCTTGAAGAAGATCATGAAGCACGTGAGCGCGGTATCGCATCAATCTTATATCCTGGGGGGTCGAATCTATACATTGACCATTTTGAATAGGACGCTCAAACATGTTACAAAACTCGCTCTTTGTTCCTGGAATTAATATTGATTTTTTCTATGTAATTATTTTACATTAAATAATTTGTTGTTATGTGTACAGCACTTAGGTGACAGTAAAAAAAAATAATAATAATACTATAATAATAAATAAATAAAAAAACTTTAAGCTGTTACATTACAAATTTTATAACAAAAAAAATACCTAAATAATTTGGCCTCACAAAGTCCACCATGCACCAATATTCCAGCAAATTGTTCTGCAGCGGATAACCAGTGAGAACGACACGACGCTTTGTCCGCATCTGCTTTAATGCTAAGCTAATGCTGGCGTGAGAGTTTTTGATTCGATGTCCTTCGTCGCAAATAACCAAGTCGGGTCCTGGATTTACAAGAGCTGTATGCATTTCGTCAAGCAGCGGCTTATTCTTGTCTTCTTCTTCAACATCGTTTGATGGATCTTTAAAGAGTTGCGGCTGGCCACGTTTTCGTTTAGCTTTGTTTGGCTTTTTCAAAGATAATTGCCTGTACAACTCGTAACCAATGAGCAACACTCCACCGATTTTCTGCCATTCCCGAATCACGCGAGCCCGAGCTGCCATAGTTTTATGCGAGTCATTTAAAATGTGCAACTGAAAATGTCTCGGCCTTATTTCTATATCAGTGGGGGCATCGACGCTGAAAGGAGTTTTGACAATCTCCTCTTTATTGTCTTCCGATTTTTCCGTTTTTGACTCTTCCGTTTCTTTTTTCGGCTCCTCCGTGCCTGTTTTTTGATTCGTATCGGTTTTATTGCTCTCTACTTTTGGTTCCTGTGATGTTATATTTTCAACTTTTTTCACATCAGTTGCTTCCGGTGTGGGTTGATTTCCATAATTTTGATACGGCATGTTGGTACTTATATTGTATCCAGGGTAGACTGAAGTTGGGGCTTGAGAATTGACATTGTGAACGCCTGGATGAATATTGGGTTCTGCGCTTGGATAATTAGAAGAGGACTGCATGGTGGATGTGTGCTGCATACTGGGAGGAGGAACGTGCTGCATATGAGCTGGATATTGTACATTTGGAGGAGGATAATTTGGATTATACTGGGGTATCCCTCGATTATTCATTGCGTAAGGATTCGCATGAGGATTCATCTGTTGAGGGTGGCCAGAAGGTTCAGTCTTGACAGCATTGTATCCAGGATTATTTCCCGGATACATCGATCCATAGCGAGGATCGTACATTGCACTACTCTGACCATAATGGGGAACCATATTTTGGTTGTAGCCATAGTGAGTAGCATATGGATTATTATCTGGCATGTAGCCAGACTGATGGTGTTGACTGTTTGAATCTTGCTCTGAGCTAAACCGTGACAAAGAAGACAAATCACTCTGATTACTTTCTTCCTTTATATTTGTCTTTTCCTCTACCTGCAATTGAGTTTAATCATAGTCAGTAATGATATACACAATGTAGATTGAATGGTGATTTTTTTTTTTTTTTTTTTAAGAATTTTATCTTACTTTTGGTTTGTTGGGATCTTCATAAGGTAACCACATGTTGAATTCAGCCAACCAATTTTGCAATGTATTAATGGGCATGATACACAACACTGTTTTAGCATCGGTGCAACGAAAAAAAATGTCGCAAAAACTGGCCACTTGTAAAGTTTTCCCCAAACCCATGCTGTGAGCTAGAATGCAGCCAAAACCTGAACTCGTTTTGTACCTTTCAATGCTCTCCACGATATTATCGTACAAAAAGCGAATGCCACCAATCTGATGAGGCTTGATTATTCGCGCTACTTGTGGCGCTAAAAAGACGTCAGGTTCATTTTTCGGATGTCCTACATTCACTATTTGAACACAAAATAAAATGCTTGTACTTGCTTTTATGTAATTTTCCATGTAAATAATATCGCATTCTTAGGTCAAGTGAAAAAAAATTACCTATTACTCTGCCCTGATCATCGGGAATGTTATAACGATCGGTTGTGTGCATACCAGAATTAGAGGGATCATCTTCATTATCTGTTTCTTCCGTTTCGCTTGGGTCGCTCAAAACAATACAATCATCATCAGAACTCTCACTCGAGCTAGATATCGTTACTACGTCCTTGCCTTTGGCTTTCGGTGCCCCGGCAAGCTTGCGTGCCTGTTGCATTTGTTTTTCGTGAAACATTTCCTCATCTTCAATCTCAGCCTCAACATCCGAAAGATCCGAATCCGTGTAGTACTCGAGATGCTCGATCGGCTCCTTCTTTGGAACGACTGGCGAGATGCTGACTGACGGGGTCATCATGCGGATTCGCTGCTGCAGTGCATTGGCTTGACTAGGACGACCCGGCGGTCGTGAGAGTGACGTTGGTTGGCCAGTCCTACCTCCGCGCTGAAAGCGGGAACCCTCGCCCATCGGACGACGTTGCCCGACTTGTGTCTGTAGACTAACTGATGACTGACTTCCAGCTGCCACGCTTGAGTTGACTTTCAACATTACGGAACTTGGCAAGCGAGCCTGCGACTGCAGAGAAACAATGTCAATGTTGTAACAGGTAAAAAAAAAAAAAATATTTGTAACTACTCATTTGTAAATTTTGTACCTCTCTGATGATCCTTTGCTGTTCTTGAAGACGCTGCAAACGCTCCATTTCTTGTCTTTGAGCTGAAAGAGTCGCCTCGTCTAGTTGCGTTTCGTCCATTACTTCTCTTATATTTCGCCTCATGTTGGATAGTTTTTTATCCATTTTGGAATCTAATTCGGAAGAATTTTCATGACCTTCGTCTTTTTTCTGCTTTTTCTTTGTTGAATCCAAATCGTCATTGACATCTGTTCGTCGCTTTTTAACATCGTGGCCGTCTTCCTCGCCAGATCGAGAGAGCGACTTGTCATCTTCATCTTCGTCATCGTTCATTTTACCTAGTAAATCTGCTTCTGTTACTTCTTGACCTTCTATGGGTGCACCTGATAAATAAAAATACAAATTCCACGATTAATCCAACAAATAATTTCTAATTAAAAAAAAAAAAAAAAAAAAAAAAGCTCACCTTCCAAAGGTAATGTATCCAGTATGTTGACGGATTCAATTCCTATATCGTCCTCCTCATCTTCTTCCTCTTCATTGTCGTCAGAGGGAAGAGATTGGATATGTTGCCTCTCAGTCTCCATTCTTACGTCTATATGTGAATCGATTGTTTCATCGAGATCCATATCGTCGGCTGATCCTTCTGTTCTAATTTCTTCTACCTCATCCGATTGTTGAGGTGCAACGTTGTTTGCTCTCGCATTTTCCGTCCCTCCGTTGTTAGAATCTTCAGAAATCTCGTCATTGCCACTTTGACGATCACCCATTTCTTTAGAATTATCAACGCTACGATCAGGCTGAACGACTCCTTCAGTATTTCCAAAGGAGCCCTCTTTAGAGACCTGTTCTACACTACCATCTTTAACGCTCGTTAAAAAATTATCAAAATTGTCAGACATATTGCTTTGAATGTTCATCAAGATTGTCCATCATGCACAATATCACTTCTTCTAAAATTGACGAGGTATCCTTTGACATTATCGCCAAATTCCATCCTGAAACATTTGAAAGTACGTGCAACTTGAAATAAGTGTTTCATGTTGACAAATCATCATTGTTCAAAGTAAAGAAACAAAGCTGGGGTAAGTGCGTGCATTATTAACATGTAGGTATGGTACCTTGACTGAACCAGCAATAATTTGACGCTCATAGCAAACGATTTCCATTGCCTCTGAAACACATATCCCTAGGCACAATCAGTTTATCTCAATCATCATGAGAAATGCTTAGATTATTCAACCACAAGTTTGCACAAGTTGAAAACAAGAGTAGATTTATGTAGCCTACTTGTAGGTACTATAAAATTTTAATGAAACTGAATGTTCTACTTGTCAGCATTGTAAGCATACATGCATTCACTGAACACTTAAAAAAAACACTGCACAAACGAGAGTGCTCCAGGAATCGAGAAAACAGAAAGAGATACTTTACGCGGATCGAGGATATAATTTCTCGTGTAGTATGACCATGGAGCAGAAAACGCGACGTCCTCACGGGAAACACTGCAATACAAAACACACAACACCACTATCTCGCAACGATCGACGATTCGGCGGCGTCGTCCTGTTGCAGCAACCAATTAAGTAAGTAAGTATTACGAAATTATACAAACAACACTTTGGCCGAAGAAGAAGGATTAGCGAGAGGACAACGAAGGGACAGTCGCGACGAGGAACCGGAGCAACGTCATCGCCGTGGACGAGGTGGGCCTCTCTCGTTACCATCGGCGGAACTGGGAGTCCATGGCGTCCCTGTCCATTCGAGACGATGACGACGACAGTGGCGATGGGGCAGAAACGATCGCTGATACTGCTCGCGCGTGTACGTATACTGCACAAGCATCCGCACGCCTACGTGCATGAACAGACACAGATGGGATAAAAAAAAAAGAAATAGAGAAGCGGCTAATCGCGGGTTCGACGCTCCGAACTCCAAAGTTATTAAGCTCCGTTCTCTCTTTCTCTCCCCTGTGAATTGCTCTCTGTTGTTGCGGGCGGCTGCTGATTTACTAAACCCCCGTACCTGCACCAGGCTATCTGCACGCACCCAGTCCTTGTTCTACCTTCTACCATTTACGTGGTCAACCCTCGAAATCTGCCCTACTCCCGGAAGGAACTACCCCCTTAATTATATTTTATCATTTTCCGACCCCAAACTCTTGATATATACGTGTAAACTTGCGCCCCTGACTGTAATGGTGTATGTATACCTATTTTTTTGTGTCCTTGTCTATGTCAGCAGCAGCCCCCGGCCCCCCCGAGCCCTGAGAGAGAGAGAGCTGTGGGGCCTGTGGTGTATTTTCCGTTCTCCGCCTCTCTCTTCCTTTACCGATATTTATACCTGTATGGTATGTATCATTTTCTGCTCCTCGCCTCTCGCTGGCTCGAGCTCTTTTCTCACGGTTCTTCACGGTACAGAGATGTGTCCTGCTGTACATACTATGCATCTATATATACCTACATTTAATGGAGAGAGGAGTATGGAGTTCAGTAGGCATCTCTTTTTCTTATACTCATCATAAGTCTCGTAACTCATGTATAATAACATAACTTGTATTGTTACAAGTACAATAGGTACGCATAACATGTACATTGCATTGAAGGTGTTGATACGGGCACGTCTGCGATGGAGGAGGGTAACGGCATAACACCCTTTGTTAGGATAGGACTTTTTTTTATTATTAATTTACCTGAGGCAACACTGTTTTTGATATTATGTTACAATTGATTTTTCCGGACCATTTGTTATTGTTTGTCGAAGATAATCATAAGATTCTTTGATTTAAAATCATACACGTGAACATTTATTGAAAAAATTGTCAAAACATTTTTTGGACATTACAATACCTTACAGTTTAAATATAACACTAAACTTAATTTATAACATACGGTTTAAGCAGTGTGTTTCTATTATACATGTATATACATAGATACATATACATATACATGTTTGTATATTTAATTAATTTAATTTACATACGTGAGAAGAATTTATCTGTAAATTTTTATTTATTGTCAGGAAAAAAGATAGTTTAAAATTATTGCAAGTTAAAAATTGAATTTGTTTTTTACATTAGTTGACTTGACTTGAAATTTTCTGAAAGTGCCATACACGTTAATGTTTAAATATCTATGAGATATTGGATTATTTCAAAAAAAGTTTTATTTCATCAAAATGCTAATCAATTGCTGATTGAGGAATATATTTATGTGAAGAAATTCCAACTGAAAAATATTCATCACCGAACTTTATACACTGAAAAATGTAAGTGCACACTTAAAAATCGAACAAGATTTTAAAAAAAAATATTTATTCAACAAGCTGGCACCGTCCAAGTGAATTCTGATGTAGGCTCTGCATACTTATGTCTAACTAGAAAAGTGGCTACTGCCTCTGCCACTTTTTCAGGTGCATCTTCTTGCACCGCGTGACCACAGGCTGTTAGAACTTGTAACTGAAATTTCCCTTGCATTTGACCAACAGTCAGCTCCCTGTCCAACCTGTCAACACCAGCGAGAAGGAGCATCTTGGGAGCTGATAATTCTAAAAATGCAGATGACAGTCCATGAAACCATCCATTCCAGTATTGCTCTGTTTTAGCTAGATTTATCCTCCATGTGTACTTGTCAGACTTGATTGTTGTATTTTCTTGTGAAATAGATGAAGTACTTAATTCTCCCTCCAAAATAGTACCCATTGGACCACCTAGTGGAGCAGAGTTGACATTTGTATTGGTATCAGTTGTTGGTTCAGATTCTAGATCATCTGTCCCTAAAGTCCCAGTGGCAACATTTTTTATTTGTCCTGGTACAGAAACCTTTGCAGAATGTAAATTTCTTATTTGTCCACTGCGTACGCACCACTCTATTGCCTTGGACATGGATGAAAACGATGATGGACGGGAACGCAAAAAACCTTGCATGGATCTAAGTGCGTCAATCGCTGTGCCTTCGACTACATCGATTACAACAACACCAACGACATTAGAAACGAGTGGTGCTGTTCTTACTGCAACTGCACCTCCTAGACTGTGACCAACCAAAACCACTG
This sequence comes from Copidosoma floridanum, assembly GCF_000648655.2. The sequence goes on from NW_019379494.1 coordinate 977,467, forward strand.
GTTGATTCTCTGATATCGCTTCTAATACATGAGCTGTATCTGCTGCCAATATTTCAATTGACAATTCATCATCATTAGTTGTAGTGGTACTTCCATGTCCTCGCAGATCAACTGCCATTACTCGACATGTGACCAAGCTCATTACTGATTTTGTGAACTGAGACCACGTTAGAGCACTGTAGCCTCCGCCATGTAACAATACCAATAAAGGACCCTCAGTTCCTTGAATATACACATGAAACGTATCTTCATTGATGACGATAGTTTTTCTTTCACTAAAGTACTGGGTCCAAGAAACAGGTTCGTAATCTCTTTTGTGACCTTGGCCTTTATGTTGCAACAATTTTGATGACAAACTAGCTGGAGTAGGCATATTTTTAGTCTTGGACTTGACGATTTCCTTTTGCAGGTACGACATCTTGGGTGATCAGACAGATTTTTGCCAGAATAAAAATTTTATATTTTAAACAATTTTTAAATGTTCACACACAATTTAGATGACAAGTAAATATTTACTTGTAGAGTCAAAATTATTTCTAGAACTGTCACGTCAATTATCAACTTGAAATTTTCTTGAAAATTCTTCGGAATGTGCCAACTAGAAGTAAGATTTCTCAAAAACACATGACTTTCAAGATACAAATTGACGAAGGATTTTGAAATAAATTTGTTTCAATGCAAAAATTGAGGTGATTCAGTTGGCAACCTCGCAGGCATCAATCCAATCATTGTAAACGTCTAAAGGCTCCGAGAGTAGGTTTATGGTTGTCTGAAAGTCTTCTAAACAAACTCTACATGATATCCGACCTGTTTTTTTCGATTTATCCCTGAAACAATTACAAGATAGACATAATTTAACCACACTGTAGTCACAATCGCTGTACGTAAAATTTACAATGAAGCAATTGTTGAGCCAGTAAACTTATCGTAGAAGACATGCACACTACGTAAAGATTAAGTAATTGTTGTATATTGAAAACTGTAATTTATATACCAAAATTATAAATTAACAAAATCTTCGGGTTTCAAGATAAAAGCGTGATTGCGAAGATTCTCTGTAAGTAAGATGAAAACCTGCTTTCAGCAGCTAGCTTAACCTAGTCCAAGGTCCAAGGTGATGGATATTTTATTCCTACAGAATATACTTATCCAAGTACTTACATGGAAGGGGGTGGCACCTATGGCCTGTGTGCTACCTGTGTATGGTACTTGAATAAAATTCGAGAAACAGTATGGTGTCGAGAGGAAAGAGAGGTTGGTGTGCGTGCTGAGAAAGAGAGATAGAGAAGACATTCGCCGATTCGCGGTGTGGTGGTGTATGTATAGGTGTAATGTATATAATAAATGGAATGTTTACGTACATTTTAACTTCACAGGATTTTTCGTGATTGCAGAAAGGACAGTTGAACTGGGTGTCGAGGGGCATAATAGCCTTGCGCTTTGGTGGCGGCTTTCTTTTACTCTTCCTCCTTCCCATTGTTTTTTATTTATACAAATTTATTGCAATCGAAAATCGTGGCTCTCGGCTTTTATTCAAGTATATGTTTACAGCACTATTTCGAGAAGTTTATCAGCGGGTATAAATTAAGTAGTGGAATGAAAAAACACGCTGCATGCACACGCATGCATTTGACCGATTTGACGATAAGATTACGGACCTGCAAGAGCAAATTAATAACAGTCACAACGTTATGCGACGTACCTACTACGTTCATTCATCGGAACTTGCTGCTGATTGGTGGAAGTGTTTTACCAAAGATTACCAACACTGCCACCCAAATTATTTCAATTTCAAATTGAGTAGTAGCACTTTTTTGCCCGTTAATTCGCAAAATGTTGTATTTTTTAATGCCATTTTAAATAATTATAAATATACATTTCGCACATTTTTTACACACTCAATTTATTGTTTTTTTATTTATTTTACTATTATTTATATAAACATTAGGATGTATATGTGTATACATGAAACAATTAAGAAACAAAAAAGAATTTAAAACAGAAGGACAACAACTGTCAATTGCATTGTAAAAAGATTTGGTAATTTTATTACATTGGTTCATTGGATGTTTGAAAATGTGTGACATCTGACGTACTTATATATATATATATTCTAGCCAATGCTAAATGTCGCATCATTTTCAACGCTCAAAATTACTAAAAAAATTTACAGTGTGTGCCACAAATGTAAATAAATAGCATCAGAATAAATATAAAGTATAGATTGTCAATCAGTCAATCAAGTGGGGGGGAGAGTACTTAATTGTATACACACACATGAGTGCTTTTTTTGCTTTCGCTTTCGGAGTTTCGGAGTTCGGAGACCTGGAGTCATGAAGTACTAAGTACACATATATCGTATCAGATCAGGCGGTGCTGCCACAGCTAGTATAGCGTCCAAGCCATGCGGCGAAGGTGGACCTGGAACGCACCGCGAGTTTACAATCTTCATGTGACTTTTGGCTCATTGACTTTCGCGTAAAAATATAAAATTACCCATACCCTATACACATTTCGTTGCGTGCGTGCGTGTGTGCTGATGCTGTCGCTGGTTATTTAAAAATGGCGGATGCCTCGTCTTCCGACACCACCTCCGACGACTGTTCGAACGAATGCTTATCTGACGTTTTATCGGAGAAGAACACAGAGTACGTCGTCGGGAACCCAAGATTCCCGGGCCAGCCCAGCAATCGGCATTTCCTACAAAAGCTCTTCACTCGAGAGGTACAAGATTTTATTTGTAAGCCTCCTGCTCCGCTAACTCGCTCAACCCCCTCGACCTTCGGCAAACGTGTGTGTCCTTTCCCCAGCTTCAACATTTCCCTTTTTTTTTATTGTTACGACTTGTACCCACTCTCGAGATTATCAGCTTCTGGGACTCGAGATTTTACTCATCCAGGGCGAGTTGAATATTTTTTAATCCCCCATTACAAGAATTATTTTAATATCACGAAAAAGGGCGTTCCATTCTTCGATTGTCGTTTAAAAATATTTTCGAATCAATAACTACTGTCCTCTACCGGCTCTACCCTCTTGCCCCCCCCCCCTCTTTTTTTTGCACACACAAGTACTATTTAACGTTATTTTTTTTATACAAAATGTCACGATTGGTGGTCGTGGATCACTAAAAATAAAAATTGCAGCTCGAATCCAAATCACATTTAGAATTGAACAATTTTGCAACTTTTATTTTTTCACAAAAAGTTAGGGGCACCCAATTATTTCAATAAAAATTTTTGTTCAGATAAGGGGATCAGTAAGACAGCACAACTATGCCCCAGAAGAGAGTCTGTTTTCTACATTCCCCTCGTGGCGTCATTTATCCCTGGTACACATTATTCCGAAATCGGCTCTTCAAGCAGGGTAAGCTTAGTTTTAAAGTACATGCGAACATTACAATCTACGTTGTTAAATTTTAATGTATTTATAATTATAATTACATGTTTTTACAGACACATTGTCATGGGATTAACACAGTGTGGGAGATTTTTATTAACATACACTTACAATATTGACGTTGGAGTTCCTGGAAGTCTTTTTAAATATTTTTTACACTGGTGGGCTTTTACTCCAAATAGAGTGTCTAGAAAGGTGGCTGAGGTTACTCTATTTGGTAATTACAACATTCACAAAGAGCTTAGTATTGTTATTGCACAGTGGCCAACAGAGAGAAATAAATTGGTAATACATGGTCTCTGGTAAGTCATACTTGTGCACGTAAATACGAGTTATTCTCACGGGTTTTTCAGTATAATGTTTTCATGTTGAATATTGTATTTTTCAGTTCTAGTTTTCAAATGCAATCTCAACAAATGGACAGAGCATTTATAACTATTACTACAGTTCCATCCCTTAGCAATTGCAAAGACTGCCAAAGTATAGCTTCTAAGTACGAAGAAGAAGGTTAGTAAAGAAAATAGATAAACATCAGTTCTCTTAATAAATGTTTGTACTTTTTTTAGATTTAGCAGCTATATGGGATACCTGTGTACGTTGCAATTGCCTGCAACATGGTCTCACAGTACATACTACGTACGAAGTGATCTCCCCTTATCCACAATTTCGTGCTGATGTATGCTTAAACTATGCTAATCACATAGTGGTTAACACGGGAAATTTTTTACACGTACTCAGGGTAGACTTGGAAAATCTTAAAATAAAAAACCAGGGAATTACAGAAAAATCTAATGCAGCTATTGTTGACATTGAACAACTGCATGAAGTGGAAGAGGCAAAGGCTGAAATGTACAATAGTTTAGGTGAGAAAGATGCAACTCTTGAAAGTATTTCCGTTGTTTCTCCAAAGTGTGACTCGGCGACAACAGATTATGATTTTGTTGAAGAAACCCAGTGTAAAATAACTTATTCTATAGAACATGAACACTTAATAAATAATTCTGGCAGCAATCAAAGCGAGTATATCTGTGATATTAGTAAGTCTAGTGTTAGCTTAAGTGATAAAGCGTGTACATGCCTAGATATACAGTGTCAGTGTGTTATTTCGGGCTACGTCAGTTCACAGTCTGAGCAGCAAACAATATCGGTTAGGGATAAAATTTTACAAGACTTCTGCGAAGATGTGTCACAGGAATTAAGTATAGGAAGTGATATCATAACATTAGTGAAACATCCACCGTGTTCTCCAAGATCAACACCTCAAAGATTGCCAGCGGATTTAAAGCTTGGAACATCTTGTTTGCTAAATCCACCGTCTGATATTTTGAAAACGCGTAATTCAGAGTCTAGTCCAATTATCGATTCGCAATCTAGTGCTTCTCCGGTTAATACTTGCTTAAACATCTCTCCAATGTACTCACCTCGTAATACAGGGCTTTGCATTGGAAATGTAACGCCGTTGTCTCCTAGTCTGATGTCACCGCCAATCACCAAGTCGTTCAGGTAATATACTTGTTATTTCTCATCATTTTACAAAAAATACTTGTAATTGTTGGAAATATTTTGATTTGGTTTTTTTTTTTTTTTTTTTTTTTTTTCTTAATATGTACACGCGTAGACACTCTATCGCTCGAAAACGAACCAATATAATGTCTCCAACGCCAAATTTGAATTCACCGCGAACCCGAGCGAGTCACAAAATTAATTTGGAGGCAGAAAAAGCTTACGAATTCACGGACGATGCTCAAGAGACTTGCGAAAAATTGAGTTCGTTCCGGAAACGCCGGTTGGCTGATAAAAAATACGAGTTTTGCGATGAAACCGAAGATGCAGAAAACATAGTTCCTTTTAAGCACATTCGCGATCAGTCCAAGCATCGTGGATGCCCGATACGTCAAAATTCGCCAGTTGCCTCGCCATTGCCTAACGTTCGACGACAACGAGTGGACTCGGAGCAAAGCGAGTCCGAGGACCCCGGAGCGCAAGAAGTGCAAGCTTTCAACGACGAGTATATAGCCATGAGTAAGTCTCTATTTTACACACTTTTTTGTAAAATTTTGAATCCCGTATTAATCATCATTTTATCAATCCTTTGTACTTAATCGCGTTTTCCACTGTAGCGGAGAAAAATGTACTTAGACCTCTGAATCAAAATCAACTGCCTAATCATTGCCGCGAAAGAGCTAACAAACCATGTGTAAATAATGTCTCGCCTCTGGTACCTAAAGCTACATTGAAATATCCTATAATAAAGTGTACTTCGCATTTTAAGCGAAGTTACATAGACTTAGATGACGAAAGAACTTCAGTTATCACCGATGTCGAAGGTATGATCACAGAGTAAACATTTTTTATTTTTAAATAAATTGTTTTTCGGTGTAGATGTTGATTTTTAACTCATTGAAATTCTTCGTCAGATGAGGAAACTGGAGGATACGTTAGCTATCAGTACATACTGCCTATGCAAGTTCATGGAGCAGATTATGTTCAAATGGGGATGATTAGCAATGCTAAAGCCGAAAAACTTGTAAGTTCTGCATCAACGAATCTAAACACAAGTTTATATGAAACTCAATTTAATTATTAATAAAATATTATATTTTAGAATGTCCCATGTGTCTCCATACATCAAATGAGTTTCGACATTGAAACGTTTTCCCACCACATTGCTGATTGGCAGTGTAAATTGTTTGAAAAAAAATATTGGCATTGCAGCGACTATGATATTGAAATAATCGACGTGTGCTCTCTAAGTGGCGATATAATTCTCTTACTTATCATGAAAGTACAAACAAGTGAACAAAGTGGCCAAGTACAAAGGTTTGTCATTATTATGTCTTATAAGTCAAAAATATTCCTCACTAATTAACTTTGCGTTTTTGCAATTATTATTTTCAGTTTGGATGATAGAATACAGTATATTGCGGGCTGCAAATTTGCGTGGAATATAGATTCTAATTTGTACAGGATAACTGATATTTTAAAAATGAAAGAGGTGAAATCTGATTCCTCTAGATCTGATAAATCTCACGGTTCATCGACTGTACCATGGAATCCAACGAAACTAATCGTACCACAAATGAGGGAAAATATCCAACAGCCTTACGCTCGTCATGTTCGTTACTTATCTAACGAATTAACTTTACAAGGTTTGTAATTTATATTTTTATTTGCCATTTATATACATTTTACAATAAAATTTTTACAAACATCAAGGTAAATATCTTTTTCAGATGAATCGATTACAAAATTAAAGGATTTTGATAATCTGGTCCAATTTTATGTAATGCCATTGCCTACTTCTTAAATAAAGTAAAATTTATGCGATAGGCTTAATTAATTTTTTCTTAAAAGACTTCTTTTAAGTTAATATTTTTGTAAATTCTTAAATGCGTATTTATCTTTGTACATTTTATTTATTATTATGTGTGACTGTTACATATAAAACTGTNTTTGCTCAACTTTGTCGACCTAACTTTGCTGCGAGCCCTTTTTCTCTGCGTTTATTTCCTACTTCTTCCTCCCTAGTTTTATCAAGGGAGTTCATAGATTCTTGCAATTTAAAATTTTTAACCAAAGATTCCGGACAAACGAAAAATCATGTAATTATAAAAAAAAAAAAAAAAAAAAAAAAAACAAAAAAAAACAGGAAGTAGGGAAAAAGCAAAGTCGAGCTTTTTAAATCGTTCGCGAACCCGATATTCGAAAAAGAGCGCGAAAACATGGCTGTAGTGGAGAGTTTGAAATCACACACACATACACACACACCCCGTCGACTCGGTCTCTCTCTCATCCGTGTATAGCGATGCCGTAGCCAAGGAGACGAGCACCGAAGCAGCAGCAGCAGACGGGCAAAGCACACGCATATAATATTTATCTTTTAATAACAAAAATATTCAACAAAAATTTATACAAATATTTTGGAATTCACTTTAGCCACAGACAATGCCTCTTCCCAAGCATCTGCACACTGTTGATAGTGGGCAATTTGTTGGTCGGCCATTGATATAAGTATTTTTTTCAAATCTTTCCGTTTCTCGACATTCCATCGCTCCAAATCGCTCCGCAAATTTTCATTCGCACATTCCAGCCTATCTTGTAAGACTTCAACGACTTTAGAAATTCGAGGAATAGTTTGCGATAATCGATCTAATTTTTCATCATTTGTTTCCGTTTTCCAAAATGAATTTTCTCGACGACTCGAACCTCTACTTGCAGAACCAACGATCTATTTGAAATGTATTCATTTGAAGTTAAAAAATGCATGGATTGTTAATGTAACACTAAAGATAATTTTAATTACTGTTCTTTCTTTCAAATGTTCTGTTTCTGCTTTTCTTTTTGTCAATTCTTCAGTTGCTAACTCATATTCGATTTGCATTGCATCCCTCCGAATCAATGCATCTTTCACAGCATCAACGTAAGCAGTGTATTCTCTTTCTTCATTGACAATAGAACCTAATAACTTTTGATGTGCTTTTGCATTGGATTCAACCGCACTGGCAACAGCCTGTAAAATATGTTTCAATTCTGGTTCTGAAGTTGACCACTGGGTAAATACAGGATGCAGTTGATGTAACTCTGCAGTGTAATCTGAGAACGTGCGAAAAAAACAAATTAAGAGATTTAAATGAATAACTCTACGAACGTATCATCCACATTTACCTTGTCTTTCTCTGTGTATTCTCTGACTTATTTTGTCAATGGTATTTAATTTTTCACTTAAAATCGCACAATAATCTTTTGCTTGCTCAAATTCTTTGTACGGCTGTCTCAAGACTCCAGTACTTAAACTTTGCAGCGAATCGGTTATTTTATTCTGAGCTTGGCTTTTACAGTGAACCATAAATTCCTTTAATTATAAAAAAAAGATTAATAAATAATAATAATTAATAAAAACCCAGATGAATTTTGACAAACTTACAGCATGAGTGGCAGTGAGAAAAATGTTCAAGTTTTTGTCACAACTCAGAATAGGATGATTAATAATCCTATTTAAAAATACATGTAACAACTTCATTCGGACCAGTATAAATTCTTTGGAATAACGGTCGAGCGCCAAAAGGAAATGTTTGCCTGGCATAGGCTGCAAAAGTATAATTCTTAATTAGCACGTTGAATCGAAGATACATTATAGAATTGTTTTTTCTCAAAGCAGGTGGTATCTTACTGGAATTATGTGAGCTGGATAAGTTTCCACCAACTTCTCTCGTAACCATTTAAAATCATTATAACGCTTCCTTACGATGAATTCTCCTTCTTTGAATTCGGGTCTCGTCGACTGGAGGTAAATGTAAATACAGTGTATCAAGTCTATTAGCTAAAGAGAGTAGTTAATATAACCAAGGTAATAATAAGTGTATCGAAATGGTTTTTACTTTGGTCGTGATTCGGAACGTAACGTAAGTCTCGAGGGTCTCGACATGTTTCTGAGGATTGTCGACTTTGACTTGAAGATCTCGCAGGTCAACGTTGGAATCTGACGTCTCCTGATCCGGAAAGGTCGAGAAGCTCTCGATGGACGGTGAGGCGACCTGCAGGAAATTTAGTTATATACGTGTATACGCCCAACAAAATGTCTCAAAACAAACAAGTGTAATCCTTACGACGGAGCCTTCGAAGGACGTGCTGTAGCTGGAGGCGGCATCATCTGGCTTGGCACTCTTCTCCGTGAGCGAGCACGAGCTGATTTCCAGGATAGCCGAGTCGTCGACGAGCTTCTGATGGTCGACTTCGTCTGGCTCGCTATCGGTCGGTGTCATCATGTTTACCTTTTAACTATGACAGATCACATGCGGCAGGTGATCCACCGAAGCAAACTGTTGCTATTATTAGCTCTATTGACATTTTGACATACCTCTGACACGATACGTTAAGGGCGAGTTTACATAATCCACTTGGAACACCCTCCTTTTTTTTTGTCCTGGACAAAATCGGTGGATTTGAAAAACGCGCTTTTCGTATCTTTCTATAAAATTGTTCGAAAGAAATTTACAATAAAATTAATTTACTTACAAGTATAGTGCATCTCTTAAATTTGTTTCCTTTTGGGGTGAAATAAAAAGCAAAGAGCAAAAGTACCGAGTATCGGTGGCAAAAGGTAAAAGATTCTAAAACAGCTGCTCTCTATAAATATATACGGATCGGTAAACAAATGAAGCGCAAAATTTTTGCACGAAGCCGCATTCTGTCACTGTTTTCGCGAGATGTCCGAGAAAAAAAAACGAGGTTATATATTGTTGTTGAAAAAGTAAAGCCGAATAATAAACATTTTTCTCCTGGGAAACCGTATCTCCGGGGTAACCCGAGCATCCATTATTGCGACATAATATTAATAAATCGGAGAGCGCACAGTGCCAAATGGGCAGCTGGAAGGCGAACGATGCCTCGTTTGATGATCTGTTCGACGACGACGACGACGATGTCCTCATCATACCTCCGGAAGACTCGAGCCTTCAATCGTCGGTTGATCCGATCACACATTCCCTTCATTCGGAGGAGTCCTACTTGATACTTGAAAACGGCGACTTTTTCGATTATGGTGAGTTTAACGTACCCGCAATGACGAATTTTTCGTTTCAGTACACCCATTTTTTTTCTTTCTTTTCTTTCCTTCATCTGGTTTTAACATTACACATAACAAATTAATTTTTCAACGTTTTTAATTTTCATTGAAAAATATTATCTTCGTCCTAGTACGTATCAGAATTGTTTTTACTTTGAATAAAAACGAATTAAGGTATTGTGCCATACACATTGCGCTGATTCCGCAAAAATATTTGGCGATTTATCGAAATCGGTTGTTAAATCGGTATGAGTATCGTATGATCGCCCCACATCTTTGTACCAAATAACAATTATAATAATAATGTATACAAGTAGAGTCTAGCCATAAAGAGTCTCTTTGGGCTTTCCCATTAAAACCATATACCTACTATATCATGCGCACCCGACACATTTTTTTAAATTCCCTGACACGCGTATACAGAGGCAGGTCCACTTTCTTCGCAGAGAAAAAAATCAATAAGTACGTAAAAAAAAAAAAAAAAAAAAAACCTTGACTCGAATATTTTACTGATACTTAAGTAAGCGAGGGTTTACTTATGGTGAAAAGCAAAAAATGTCCTATGCGAGAGTAAAAATTGTTTGTCCAGTGTGATGTGTAAATGTAGATCTCAACGATAGTATCGATCCTTACTAGCCCGGGAGTACAGCGATTGTTGTACTAATTGTTAAAATAATAATCAACATTTGTCATTTGGTCACACATGTAATATATACACGCGTAAAAAAAAAAACTACGATAACAAATGTGTCGACAAAAATTATATGCGCAAAGTTCGAAGTATCGAAAAAAAAAAAAAAAAAAAAAAACAAAAAAAAACAGGAAGTAGGGAAAAAGCAAAGTCGAGCTTTTTAAATCGTTCGCGAACCCGATATTCGAAAAAGAGCGCGAAAACATGGCTGTAGTGGAGAGTTTGAAATCACACACACATACACACACACCCCGTCGACTCGGTCTCTCTCTCATCCGTGTATAGCGATGCCGTAGCCAAGGAGACGAGCACCGAAGCAGCAGCAGCAGACGGGCAAAGCACACGCATATAATATATATCTGCCCATACGCACGGGCATTCAGTAGTAAAGAAAGGATATAAGACGGACGGGAGGAGAGTTGACGTCGGGGAAGAGAAAAAAAAAACCTGTTCTTGCGGGGCAGGTATCGAGGGGGGGGGAGGGGGTGGGTGTAAAAGGAAAAGCCTTGGGCTACGGGGAGACGTGCGAGTGTACATCGTCGCCGAGGAGGTGCGATCGGCCCGAGCTTCAGGGCGCTCCGCGTTGACCCGGCGCGCCAACCCCCTCACCCCGGCTGGCCGATGGCTACGACGTTTCCCGGGTGACGGGAGGAGAGGACGCGCGGCGCCAACTCATCGTCCCGGACATTCATGAAGCCAGGTAGGGAAGAGCACCCCGAGCCCTTTGCCTCCTCCTTGTCACGCTCCTCTCTCTCTCTCTCTCTCTCGCCCCCGAGAGCTGTTCGTACCTACCTTCCGACCCCCCTGGACTTTCCTGTGGTTTTTCACCGAGCTTTTTTTTCCGCGGTGCATGATTTAGCGTATATTATAATATATGTGCGAGCACAAACTCATTTCGTAAGAGCATGCAGTGGGTCGTGTGTATACACGACGATACACGTATACACATATTATACGGTATAACGTGTGCGATGGCAGCTGCTTTTTGCTTTACCTCTCTATATACCATATGCACATGTATCTTTCTCTCTTTTTTTTTATGTGTATAGTACTTTGTGTACCGTGTGGCGGAACATCGCTTTCGTCTTTTGCCGAGTTTTGAAAAACAATAAACAATAACCATTTTCATCTTGTTTGCTTCACGGGGTTGTACTTGGGAATGCTTTGGAAAAAAAAAAAAAAAAAAAAAAAAAAAAGTTTGACGAGCAAAGTTGGCGAAAGATCGATCAATTGTGCCGTTCAAGCTCTTGGGGTAGGTTGTGTACCATGGGGGAAAAAAAAAAATTTGCGGTATCCGGTAGTAGGACGATCCAAAGATAATTTTAGAGTGTTATTTTTATCGATGTTTGTATACTCTTGAAAAATCAGATTTATCGTAGGGACCGATCGGTGAGTTCAATTTAATTATTTTAAACTCGTGTCCGATAGTAAAAACACACAAGAACATAAGTATAAGTACTGACGAGTTGATAAAAAAAAAAAAAAAAAAAAAAAACCTCGCATGGGAGATTATTCAACGTACATTTTACATATACGTGCATGTCGCATGTACACGTACTCGGACAATGGGTACATATTGTAATGATACGAGGAACCGAGTGTGTATACATATATACGTCCATCTGCAACGGGCGATAGATAATTGCACGTAATAAAAGATATACGTACATATATATATATATGGGGATAAAGGCTCTTGTACATATATTTATACATATACACGTGTATACACGCACGAAGCCGTATCGAGATTTCCAATTAAAGTGGGCTCTCTCTATCAATCTCGTCAATGCAATCAGCCACGCGTACGTAAGCGCACTGCCCCTAATGCAAAAACTCCCTCCCTTTCCCATCGCATATATCTCACTTTTATTTTCGCTTTATGAATTACCTATACGTATACACATGTATGTATGTATGTATGTATTATACAGGCACCACACTAGTATATTATACCTACTCCTCCCTCCGGCACCAGCTATTATTGTTATATACGCGCACACAACATATTATATATTACATGTGTGTGTGTGTATTGTACTTACGTGTAATTGTACGCAGACGGGCTATTCGCGAGTAATAAAAAAAAGAAAAAAAAGAGAGACACCCTCCTTCTCTCCTTGATCGTGTGTGTATGTATAATACGTATAAATCAAGACCACCAAAAAAAGAGCCGGTCGGTCGTTCCTCTGATCAGAGGAGACCAACACTCGTTGCCCCAAACTCCGTTCAATTGAACGTTTTTATTCATCTTTCGATCGTGTAAGTATAGGTATATTATATACCTATACCCGTTAAATGTAAAAGCTCCCTCCTCGACACACTCCGTTACACGTGACGAAAGTTTTCGGTTCGTTGGGTGCACATTGTTGTACATTATTGTTTTCACGTGTTAAAACGTGATACTATGTCGGTTGTATTTAAAAAAAAAGGAAAAAAAAAGAAAAAGAAATGTACACATCACCTATATAAATGTACATGTGTGTATTCCCATCGCATTTCCATGCATATACACAGGTACAACATCTAAACACGTGGCTCGAAAGGTATCAAACGAATTCGGGTGTATGCTTGGGGCAGGGGATGATCGCTACATAGGTATACATATTAATATACACCACCAGCTGTATATATGTAGTAATACTTTGGCGATCGCAGGTAGGTAGTGTGTTGCACGTAACGGGGGAGGGAGGGATCTGTACGGGGTATTATATACTACAGTTGAAAGAGAGAAAGGGCATGGCAATAACGGGAGGTACAATATACACCTACGTGTATACGTATATATGGGTACATCAGCAGCTTGCTTATACGCGAAGAGGGTTGCGACGGAACAGCAACGTTACGCGCAGCCAAGGGAGCGTGACTTTACGATTGCGGGGCCAGGTGCTCTGGTATATACCCTCTATATACTGTCTGTCTGTCCGGCCCGGTGCTGTACATGCATATATATATATATATATATATATATATATATCTGCGTACGGGGGTGAAGCATATGCGCGCTTTTACATATATGTATACAGGTATACCCTACTCCACTTCCTCTCTATTCCTCCCTCCCGCAACAAAACCAACACCCTCTCAGTTCTTAAAGACGCGGTGCGGTGGTATAGCGATGCAGGTATACACACATATTTATACAGTAGATGTGTAAATGCATGGTGGCCAACGGTCCTCGGGTGATAAATATACAATACATATATCCAATATATACGTATACGTGTATGCTACCGACTTACCGAGTAGATGGTACATATGCACGTTGAGACTGTCTTATACGATGCCGGTCGATCGTCTTGCGAGCATCGGCCGATCTCTCGATCGTTTCACACGCGCACGCGTTAACCCTCGTGAGACGATAGGTATATACGTATATGTGTACACGTATAAATGTATAATATTATAGTTATTGCGATCTCGATCCCGATCCACGCGTACCTGTACATGTTGGCATATAATTATATAATCATTGTGTTGGTTGGATTGACCGAAAAATCAGTGGTAAAGTCCGTTTGAGGTCAGACGCGCTGCGCTTTTTTGGTCCCCGTGCGAGGACACAACAGCAACAAAGTAAGATTTTAATATATTACACATAATATATATATCATTGCTTCGAAACATTTAACAATAATAACACGTGCCAATAATTATATAAGTACCCTCAAGTATATATCGACGGCTCTTACGAAAAATAACGGAACTCAGATTTTCCCATTTAAAATAACATTGGAATTTCTGAGTTCCGTTGTTTTTCGTAAGAGCCGTCGATATGTGTATGTATGTAATGTATGTTATGTATGTATGTATATAATCGAGCCGATGATGATGATGAGGAACGAACGCGCCCGCGCGTTTCTCTCACCTGTATACTGTCACCTGGGTAACCCTCCTCCCCTTTTTTTTTTTTTTCCTTTTCGTTTGGGCAAAGGGTGACCACTACATATCCATTCGGCAATTTTGCACTCGGGCCCCGGAGCTAGAAGAGCAACGCGGATAATAAATAAATCCATCCAACAGAGAACGATCGTCACGAAAACCTGTTATTCCTTTGATCTTGGAACATGAAGAAAGATCCCCGGGTATATATTACACCTATATACATTGTAGCGGGCTCCCATATACATATATAGCTTTCGGATTGATTATTGTGAAACTCACGGGGGATGCAGCGTGGCTCCCCCATATTATACGTGTATATACATATACGTATTACAGTAAATTAAAAAGGTATTAGATTTAGTGCACATATTTACATAGGGAGGAGGAAATTATTATTACCATTACTACTGCCCATATACGTGTACATAATATATATCGACGGCTGATCTCTTTCTCCGTGGAGGGGTTGTACCAGGTAGTAGGATAACGTATACGTATCGCAGGTGGTTGGCAATGAATCCGATCGTTTTATTGGTGTTTGTGCTGGTACATGTTGGAGCTATAGGGTACACCACCCAATATACGTACAAAGGAGAGTACCTTAATGCCATCTAATTGCCCCCGCCAAATTGAAGCCCCATAACCCGGTCCTTGAGAGCCGGCAGCGTGTGCGCGTGTAATAACGTTGTGCGTATCTCCCTCTTTGTGTATATACTTACCTGATGCGCTGCGCTCGGCTGTAATCGCGGCCAGTCGGTCAGGCTACGATGCTGCGAATTAAATGTATACAAGTAACTTGCGACTACCTGCAAACGAATGATTAATTACAACGAGTATTACTTAGGAAACACGTAGATTCTTTTTTTTTTTTTTTTTTTTTTTTATTAAATGACGACTGTAACGAAACCGACAGCTATACGCATATACATACGATGGGGAGGGGGGGAGTATAATATGTATCACGCGTGTGTGATGTATGACGTATTCGAGAGACAAATGGATGCTTTTAGATTTTTAATACTCGACGCTTACATAAGCAAACATAAGTATATTCACGCGCTTTTACCCGAATCGTATACGTAGGTGTATATATTACATTTCCAACATGACGTGAACATTTGTATAAAGATGGAGCGCTTGTTTTTTTTTTTTTTTTTTTTTTTTTTTTTTTTTTTTTTTTCTACATTGTTATATGTAGACCTTTTGAATCTACATGGTACTGCCTGCCGGCTGCGAGTATTTACAATTGTTTGCGTATGCTTCCAACTGCAATGAGAAAAAGCCAAGAGCTTATTTTAAAAAGGTTACGCTATACCTCCCAACACACCACTCCTTCGTTATAATAATATACCGTATAATGTATAGATTACTTTATTTGGTGTACTCTTTTTCGGCTCGTCACGACATATTTGAAATCTTTCGTGCTTGTTAATTGTTTGACATAAATATATTTACATCATTATCATAAAAGCTCGTACATCATTGCTCATTATCCTTTTAAAACCCGTTTTTTTTTTTTTTCCGTTAATTTAAATCATTTTTCCGCAAAATCGAGCTTGCAGTGATCGCACTAATCAACCGTAGTCTTGAGAGTGCACATTTGATTTATGAATGATTGCAGGGGTCGTGATCTCGAGTGTAAAAGACACCGGTTGTCTGTGAATTTCAGAGCCATCCCCGCAGAAACAGAGAAGCCGAAGTGGCGGTGATACAGATTGCGAGGAGAAAGGCGAGGGAGTGATCGCCATGACTACCACGGGGGCCCAATATGCTCTGTCAGCATCCACTGGAACTGCCAATGGCGGGGGTAACTCAGCAGTGGGAGTCGACAGCACCAAGTCAAGCGTCGTCGTTGTTACCACCTCGAATTCAAATGGCAACGGCAACGCACCACAGTCACAAGCTGCGAGGGGCCAACAGCTAATAACTGTAGTCACCGGTGACCCATCCAGTCCAAATAACTTGCAACCCATACAGGTATATGTTACATGCACACGCGCTTGATCTTCCATTGTTTTGAGACGCGCGACAAGCGAATTTGAAATTTTTTTATCAAATTTTGCGTTCAGTTGTTGGTTCAAGACTCGCTGGACGCAGCCGCTGATTCGTCGAATGGATCATCGGGCCCACAGGCCCACGTGACTGCCCAAGTTGTGGTCAATACGACGCACACTGGTCAACATACCCTCGTGGATTCGGATATTGCATCGACCTCGGCTGGACACACAATCGTCAGTGGCTCGCCTCACTACATCACCGTGACGGGTAATTTTTTTTTTCTTTTTCTTTCTTTCTTTCGCATCTACCGAAAAATAAAAAATAAAAGTCACTTACGACACGGATATGGGTCAACTGATTTGGTGTTGCATTTTCCCATAAAAAAATTCATATTCATGTGGGCTTACTGTAATTTCCACGTTTTTCACTTCACATTGGCTTTGCTAGGCACCAGCGAATCACCATCATACGCATCCCTCACAACAGCCGTAGGTGAGGGACATTTAAAATGCATACGAAATTGTATTTTGTTTTCAATATTTTTAACCACACCTATACGCATTGACGATAAATGTTTCGAGCTTTTGGAATCAATCAATCAGTTGGACGTTTTTCAAATTGTTTCCATCCAAAGTGTCTAGTGAAGATAATTGTGCATGGGCAACAGTAACTCTCTCGATGTCGTATTCCTCGCATATTTCATTAAAATAATTTATCGTTTGTCTGATATCTGTACTTCTATACTAAAAAAAAAAAAAAAAAAAAAAAAAAAAAAAAAAAAATGAAGCGCAAAAACAAATGATTGATGTTTAGTGCCAGGCGACGCAGACGCCGTGGGGTCCGACTCAGTTACTCATCCCACGTATGTTCAATATGTCGAGGGCGATGGATCCACGTACATACCGGCGAATGGACAGATGTAATTGTTTGAAATCAACTTACTCTCGTGGCAAGTAAAAAACAAAAAGACGGGACATAAATAACACTTTTTCGTTTTTCAGGACGTATCCTGTGTACGCGGTTGGCGAGGCCGGGACAATGTACACTTCCGCCTCGAACCAATACTACACTTCGACTTCCACACCTGTAACTTACGCCCAGGTAAGATACTCCTAATTTTTTATTCCTGCCATTTTTTTCACTATTAACTTTTAAATTTCATACCAACACATCCTCCAATTGAAAAAACAATGTTAACGCGTAATTCAGGTAACCGGCTCGAGTACAACGGCGGGACAGCTATTATCCCAAGGCAATGGGACTTACTTGATCCAACAGAGCGTCGTGGATGGCGATCCCACGACGCACACCCTCATAACTGCCTCAGCAGCTCGTGCAAGTCCGCAAACCGAAAGTGCCGTAAGTTTCCAACATTTTTTTGTTTGTTTTATTCTCCCCTCATCGATGAGCTTGGATAAATCGACTAAAGTAAAATAATAATGATAAACATTAACGTAACTAATGAACCATTAACCACTCATATACTAACAAAACAATCATTTACGTTGCTTCAAATATACACATTATTGCTTCTATGTACATCAATAATCCTATGGAGAAAAAAAAAAATTTTACCTTAACTAAAGAAACGAAAAAACTAACGACTAAACGTTGTACATGCGAGTTGTTTCCTGTGTAATTGTAACAATGCGATGGCGAAAAATCGTCGCGTATATGTTGTACATGTCATATACGGGTTTTTTTTCATAGGAAGCTGTTGTTAGTGGGGGTGGGGCGTACTTGATTAGCGGCAACTCGGCGAGTGGCCCGGTCAACGTGGAAGACGCTGCTACCGCCGCGGCTAACATGACGCATGCCACTAGAGTCTCCCAGGCCACCGTAAGCCATAGCGACTCCCCATTTGTTAGCTACTTTCATTATATTACATACGCACTACCTACTAATCGCCAAAAGCACATGTGACGCTTTGTGCATGACACCTTTTTTTACCTTTTTCTTTTTTTTTTTTTTTTGCACCTTTGTCGTGTCTCCTCCATGTGCACTCCTGATGCTTATCTCCTTTCACTTTCACTTTTTAACTAAATGTTTCTTGAGCTCTCTTCCTTTGCACTCAGATTCGTAATCACCCAGGTACTGTTTATTGTTTATTTCCTTTTTTTTTTTTTCAAACAGCAACTTGGTCGTTTTTGTTTTGTTTTTGTTTTTAGTGTTTGAATTTAAAAATGCACATATTATTGTTTCTTATGTAAAAAAGAAAAAAAAAAATAATAATAATAATGCACAAGTGTGAATATGTCGCGATTACATGTACACGTAGCGTTGCAACAGATGTACTGTAAAACTCTTTTGGGCATAGGTGCAATGGTTGCTGGAGAATTACGAAACAGCCGACGGAGTGTCGTTACCCAGATCAACGCTCTACAATCACTACCTCCGGCATTGCTCGGACAACAAGTTAGACCCCGTGAACGCAGCTAGCTTCGGAAAACTCATTAGATCTGTATTTTTGGGTCTGCGCACGCGACGACTCGGAACTCGGTAAATCTTTTATTACCAAGGAATATTGGAATCTATTTCTTCATTTTTTTTTTTTTTTTCTTTTTTTTTACCTTTACTTGTTTGATGTTCCAGGGGCAACTCGAAGTATCATTACTACGGTATACGAGTGAAGCCGAACTCGCCTTTGGTGATGTTGAACGAGGACGGCACGTCGAGGCAGCAAACATCGTCAAACTCACAGTCCAACAAGCGCGTGAAATTCGTGAATCAAAAGCAAACGGAAACGTCGTACGAGTCGACAAACGCACAGTCGCAAAACAACGCCAACGTGACGTCCAATGCCTCGCCGCCGCAGTACCATCAGTACTTGGGCGAGGCGAGTTGCGCGATACCCGAGTTTCCCGAAATCGAGGTCAGCCACAGCTCGTCCCTGCCCGTCGATTGCACTTTGGAGGACATCGACACCTTCCGAAGTATATACCGAGAGCACTGCGAGGCTTTCCTCGACGCGGTGCTTAATTTCGAGTTCGCCACCATCGAGAGCCTGTGGCGCGAGTTCTGGCGCAGCCAGGACAACAACAACGGCGACGAGTGCGAGGAAGAAAAATACTTGTCCAAGTAACTTTTTTTTTTTTTTCCGGTTACGGAGAAATCGATACTTTCCCGGGAAAATTACAATTTTTCGTTTGTTGCAGAACAAAGCTTTACCAAATTTGCAAATGCGCCGAAGTTCAAGACTTCATCAAACGAGTCGACTTTACGTTTTACCAAAATCTCGTCGAGGTGTTGATGCCCGATGTTCTGAGGCCTATACCAAGTGAGTTGATTAGTTTGGAAACGTTATAAACAAAAAACGAACAATACATACATCGAACAACCTAATACTTTTTAGGTCCTTTAACGCAATCTATAAGAAACTTTGCTAAAGGCTTGGAGTCCTGGTTAACTTCAGCTATGAATGACTGTCCCGAAGAAATGACTCAAATCAAAGTTGGTTTGATTTTATTTATTTTTTATTTTATTTTTTACGTGAATTTTCATTAAAAAATAAAATTTTTTTTACAGTTGACAGCCGTATCCGCGTTTGCTCAGACTTTAAGAAGATACACATCACTTAATCATTTGGCACAGGCAGCTAGAGCCGTGCTTCAAAATAATAATCAAATCAATCAAATGTTGGCAGATTTGAATCGTGTAGATTTTCATAACGTTCAGGAACAGGTATTTCAACAAGTTTTTTTGTTGTTGTTTTTTATGTATCCAGATATTCTGATTGCTCGTGTATTCGGTTGCATATAGGCTTCCTGGGTTTGTCAGTGCGATTACAGTGTTGTCCAGCAATTGGAAGCGGATTTCAAAGTTACGTTGCAGCAGCAAAATTCGTTAGAACAGTGGGCCGTATGGTTGAAAGGCGTCGTAACGCAAGTTTTACAGCCTTACGAGGGCAAACCTACGTTTGCCAAAGCCGCACGACAGTTCCTGCTTAAGTGGTCTTTTTACAGTTCAATGGTTATAAGGGATTTAACTTTAAGAAGTGCCGCAAGTTTTGGATCTTTTCATCTTATACGCTTACTTTATGATGAGTACATGTTTTACTTGATCGAACATCAAGTAGCCATTTCCACAGGTACCACACCAATCGCTGTTATGGGAGATGTGAGTATTCAAATAATACATATTATTTGCGTGCGTGTAACCAAAAGTTATTTGAATTTTGTATTTTATTCGACAGAAGAGTCAAAACTGTTCCATGATTAACGTATTTGGATCTAATGGAGGTAACTATTTAGTTGATTTTGGTAATTGTAACTTCAAATTGTACTCCATCGTTGAGAAAAATATGATATTCCCTTGATTTCAGATGCATCAAATATCTGTCCATCGAAACGTGTAAAGCTGAGCTAACTGTGTATTTGGGCCCAATGAAATCATCCAAAAACTAGTAGGCGTAAAGAAAATGTTTGCTAAGCAAAGTGTATATTTAATAAGAAGATGAACTGGCCTACCAAAACAAACTAGTCTCTTAAATTAGTTTTATATTTAAAGAAAAAGAAAAAAAAGAAGGAAACAAAAAATAACCGTATTGTAATGAAGATGTTGAAATTTCTACATATTGCTCATACATTTATTACTTAGGAATGCTGCTTAATTTATGTGATATAAAGAGTAAGAGTAAATTTATAAGGCCTTACATGCGTTCCAAACGCACAACGTCTTTGTAAGTATAGTTTTGTGCACTATACCATTTTAAATATAAATCCAATGACCAAGGCTATTCATGAATCATGTTATTTTTAAACAATTATCTTACAAAACAGTCGTATTTCTTTAACTTGTATTTAATTACAAATACTCATTACGAATAATTTTTTGGTAAGTCGTTCTTTTGCTCTCCAAATGATTGAAAATTTTTTGATTCATAAATAACAAAAAAAAAATTTAGTTGACTATTTTGTTAAACAATTAAAAAATATTTTTTAAATCATTACATCCGCCCTACTGGTGACTTATCAAAAAATATTCCTATGTAATTAGATTTAAAAAAATATTACGGTAACAGTTAGGACATAAAAATAAAATCAAAAAAAGATTTTGGACATCGATATTTTTATCACGTACAAAGATAATTATACAGTCATACACCAAGTTTCAAAAGACATTTTTAAAACAATTTTATTGAAGTACACAAGTATAGTACATTACGCACTTGGGGCATTTAAAGTAAAAAATGCTTGTGCAACCTGGAACACACTTTCATTTGTCGCCTTAGGTGAGTAATGTTCTATATTGCATTTATGTAAATATAAAAGAATACAATTGTTTGGTATTACTTGAATACCGAATAAACAATATTCAACTATATCCTTTTACGTTTATACGTTTTCGAAAAAAGTTTCGATACTTAAAAATGCGTGACTCGCAATGCAGATAAGCAATATTTTTTCCGCTCAGTGGTTTATTAGCAACGACAGAGTTTAAAAAAAAAAAAAAAAAAAAAAAAAACATAATAGGTATCGAAAATCGGAACAAATATTAATTACTTTTAATGCATGCTGAATTAGTTGTGTTACAAAAAAAAAACTGTTTTCCTTTAAAAAAATCCACATGTACTAATTAAAACAAACAAGACATTACGAAATAAAGTGAACTAGAAAATGTACAATACTTCACATTAACGTAGATTTTTTTTTTAATTAGTAAATATGATTTGTTTTTTACTTAATATTTATATGAGAGTACTAATGCACTGGGAAATATGGTTTAGGATATATGTAGAAAAGTACGTTTCGGAAACATTTCAAAACCCTTCATTATCGAAATTTAATCGAAGGATGTTTCTTGGACATAAATAAATATTGTGTACATGGCTCAGTAACTTTTATTTATGATATAACGCAAAAATATGTAAAATTATTGTACATCGTTAAAACAATTTTGTGAGGCTAAAATTAATCATTTTAAAAAGTTGTAAGTTATAAAGTAAGTAGCTAGATCATTGAAAAAATTAAAAAAAAAAAAAAACTAAAATCTCTCAAAAGATATTGACAAGATGTGTATTATTATCTTCTTAATTATAAAAACTCATTAAAACTGTATATTCTTATTTGTTTTTGATTTCTATAATTTAGTAAATTACAGTTTTTAAACAAAAATTGAGGCATATCGAATATAAATAAATAAAAATGGGATGCATGCTTTTTTAAAATCATTATTGATAAAAATCGGCATATTATTTTTAAAAAACATAGATATAAAACCACCAATGAATTTACCAAAGTTTTAAAAAAATTTTCACGAAAAATTTAGTGAAACTTGATTCGAAAACATCGAAAAACTTTTTAAAAAATGTGATTGACTGTAGACTAAAAGCAAAAAAACAGGGATTGAATATTTCAACTATATGCTGATTGCGATTTGTAATTATATTTGGATCCATACTATTATGAGCTTATTATGTAAAAAATGTAAGGGTATTACGATATTTTATAAGTAGGTACTCCAACGTTACACAAATGTGTTTGAGACTATATGTATAATATATACTTAATATCTTTATACCCTGAGTAAATCTTTTTTTCGCATGAATTTCATTTAATCAAACATGATTTGCACAAATCTATTTTACTGATTTTCTAAAAGAAAACCTGCACATATTTCACATTTACTTCATTTAAATGTGATTATTCTTCTTATTGTTCCAATGTCGCAAAACTGTGCGCTCGAGGGAAAAATAGTTAGTTCGTACCTGGTGGTGCACGTCTACCAGCGTAAGCACTTTGCGTGTGCTTTTATGGTTGGATTAGCACCAAGTTCAGGCTCTGTTTTTTCTAACAAGTGTGCAGCGAACGTCCAAACAAAACAAAACAAAACAAAAAAACTCCTAAGGGAGGAAAAAAATGTTGAAGGTTTCCTGTATGTGAAAAAACGAAACGATACGAAGTACAGCAGATGGCTCAAAGTCAAAAGAAAAAAACGAACGGAAACGCTAAAATTGAATGTAAATAGAAAGTAAGTACAATTTCCATCAAAAGGATGAACTGAAGCAATAAAAAGTTGGAACGGGAGTTGGTACGTATACGAATGCGTATCGTAGATGGGAAATTGAAAAAAACGATCATTCGAAATTCATATCAGCTCAAATAATTTAAATAATGCTTTCAACTTATATGTATTTTGAAAATTTACATGTCACGTTGTTAGAAATGGAGTCCGAAAAATGAAGAAAAAACAACAGCTAGAAACTGGAACCCTATATGAAGAACTACTCACCAGGTAATACCGCGAGTACCGCGACATCCGCACTCGAGATTCTGGCGATCGCGTAATCGTATATATTGATGTCTACATACGCGCATTTGCAGTTGACCGCTGAATTCGTTGTGGTCGCGGTGTGATAAGTAACTTGGCTCAGTTAATTCTTAACGATCAACAGTCACCGATCGCACGCTTACATAAAGTTTAATTGCAAATCTAAAAAAACAAGCACTCGTTTTTTGGAATACGTTGGTTCCAAGTTTCGAATGCTCGAGTAAGTCTGTTTTCCAAACAGCGCAAAATTAGCAACGTGCTCTTGCATGAACACAATACTACAAAATGTGTCCCATAAGCAATTAATCTTATAAGTTGACAAAAGTGGATAGAGGTATGCAAAGGAACTGTTTATGCGGGGGTCATACCTACTTGAGCGATTTCGCAATACCATGTATTTTTTTATTTTTTAAAATTGTTTCAACATTGCGAGAATTAATCACGTGTGTAAAGGCAATTTCGTAGAGTGGCGCGAGTGGGAAAAAAAAGCTTATGTTGTTATACTGAAGTATCAACATTGATTAATATTTTAGCCATTACTTTCTATACAAAATACTTTACAACATTGCTTAAAAATAGTAAAACATAGATATATATTTTAGACTGCTTGCGTAAATCACAATCATTAATAAATGCACGTAAGAATGTACGATTCCATGATTGAAGTTTTAAAAATATATATCCTCGCATTTCAATTTAAAAATTAATTGGTAAAGATCCTATATAAAATTTCAATAGATAAACAACATATCTACAACATGATGTAGCAGTAGTCGTCAACTGCTTTTTTTTTTCGTAAATTTTTTCAAGGAATGACAATGATTGTCTTAATCTAAGCATCATACGTTGAGGCTGAGACATTGCCACCATGGCCAGTCCAGTTAGTATGCACGAACTTACCCTCCTCACCGAGGAGTTCGTAAGTATGAGCCCCAAAATAGTCTCGTTGTGCCTGAAGCAAATTGGCAGGTAGACGCATTGCACGGTAACCATCGTAAAAGGCAAGCGCTGTCGATAGCGCTGGAGTCGGTATGCCAAGGTTTACAGCTGTCGACACAGCCACGCGGATACTCTGCTGGCAATTCTTCATTGCCTTTGCAAAGAAGTCGTCGAGCAGTAGATTTGTTAGTTTGGGGTTTTTGTCAAAAGCCTGCTTGATATTGCCCAGGAATGCACTGAATTTCAGAATTTCATTCAAATCACCAAAAAGCTATATTTTGAATATTTAAACGCTAAAATGTATTTAAAGCATGATAATAATTAAACGCTCTTACCTTCTGATAATGCAACCACCTCTCCACATTAATGCAATGCCACCATAATTGAGATTCCATTTGTAAATTTTGGCAGCCTCTCTGAGAAGCATAAAACCCTGGGTATAGGAAATAATTTTAGAAGCATAGAGGGCCTTCTTGAGATGCTCTAAGAATTCCTTCTTATCTCCTTGGTATTTGATGTTGGGACCAGCCAACACAGAACTTGCTTCGATTCGTTCAGTCTTCAAAGCTGACAAACACCTTGCAAATACTGATTCGCCAATTAGAGTGACCGGCACTCCGTAGTCTAAGGCAGCAATTGCTGTCCATTTTCCAGTTCCTTTTTGACCAGCAGTATCTCTTATTCTATCGATTAAATGACCCTTGTCGTCTTTGTATCGAAGTATATTGCTTGTGATTTCAATTAAGAACGAATCAAGTTCCCCCTTATTCCATTCAGTAAAAACATTACTCATTTCTTCATTACTTAGTCCTAAGCCATCCCTCATAACATGATATGCTTCACAGATCAGCTGCATATCTCCGTATTCAATCCCATTGTGAACCATTTTGACAAAGTGTCCAGCTCCTGTTTCTCCCACCCAATCACAGCAAGGTTCTCCATTAGCCTTAGCACAGATAGCCTAAATCATTTCAACCAAATAGTTTAGTTTTAGAACATACCTTTCATTAACAAACAAGATCGATATTACATCATGAATACCTGGAAAATCGGCTTAATGTGTGGCCAAGCTTTGGGGTTACCTCCAGGCATTAGGGATGGTCCATACCTAGCTCCCTCCTCACCACCACTGACTCCACTACCCACAAACAAAATACCCTTGGTATCCAAGTCTTTGGCTCTCCTTTCAGTATCTTTGTACTCTGAATTACCGCCATCAATGATAATGTCTCCAGGAGACAGCAGAGGAACCAACTTTTCAATAAAGGCATCAACAGCAGAGCCAGCTGAAATATCAAAGTTTGCCATTGTCTCCTGTTTTACATTCTCTTTCTCTCTCGTTTAATACCAAGTGAAATTCACCTTTCACTAGCAGCATAATTCTTCTGGGCTTCTTCAACTTGCTGACCATTTCTTCGAGACTGAACGCGCCAACGATTTTTGTACCCTTTGCCTCATTGGCGAGAAACGACTTGACCTTGTCCGTGGTGCGATTGTAGGCGCAAACAACGAAGCCGTGATCGTTCATGTTCAAAATGAGATTTTGACCCATCACAGCCAGGCCAATAAGAGCTATGTCCGCAACCCTGTAAAAACCATGGGAAAACAATCGAATTTGCAATTATATAATATTCCAAACAAGTCATCGCAATAATAAGATGCTACCGGTCAAAAGAAATACATAGGTATAGGTTGACAATGTAACGAGAGCTGCAGCAATGACTCGACAGTTACTTAAGTATTACAGTGTTGTAAAAACACCCGTGGATGATTTTCGAGGCATTGACGAAACGTGAGCAAGACGTGAGCCTCGAATTCACGAGTAATAATTTAAAACTAAGTTATTAAATACTCACGGTTCCGTCATGTTGGCTTGTAGAAGTTGAATTTCAAACTGCAGATACAAGACAGTGGAGCGTGTATAATTATAACAACAAGCAACAAGTGTCTTTGATGAGAATATACTTATGTATACTTGAAAGTACTGCGGTAGGTAGGACGTATTTTCCGGAGTATTGGCACGCGACTGGTCTCGAAATCTCTGTCGAAATGCTCAAATTAAATTACCGCTGGATTCTCCGAATTAACCGAGAGTTGGAGAGCCAACAGATCACTGATCAGCTGAGGTGGCCTTTGACCAATAGCGCACCACTAGGGGTATTTTTCTAGCTGTCACGCTTCTCTTCTCTTATTATTTGCGAGTCATGCTTCCATACACTACAAGCTGAATAAGACTAGATTGATAATTGTGGAAGCACAATTAATACCTAAACTGTATGGATTCTAAAGAAATGGCTTACATAGTTGTCTGATATCACAAGAATTTTTCACAAGTAATTTTTAACCGATTTTTCGTTGCTTTGCTTCGATACAATAATTTTTTATTTCATTAGACTAAAATCTCGAAATCATTCTGCTCGCATTGTTAATTGGAGGTATTGATGAATTTGAAATTCAATAATTCTATTTTTACATACACATTCAAGATTCTTTTGCAAAAGTTTTTCAGTGTATCATGACCAAAAAGGAGCATCCAAATGTATTTCCGCTTCTTCAAACGCAAGTGCGTCAGTAAAATTTTTTAACAAGTGACTACAAAATAAAACAGGATACTTTTCCAAGTGAACAAAAAAAAATGTAAATTTTCCCGCTGCACGTTATTTAAAGATTATATTTTATCTCATGCTCATGGGGAAGTAACTCATAAAATTGGTCAATATTTTCCTAGTTACTTATATATTTAATTACATTTCAGTTACAGGCAGAAGTCAACAGAGAGTCAAGAGAATTTCAGTAAAACGCAACTCTTCTTACACTCCTGAAACGATTAAGTTCTGCTTTGTCTGTTGGAAGAAAATGTATACTCCTATTCAAGGCTATTGTGAATTGACAATTCAATTAAATTTATTTATTGGCGTTGTATTAAAATACATTAATACATATGCCATTATCAATTGTCATCGTGTATGTGTATTACTGTATAGTGTATCAGCGCCACCTAGCGTTGCGGACTCACGCAAACTATTTTCTAGGGTTAACCGTCTTGGATAAGACCCTAGATTCTAGTGATTTACGCTAAAAATAAATCACTAGATACCATGGGCCGCTGCGTATAACTATATATACATCAATTTTTAGTGTATTAGCGCCATCTAGCGTTGCAGATATCGAAGCACGCAATTAGTATTAGACCCTGCAGGTCTACGCCATGTATATCTATATATACCTAGTGGTTTACTTCTGCCGGAAAACACTAGAATCTAGGGTTTTATCCAAGACGGTTCCCCTAGAAAATAGTTTGCGTAAGTCCGCGAAATCCAAAACGCTAGATGGCGCTGATACACTAATACACGATGCAATTAATGCAATCTTGCAATCATGCAAATTTGCAAATGCAATATGCAAATGATGCAATTGACAAATATGACAATACCCTATGAGAATCTCTGGATCATATCTCTACTTCGTGATCTCTATATACATGTTTATTAAGTTAGTACCCACTCGACCGGATGCCAGTCCTTTCGTCCTTTGATCTTAAATCATGACAAAAAAACTAGTAAGTGCATCTCTATTTTTCACTTTAAAAATAAAAATAAAACTTTTTTTACGTTTTTTGTAGTTGGTTTTATTGTAAATATTTTTTTTATAATTTTTTTTACCAATTATTTTTTACTTTTGATTAGCGCTTTTCGTTGGTTCTGTGTTCTGCATGTCCCAGGACATATAGGTGTCCAAAAAAATACATTTTTTATCAATCACCGACAGAATTGTAAACAATTGAAGGTATAAGAATCTCTGAAATGCATGTATTACTACATAATAAGACTTTTTTTTATTTGTTGTCTTTGAAATATCTGTCTGTGAATCATCCGTAAACATTGTCAATTTATCAACTTCAAAGTAAGCAGTAAATAGAGTTTTAAAAAAATGACAGGAAGATAAAGGGAGATAAGCACTTTTTCTCAGAACAGCGGCTCGACATCGACAAGTGCCGCGTTCAGAGAGCTATTATATGGTCATTAGTAGTCTGTACGTTCGACTAGACTACTAAAATCTAATCTCGTTGAGTAAACAAATCGTAAAATTATGTAACATCTATGCTAGAAGCTAACAATCATTAGGCACAGTGTGCAGGTACCTTATCTATTTTCATCCAGTATGTCATTACCGATTTATTTAGTTTTTATTTTTGAATTTCTCGCGCCCAAGTGCTGGTTATTGTTATCTCTCTCTCTCTATCGACAACTCCCCCTTCCTTTTATTTGTGTGGGTGTGGAATTTGCCATGACGTCATTATTCAAAACTGCTGCAGGCAGGCTGTTGGCTATTAAGTATAGCTTTTCTGCCTAAAGAGCCCTACTTACATTCTACATTCATGAATTTACGAGTAAGGGTTACATTAATCAACCATTAGTCCTGCATTCACTCAGTACAATTGGTGACATTGTAATATAGGGACTGAGTAGGGACAGTGAAGAAAAGAAAAAAGAAACAAAAAAGAAAAACGCAACAATAATAAAATGTGGAACGCTTCGAGGTTGGCCTCCACCGTAATTCCGCAGTAACGGAGACAAGACAATTGAGAGAGCAGTGCTCCGCAACTCCGAGGAGAGCAGCAGACGGCGCAGCGCAAAGTAAACCGATCGAGCGGAAGCGAAAGTTGGAGCATTTGTACCTATAGGTATATATACAAGTTATTAGTACTGATGGATGTGGATTTGGAGCAAAAGTGAAGCGGGCAAACGTTCATGTAACAACAATACGATAACAAGTAACGCAAGAGGTAAGAACAATACCAATGTTAGAACTTTCACATAAAAATTAAAAGAGTAGGTAAAAGTAAGAATTGATGACCTGATTTTTTTGCTGATATTTGCGTGAAGTGTGATGGTTATTATACAGTGATATTATCTACCTGAATGATTCAATTGTAGGTCAGGAACGCGCGTCTCCATCCGCTATCAGTAACAGCTGAGACCTTCAAACTGGATGAAAAATCAGTAAAAAACTAAGATGCTCCTTGGTGTGACATAGTTGTACGATATTCCGCATGGAGATGATCATGATGGGCAAGATCTCGACCTTTGAACACTTTGACGTATGTAGTTAGCGAAACTGGCCTTGTATCGTACGCGACACCTACGCTCCATTCGCACCTGCTGTTGTCTCACATTTACAGCCAATATGGGGCTATTGTTTTCCAAGTTGTGGAGCCTCTTTGGCAACGAGGGTAGGTCTTTTACTAGAGTGTATCTGCCTGCTCCCTTTAATCCCTTTTTGTACTTATTGCGTAAACAAAATTTAGCTTGCATTAATTTTCACTTCTTTTTTTTCTTGTAGAGCACAAAATTGTCATGGTAGGGTTAGATAATGCAGGAAAGACAACTATTCTTTATCAATTTTTGATGAACGAGGTGGTGCACACTTCACCAACGATTGGATCTAACGTAGAAGAAGTTGTTTGGAAGAATATACACTTTATCATGTGGGATCTTGGTGGACAGCAGAGCTTACGAGCAGCGTGGTCCACCTATTATACTAACACAGAGTTTATTATTGTTGTGATTGACAGTATGGATAGAGAAAGGCTAAGCGTTATTAGGGAAGAGTTATATTCAATGTTGGAACGTGATGAACTTAGTAAGGCTGCTGTTTTGGTCTATGCAAACAAACAAGATTTAAAGGGGAGTATGACTGCTACTGAAATATCAAGGCAACTAGATCTTACATCAATAAAAAAGCATCCTTGGCACATACAGAGCTGTTGTGCACTCACGGGAGAAGGGTAATCATCATTTTCTATTACTTATTCTTTAACTCACGTTCTTTTTATAAATGTTAATTTAAATTCACAGCCTATACCAAGGTTTAGAATGGATTGTTGGTCGATTGAAGAAAACATGACGTATGATGTAACAAAAAATACTCATTGGACGCTATTTTTGAACTGCAAAACAAATAACTGTTTGGCTCATGGAGACCCACGCTTCAGCAAACAATAGAACTCTATCGCCAACATCGATTCTAAATAGTTTATATAGTGGGACTTTCCAAGAACCGTTCGTTTTGTTTGTTCAGAAAAAAGTTTCTATGCATTTAGAACAATTGAACGCTGGCTCGTGATCAGTCTTCTGCGATTCTACCAAGGAAGCATATTCATGTATATAGTTTTTATACTTGCACGTTGCAAGCAACAATTAGCTACGAAAATTCTGACTGTAACTTGTCGATGTTTACGGTAAACCGAGGATCTCTAACGTCCTCATTTGTGCATTAAACCAATTTACTGACTGGAAACACGCAATGAATCTTGTAAGACTTCTTGATGAAGTTAACAACGAACTAGAATGAAAAAAAGAATACAAAATCAAATGCAAAAAATAGACTACTGTGATTCCCAGGAATTTTTTTCTAATTTTTCGGTTCTTAGTTACATTAAAATTTTTTCGATTATTAAATAAAACAATTTACAATTAAAAAGTTTGCAAATCATTTTTAACTACTAATTCATGAAATTCCAGCTTGCATGCCAATAGTTTGGAACGACTGTACTGTCATATATTTTTTTAAAGTGTAGCCATGTCTGCTTGTTTTATCTGTATAAAAATACTCCAAGCGAATAATTTCAAACATGTTTTTCATTAATGTAAAAAAATATACGGGTGAAATGGCTAATTAACAAGTTAAAAACTCTAGCATATATTCGGTAATGTGTATGAAATTAAAAACTAATGGGCAATTATTTTCTCATATTGAGAAATACTGTATGTATAGACAAGATTTTTTTGGTATTTTAATTTTTATTACGGCCCTTGAATTAATCTTGAATTATGCGTAAATTAG
This sequence comes from Copidosoma floridanum, assembly GCF_000648655.2. The sequence goes on from NW_019379494.1 coordinate 1,009,053, forward strand.
AAATTTTATATTGTAATTAATAACGTGGGATGAAATAATTCTGAAATAAAAAATAAAATGTCATGTTAATTTAATTGTCTTTTGTATTTTAATGATTTTAATTTAATTGCATGTGTAATAAGAAAAAGACGTATATTTTTTGATTGAAACAGTTTCCTATTTTATTCGACTTTTTCTTTATTATAAATAAAGCATAGCACACTCTCATTCATACTTATTATCAATCGGTCTACCACCGTTAATTTAAAATTTTTTTTTAAAACGAAAAGTGGGTTCGATGTAGATACAATTGTAATACATTTAAAAAGGTAGTCAAAGAATAAAATTTTTTGGAAAAAAATTTAACATTACAAATTTATGTTATTAATAATTAAATATATTTATTCATCGGCAAACGTATAGATTGGCAGTCGCGTATTGCTAAGTTCGTAACACAGTTGAATTTGATAGGATAAGCACTACAACCTAACGTTGCCCTTTATTGCTTCTGCATTTATGATACCTTGTCGCTTTTCATAAAATGAAAATTTAATTTAATTGTAATTTAATTGTTTAACTGTCGGTGGTCTCTTTAAACCTATACAACTAATAATATAATTTTAATCGTGTGACGCGATTACATAGGGGTCGCTCGACTAATACTAGTCACACTAGGCATGTAACTTTTTCTTCAGTTACTTTTTTTTTCTTTATCGTGCTCATCGTCGATACAATTTAACACAACGATGGTTTGAAACAGTGACTTTGTAATATTTAATTTTTTTTTTCTTCTACATTTCAGCTCTCTATTTCATTATCATCAATTTTACTAACACACTTTCATGCTCTTTTTTCATCTCTAAATTACGTACAATACATGTTATAACGTTATAGTCAATTTTTTAGAGAGAAAAAAAGAAGTTCAACATTGCCGACTTATAACAAAATACTTGGTTCAATATTTTTTATTTTATTTAATCGTTAATCGTTGATTTTTAGCACGCTAATGCTTCTGCTTTGTGTCACGTTTAACTATTTTGTCAAAGTAGTGAGTAATAAATTATCTTCAAAACTTTGACTACATTTTTTTTTAACATAACGTCGAAAACAGTGGCATTCCGTCATTAATGCCGCACAACTTACGAATGAGCGAGTATTGGCGCACGGCGCACTTGTTTTTAATCAGCGATCCTTATTTTATTCTTTAATCTTTCAACATATATCTTCCAGCTCATTGCATCAAATATTACTAGATTCGTTTGCGTCGAGCGCCGGCAGTAGTGGCAGAGTGCATTGGACGCAAGTGAAAACACTTTCCGAAACACCGCTCTCTGCGTAAGCACGTGTTAACGTCAGATGAATGCCTCTTTGAGTGTATCTATATTTACGTTAATGATTGACGATGACAGTCGTGGGTTGTGGGAATGGGTGACGGTTCGAACTAAAACGGGTCGTCGGGTTATTGTTTTCATTTCTTGGCTGACGATAAAATCTTGCTTTTCCCGCTCTGTACCATAAAGAACGAAAGAATATAACGCGCAGCTGCTCGCTACATTAGGTGTACGCATGTGGGTGTGGGTGTGTGTTTGGTGCTGGATCGGCTTAAGCCTTAACAGCTTTCATGAGGAGATCGGTACTCAAGGACTTGGGCCTCTCGATGGGGAGACCGAGAGCACGTGCCCAGACGAGATTGGCAAGGACACCGAGTGCGCGAGAGACACCGAACAAGACGGTGTAATAGTTCATCTCCTTCATGCCGTAGTACTGTAGAAGAACACCGGAGTGAGCATCTACGTTGGGCCATGGGTTCTTGACTTTGCCGGTTTCCAGGAGAATTGGCGGCACCACCTTGTAGACTTGCGACACGAGCTGTGGAGAAAGAAAAAAGTATCGCTGGTTCAAGTAATCGTATACAAAGACAAGGTAAATATTACAATGAATAAAGAAATAAACGAGTGGAACTGACCTTGAAGAGGCTGTCGTCGGGTAAATGCTTGAGAGCAAACTCCCGTTGGCAGGTGTACCTCGGGTCGGTCTTTCTGAGGACAGCGTGTCCGTAGCCCGGCACGACCTGGCCGCTCTTGAGCGTGTTCCAGATGAAATCCTTGAGCTTCTCGTCGCTGGGATTGTCGCCAACCTGCTGGCGAAGCTTCTGCAACCAGACAAGGACCTCCTGGTTGGCGAGACCGTGCAAGGGTCCAGCAAGGCCGTTCATGCCCGCGGCGAAGGACAGGTAAGGATCGGACAGGGCCGAGCCGACGAGGTGGGTCGTGTGGGCGGAGACGTTGCCACCCTCGTGGTCAGAGTGAATGGTGAGGTACAGGCGCATCAGCTCGATGAACTCGGGATTATCGTAGCCGAGCATCGTCGAGAAGTTGTGCGACCAGTCCTTGCCCGCGTCCACGGAGCCGATACCCTTGCCACCCTTGTAGATGTTTCTGTATATTTGTATAGTAATTACGTACACACATGTATTATTATTATTATTCAGTTGGTTAGTTATGCAGTCGTACACGATGTGCCACGTCCAGCACAACGTAACGTAAATATTATACATAACTTGTGACAAAAGAAACAAACCTGTAAATGGTGGCAGCGACAACGGGCAGCTTGGCGATGAGGTTCATCGAGTCCTCGTAAACAGTCTCCCAGTACTTGGACTTGTGTACACCGTTCGTGTAAGCCTTGACGAATTCGCTCTCGCTGTTCAGGATGGTGATGGCCGCGGAGAACTGGGACATCGGATGCAGGGACTTGGGAAAATCGTTGAGGGCCTTGGTCACGTGGGAGGGCAGGGAGCTGCGAGCGGCCCATTCCTGCGAGATAGCCTTGACCTGGGCCTCGTTTGGCACTTCGCCGGTTATCAGGAGCCAGAAGAGACCCTCGGGCAGGGGCTCGGCACCACCCTTAGCCTTTGGCAGGAGCTTTTGGCACTCGGGGATCGACTTGCCCCGGAAACGGATACCCTCCTCGGGATCCAGCACCGACGGCTCCCACACTAGGCCCTTGATGCCTCGCATGCCACCGTACATCTGCGAATCAACAAGTCATTTTAGATTACGATTTAAACCGTTTTGTTGAACAATAACCGTGTACATGTGAATATCGGCATGCTATAACATACGTATATAATAAAACCGGGTATGCATTTGTTCATTGATGTAATAACGTAAAAGCCATTTCCGATGTAAAAGCTACATGACGGACGACGACGACGATGATGATGATGATGATAATAATGTTAAATTCATAAATAAACAAAAATAATAACAACAAGGAAAAAAAGTGGATTACAAGCGTGTGACGAGCGAGTGGCATTAATTGATTGGCCGACAGACGCACGACGGTGACACGGGGGTATCAGGCGCGGCCTTTTGAAGGTCATTGGTTGTGTTCGCGCGCGGCGAAAGAGAAAGAGAGAACGTAGATTATGAGATCGCGGAGATTCGCGAGTCGGACGAGAGATTGTACTATACGGACGTACAGCCAACGAACATAATATAATATTATATGGTGTACGGATGAATGACTAGATCATCACGCGATGAGAAAAAGCATGTACGTATTATATACACCTGTGTCGCGCGTGAGGTAGTAGAGAAAAACTACGGAGTCACGCAAACCGTAATTGTATATACTTATTACGCTAGAACCTTACTATCATTATTATTATGATTGTTATTTCGCAAGCTGACGTATTAAACGCGTCGTGTATATTTAAACGAAAAAAAAAAAAAAGTTTTTATATATTAACATCATGTATACTGACCATGTCAACGGTGACTTCGCCAACTTTGGTGGATCCATGCTGTTTGCGGAAGGCCTTGATGCGCTCCTGCTCCTTTGGGATTTTGTCGACTAGGATTTTTTTGAGATCTGTCGAGCTGTCGGACAACGCGCGTATTCCAACGCTACTGCTCAGTTTCTGTAACGCAAACCAAATTTTTTGTTTCATATTTCGAACCGTCATGTTTGACAATCGTTAAACTATACGACAATTTACAATCGATCGATACAATTTAGGTATACCTATAGGAACTGGCAAAGTAAACAACCCTATATGTATGACATTCAAAAAAAAAAAAAAAACAAAGCTGTGCGCAGCACATTTGTATCAACGTCATTGTAAACCGTGAAGGATGTAAATCTTTTTGATCAAACGAAACCTGCACCTATATCAAATACAATTGAATTTTGACGCGATTTCACGGCGCATGGCATCCCAATCTGTGTTTTGTCAATTTGCTTATCTGATGGGTGAGGTGGGGGAGAGACAGACAAGAGGCAGATGAGGAGCCTCTCGTAAAATACATACTCGTAATAAAACAATTGTCAAACGGTGTTTTGTTTGGTGGTAAAATACGGATGAAAAAAAAAAAAAAAAAAAAAGGGAAAGAAGCTTTTGCTCAAAAGCAAAAATTGTTACGCTATCTGTAATTACAGGGGCTCGGGAAGCAAAAAGGCGCCCATCATCTGTATTTCAAACTTACGGGAAACAACAACAACAACAACAACAACAACAACATTTAAATTAAGTGCCAAGGCTTTCGTGACGATAAGGTGAGCTCGTACCTATATATATACTATATACCGATAAAAAGCGTAGATGTAAGAATCATCGTTCTTTTCTTACGCGAACTCTTTGATATTTTCGTGCTCTGTATAAAAAAACGAAGAAAAAAAAAGAGAGAAAGCCGGGTAAAGAGCGTGTATTATTTAGAATTGAGGTATCCAGCAGCAAATATCGCTATTGTGACAGTCGCGTGGTGCCACCTCTCAAAAACGTATCCCCCTTATCAACACCGCCAACTCCCTCTCTCTCTCTCTCTCCCTCCGCAGCACTGTAATGTATAAATACATAATATTATCATTAAGTATACGGAGAGAGATGAGTCTTGAGTGTTAGGTGTATTGTGGGACTTTAGTGTCATTTATCTTTCGTCTGTTTGCACTTAATAATAACGGAGCAGCCGACGACGACCAGCGTATATATACATGTATTACGCTGTTGCGTAACATTGCACCGAGAGGCAATTATTTTGTGTCACTCTCGTGCGACGCAGCCACGAATTTCGTACTAATTGTTTGTACGCGACGAGAGTGCCGAAATGCAGACATAATTATACACATTTGCAAGGGTTTAAAAAAAAGATCCGCTTATCGCAAAAGACGAATTTTTTTTGTTTATTGCCGCGTTTCCGCAAACGCACCGACTACACGGTTTATCGCATCGGCCCCTCTTCCTTATCTTTCAGACGTTGGTCACAGTGATGGTGTACACAGATATTACTAATATACTCGATAACGCGAACAATTACCGAGTACCGCGGAATCTTACAAAATATTTATATTGGCGACAAAAATGTATAATATAATACCTGGGTATATTTATTACATACCTATATTATATAAAACCATCAAAGTACACGTTCCGATTCCACGTACAAACAAATATATATATATATATGTATATAGACATTCGGGTCGCGCTTCAAGATTATTTCATAGTACGTGTAATGTAAGTATACGTACGCGTGTACCCACACAAATACACATAGATAATTATACACTCCGTGATCTTGTACATGCGTATACTGCACGTTCTCAATAATTCATACGATTTATTAATTCTGTTATCTATTTAATTATGAAAATCGTTGGCATAAATTAACATCGGCATTAATCATTGCTCGAAAGTCATTTCAAAGATGCATCAAGTAGCGTATCAACTTTTTCCTCGATTCATAACAAAAGAAAAAATAAAAAATACACGCGGATTTCCGAGATCGTACGACACGACGTGATGTCAATATATATATATATGTGTGTGTGTAGCATCGCATGCATGCGATGAACTCGATTGCATCACGAAAAGTGTTGTATGGATACCGAGTTAATGGTATTCGTGCGATGTTATGATTAACGTATAGGTTCGACTCATCGGGGAAAAAAAAGACACACGTACTGGATATCGTGACGGTGATTTCGCGGGAAATTTTTCGTCACGAGTCCATCTTTCTAAAAGTATCGTACTTCAACCAATACGCACGTGGTATAAAAAAATTCTCCGATAAGCCGATAAAACGGCCAACGCTTTAAAAGTGCGTGTACGTGTGTAATACACGCGCGAGGGGGAAAACCCACGTTGAGTAAGCGATACAGCCTAATTAGCGGTGAAGAAGAAATTGTGACGCGGATGCCTGACGGAATTGTCGTGGTGAAAAAGAGAAATAAAAAAAAAAAAAAAAAAAAAAAAACCACAATAAGAAGACATATAATATACGGAAAGAGAAGCTGTGATGAGAGTATACGATTCAACGCACGAGCTAGGCGCCGGCACTCTATACACGTGTGTGTATAGGCGGCTTTTTCCCATCGCACGCACAATCGTAGCATGCCCCCCTTATTTTGCTCCTGTAGTATATAATATAAATATACGTATTATTTTTGACATCATGTGCAATCGATGCAAGCGCACAAGTTAGTATACTCGACGCGATGACGCTTACATTTGATATAATTGTGACTCGACCAAGTGGAGATGCAGCGTTGACTAAGTACTTAAAGAGAAACGCCTCCTATTGCCCCCGCAATTGGAAATTTCCATTAAAGGCTGAGGCTCGAAATTTGTTGAGATTTATGGGCATCGGACCGGAAGCTCTCGGTAAATAATCCTCCCCCGACACTTTCACGACCTGGACAATGGTCATCCGAGTTGTACCTATATACGTGTTGTCGGGCGAAATTGAAAGCTTCTGTTGGCACACGATGGGGTTTGGTTCCGTCTGGTATGGTACGGTTGTGCGAGTCCGGCTTTTACTGGCTCTTGAAAAGATGCAATTTTTTTTTTTTGTGCACATCCGCGTCAAAGAGTTGCTTCAAGGTGCTTTGTGAATAAAATTAATTTATTCATATTGTTTAATCGACTCGGGTTGAAAGTCGAAAAATATTACCAACGAAGAGGAAAAAAAAAAAAAAACTCGACGTACAACGAAAATTCATCCTGTTGTCGGGGGGGTGTTGCGTAATAACCAAAAGGTAGCGCACAAAAGTCAAGGTAGCCGATGAAAATGCGCGCACACGTTAGGTACTAGCCGAGGGGAACTATCAATTGTGAGGGAAAAAAAAAAAAAAAAAAAAAAAAGACAACGAAGCAACATAATAAGGTGGTGCAAAAGTCGAAGCGCCCTAGCTATTGAATTAATCTCGTTACGTATTAACTCACACTTTTAATGGATGGATCAATATATACATATACATCGACATTGATCTTGCACGCGCGGTCAATTTCGCTTGTCGAGGAAGCATCACGTATAAAGAGAGAGGGAGGTCCGCTCGCGAGAGCGACAAGAGCAAAACGGAGGCAGACGCGCAACACATGACCAACACAAAGAGGAGAAGAGAGAGAAAGAGAGATATGGTATCACGCACGCGAATCCTGATTTAATCAGTACCTACACGACGTGCACATTCGCTTTGGTGGGCTTGTGGTAGGACTACTGTGATTAATTTGTCAACGTCACTATGTTTATTATGTATGTGTGTTTTTTTTTTTTNTTTTAAGTCTCTGTCCATGTCAGCCTTTGAAATATTCCAGACTTTGTAAAATAACTCATATTGTTTTACAAAAAACAGGACAGTAGGTAATTATCGTATAACGCAAAGCATGGAATTTTTTTATTTTTATCGGCTTCCGTCTATGCATCAGTTTTTTTTTTTTTTTGTTTTTTTTTTTAAAACACGAAAAAATTATTCGATCGTACATTTTTCACAGCACAGAGGCTCCGTTTGAGCCGACCGTACAAAATTTGATTTATTTATCGTACTACGACAATTATTGCGGATACTACCTTATTATGCTCTCGACATCTAAATTTAGAAAAATGTGGCCGCGAAGTGCAAGGGTAGGATAATCATCGGGAGCGAGATGGTACAGCGTCGAGTACATATTTATATACATTCAAAGAGATTTCGAATAAAAGCGATCACGCGAGCCAAGACCTGTGAGCACGTATCTACATAATCGTTTACATGTATAGACACAGGCAAGAGAGTGTATGTGTATATGTATAAGTGTATGTACAAGAACATACACGCGGATCGTTTAGCGATCAGTTAATCGCACTCCGCATACTTGACCGCACGCGTCAGATTCAATTTAGTATTTCTTTTTTTTTTTTTTTTTTTTTTTTTTTTTTTTTTTCACACGCAGAAAAACGCGTATACATCGTTCAACGTAATCGGATTATCGAAACGAGTAAGCTGTCGACACTTGGAGGTGTGACTTAAAAAACACGAGTACGCGATGAACCGTATGCGGAATGCAAATTCGATACATCTATCCATAACGTATACGTCTATACACCACCTGTGCTGTAGTAATCGGCTCTTTTACGAGGCGCGGATCGCGGGTGTGTCGGCGTTGGGTCGCGAAACTTATAAATAATAAAGAAAATCTCTCGGCTATAAATGTGCAGTAGGTGGCTACATCTTATATATGCGTGTGTATTTATGTATTGTAATTATGTATAAGAATACTGTTCCATGCGACGAGAGGCGGGAACAGTAAACGCGCTATGTGCGCCGTGATCTGGTCCCGTTAGATAATCCAAGGTTACTCTTCGACGACGGCAGCTGCAGCGATGCCTCTCGTTTTCACGTCGCTTTCGTCCGGTTTTTGTTTTTTCAACACCAACATACACCTTTGAATTACAAAAGCATTCGTGCACCTTTACTTTCCCTTTCTGTCCGTTTTTACAATTTTTCGTCTCACGTGGCAACGCAAATCAACTTGGTTCGCGATGACCAAACTAATACGCTATTTTATTGTTTCATCAAACAACAAGTAAGTATATACAGACGTGTACGCGCGCGGTCAGTCTAAAAATGTTTTGGAAGCTATTATTGTTCAAAGATATATGTTACGTATTATTTACGTGCGTCGCTTCGTTTCTTTTTATCCTTTTTTTTTTTCATGTTATTTTTATATAATATATACCTACATCAATTGGGTATATACACACTTACACAGTAAGTCTCGACAATCGAAATGTTGTTTTCTTACTTTTTTTTTTAATAGAAACACGCACGTGTTTAAGTATTTCATACATTTCTACATCGCTAATGCAACGCACACAATATATTGAGGTGAAATCGAATATTTCGACGATTATTTTTTTATGTATATTGAGCTTTAACGTTTACGATGCATAGCTTGGAAGGAGGTCATTATTATCGTATTGTTACCAAAGCCTTGAAAATTATACCTTTACTAACGTATTCTTTAATGTATACGCGACAAATTTAATTTAGGTGACGGTAAAAAAAAGTGACCGAAGCTCGTCTCAGTGAGGGAGAGGGGGGGGGAGGGTTTGAAGAAATTGGATCAACGCGCGCAGGGTGGAATGGCCGTCGATGTGGATCACTAGCTCATCCCCCTATGCGGCGTATACATAGATATACAATTATGTATTGGAACCATAATATGCACCTGTACCGCCGAAGATCTCTCTCGCGGTCGGCCGACCTCGAAATGCCCGCTAAATTTAGTGCAGTGCGTGGTACCTTGCAAAATCGCGCGTCAATCTCGTCTACTTCAAATTATGCGTTTGAACGCACGTAAGCACATCGTCTATATATATACAGGTGTGAAGGACCACTGACGATTTTTTTTCTTCTTCTTATTGTAAAAAAAAAAAAGAAATTTAACCTATATTGTGAATAGCACAAAGTTTATTTATACCAATCTAAATGAATATACCTTAACTCTGTTTAGGGAAAAGGAAATTAAAAAGTTGTTTTGTCAGTCATTGAAAGTTCATTGGTCCCAAATTTCATTTTCCCAGGTTTTTCGTTTTTTAATGTAAACCAAGAGTTTACCATTAACAAGTATACGTGTAATCATCGTGCAATGTAAAACAATAAATCTATATTTAATGTGGTTAAAATTTTTTTTCTTTCTTTTTCGTCGTCTAAGTGTACGTGCAACTGTATACCGTAAAAATACTTCAAACGGCCGTGACTTTGATTACGTCACGCTCGACTTCTGTAGAAAGCAATGCTTTACGGATGACACGTTCGCTGATTCGTTTTGACCAAGGCGATGGATGTTTCGAGCTACCGAGGTCACGTCAAATTGCATATTGTGTCTCTCTACGTTCACACGCCAGTATGCATATCACAGTTTTTGGCAACCATTTAACATACACCGGCTAAGTTTGGCTATTTGCAGCCATGAAAACCAAAGGTGCTTGTGGATATTTTAATTTTCATATCGATAATCAGTGGTACTCCCGACACATGACGTACGGTACGTTCAAGAAACTATGATTTTAACGATACACGTTTCTAAAACCACATTTCAGCAATACTTCCTTCAAGACGTATCATAGAAAGTATTACTGTGTTTCTTGGTGTTTAAAGAATTTGGAAAAGCTTAGTTACCATTATCATGATTCAGTGATAAATTTTAGATTACGGAAGAGTACGTGCCATTGAAATATACTGATTTTTTCCTACACATCAAACGCTGTGAAAAATATTCGAAAAGCTATGTAGCCTGCGTGTTGCCAGAAAAATATAAGCTGCAGCAACGAAAAAGTAAGAAGAATCCAGCGCTATACACGTGACAAGTGATAAGTATACACCAGCGGAAAATGCTATACTTTTCGAAAACATCAGAATCACCTATCGTGAATTAACATCGGCAGTTGGCTATTAAGTCTTCTCTATTTCGCCCGCGGTTACGCAACCGAACGAGCCTCGCAAATCCAACTGACGTCAGTATCGACCGTCTCGACGCTTTTTCTCCTGCCCTCAAGTTGCGAAAAAATTTTCACTCTCTCGTACAGGTTTGAGATTTTACAAATGAATAAGTACATTCCCTAAACTATTTCAATAGGCTCTAATGACAGGCAAAAACGAAGATAAGTGTGGGCGAGAATACTTATTCGGAGGTAAAGTAGGTAAAAGTGTCAGTAGTGCAAAAAGCGCGCGCAGATATAGGATACACCCCTCCAATAACACCCCATTCGAACGATTGGTTTTATCATCATGGAGCTCGACTTCTCGTCGGCAAGGTAGAGAATCGTGGTACGCGGTGGTAGTTCCGATCAGTCTCTTTCCCCCCTTTATGGATAAAACCCGCGGTTTTTTCCCCCCTTGGATTGACTCATCGTGAAATTGCGACTCTACGGAAGCTCGGCAGCTCCCACGTTACGCGCCGACTAGAAGCATTTACACTTGCGTATTATGTAACGCGGCTGTCGTGTGCGCGTGTATTGCGCGGGACACCGCGATAACGATCGACTAGCCGCTATGACAGATTAGATATAAAAAAAAAAAAAAAAAAAAAAAAAACTAATCTAATTGATTACGCGAGGTTTGAAAGTTGTGCAAAACTGACGGTAACTCCCTCTTAGCATTCACCATGACCTACAGAAGTGGATAGTAAATCAGTTTCTGTGAAAAAAAAAATATATATATATATAGGTACAACAAGTAGGTAGCACGGAGCTAGGAAATACGATCGAGCTTTCCTCGCAAGGGGAAACGACACACCACGCGGATGTGCCTTTTGCATTGCACAAGTTTCCCTTTTTTTATTTATATTTCTATACCTCTCACTCGCTAAGACACGGCTGTTGCTGCTGTTGTTGTCGATCGTGCTCCAACTCCCTTTTGTTCACCTACTTTTCGTGTGAGGAGCTTAGGGGCGAAATAAATAGGCCGAGGCCCGATGCGAAGAGAGAGAGAGAAAGAGCGAGAGAGAGAGCGAGAGAGAAATGAGGCCGAGTGCTGCGGCGACGTTCTTTCGTAGGCGGTCGATAACGGAGCCCAGCTTTTCCAGAAATCCCTGAACATTGGCTACGAAGTGAAAACCTGCACCCAACCACACGATATCAAGTACATGGGTAGGTACATTCAAATCAAGACAACTCAACTGATGGATTTATCTCCGTTTCGCCCACCCCCGCTAATGCTTGGTTCAAAGAGGAGGGGGGAGGAGGGGCGTAAGCAACCCCTTTTGCTCCGAGAACCGGAGTAGAGTATTCAATGAGAGGGAAAAGTAAGTATTGACACGAATTCGATGTGTAACGGGGATCGTAGGTAATAGGTGAGTTTGAGTTGGTAAGAAAGCGTGTAACGGAGAGGAAAAAAACAGACGACTGCTATGTAGCCACAAGGCCGACGACGCCACGAAGCCGAAAACGGAGCGCGTGCTCTCGCAGACCCTGTATTGCGAGGTGGGTGTACAAAATAACTTGATAATCGTAATAGCAGTGCCAACCGGAAGAGGAACAGCACGAATATACGCAAATTGGAAGAAACGTGAGGATGAGAACAAAAAAAAAACAAAAAAAACAAAAAAATAAAAAAAATTCAAGTACTAATACACAATGTAAGCATTTGAGAACACCCACCTGGAGATCGAAGCAGCGTCGGCTGCTAATGCGGAACAGTGCCATGCTTGTTATTGGGGGGTCACTTAGCGGTGCGGCTGTCCCGTAACGACTACACGACGACGTAGACGAGTCTTTTCTCCTCGCGGTTGGCTTGGCTCCCTACGACTGCACGCAGCTGGCAATGCTCGTACCTGGCGGGCTGGCGCGCGCGCCACTCGTGGATATATATGCTATATGCTATATACGTATTGTAAAAGGTATTGTACGTACACATATAGAAACACGGTATACGTATGTGTGCGTGTGTTGTAAGAGCAAGAATTTATAAAGCTTCGCTTCTATAATGAGAGAGAGAGAGAGAGAGAGAGCAAATGAGCCACATATAAGTGATATAAGCATCAAACAAGTAAGAGAGAGTAGCCAGCGCAACAACAAATTTCAGATACTTTTACTCACAGTCACACTCGCGCACTGATCTGCGTTCTGAGAGTTACGTGCGAAATATTTTGCATATTTAGGAAGGTATACATTACATTATCAGCTAAAAGCAATTGTTCTACTTGAACCGCCAAAAATTTAAACAACGTCCGAAGATCTCCTCCTATTGGGGCTCTGTTCCGGCAATGCTCGGTCCGTTCGGTGAGATGATATCAATAATGAGTACGAGAGAGAAGGTGGTATTGTCTCGTCATCCTCGCGCTCATTAAAAAATGCCACTTAGGTTTGTTTCCAATGGATTTTCGTTCAATTCGGTTCGGTCCGATTCCGTCACTCCTCGAATGTCATGAAAAAATGCGTTGCGTACTCGACTAGTTTCAGTTTTAGAACCGACTACAGTTGGTCGGTTCTACAATGATGGGTTCTTCAACAAAGACTGAATTTTTATTGCTTATGAACGAACCACGGACCGAACCAAACTTGAATGGCGCCAAACTTAAATGAAAAAAAAAAAAAGATATTTCCAAATCAAACCCATTTTTTTTTTTTTAAAAGGGGAAAAATCGAGTCTTATTACGTAACCATTTGTATATTATTTAATAGTTGCTACTGGTATCTATGTTGTATACTTTATCTGTCATAAAACTGCGTATCCATGCAGCTGTACAAAACTAAAAGTATATCAATAAAACAATAATGATGTCTGATATCAATACTAATTACTTAATTCATTTGTTATGGGGGAAAAAAAAAACAATCAGTGACTAAATAACTAGCCGATATAGATTTGTTTGGCTAAACGAGCAAAAATTCTCCGAATCACATTCGAGAATCAATAAACGTAAAATCACTTTAACTTCGTGATAAAATCCAGCTTGCAAGCTTCACTTGCAATGTATACACCACTTATACGTTAACTGCATGTCTATATTAGGGTTGCTAAGGAACTAACTTCGGCCAAACACACGTATACGAGCGTCGCGGACACGCCACCCCCTTCAATCACCAATGCGGCCAGTCATCGGTAAAATAACAACAGTCAGTAGTAATGAAAGCGCTCGATCTTTCCGTAAAAGCTCACGATACCGGAGCTATAAAAAATACAAAGAAGTAGCACATCCGCAGTGGTGGACGGGGAAGAGACGGCAAATCGATCGCGAGTCTCTCAGTGCAATCCAGCAAGTGATAGACCACGAAAGAAGAGAGAGAGAAATAAAAACAGACGATTGTACAAATCTGTTGAAAAGATTAAAATACGGGAAACAAAAGGATGCCGCTTCAGGAAACCGAGTACTGTATCGAGCAGATAAGCGTCCCGCCGAAGCTACCGATGATCCTCAAGCAGTTTTGTAAGTCGGCGATTCGCACGCAGCCTTACGACCTGCTCAAGTGGTCCAGCGCGTACTTTCGAGCTTTGGCCAATGGCGAGGAACCGCCGGCTAAGCTCAGATTCGAGTATCCCCCGCCTGGCACTCCCTTTGGCCTTACCCTCGGTTTCCTCAAAGTCCTCCTTCGCCAGCTCGGAGGTACGTGTACATACATAATTTCATTTTTGTTGATATACCATTAAACGTTGCCGATCGCAGCTGCTGTTGTTGTTGTTGTATACCATGTACCGATTTGCGCACAGCTGACTACAACAAAGTGCTTCCTTTGGAGTGCATCCTGGAAAAGTGGGATTACCTGTGCCTCGATTGTAAAGACGCCGACCTGATCATTCGGATCGGTAAGTTTCGCACCAAGTGCCAGATCAAAAAGTTCCTCTCTATCGCCGTGGGCCTTATCACCAGGAACCTCACCAAGACGATGATCATGGTGTGCGAGCTCTTTACCTTCGAGCCGGACGGGGGCTCGGCCATGATTCCGCTCAACTTGTTTTTGGAAATCTACGGGTACTACCGATTTTTTTTTTTGTTTTTTTTTTTTGTTTTTACCATTTTTATACCGTACACAGTTATTTGGCTGGGCTGAGGTGCGACGGCGCGGAAAAAAGCAGCACCGAAAACCTGTGCCTCTGCTCGGATGNGGAGCCGCTTTTTTTTTTTTTTTTTTTTTTTTTTTGTTTTTTTTTTTTGTTTTTACCATTTTTATACCGTACACAGTTATTTGGCTGGGCTGAGGTGCGACGGCGCGGAAAAAAGCAGCACCGAAAACCTGTGCCTCTGCTCGGATGGCACGCGCTCGTCCGACGTAGGGCCCTGCGACTGCTGCTCCGAGCCCGGGCTGGGTACTTCCGAGGAGGTGGCTGCCGGACCGGTTTCCGAGGCTAGTCAAGAAACCGTGGCCGACATCGAACTCGACCTCGACGACTCCGTTGTCAAGGAAGACGTTCCGTCCACGACGAGTTAGTCATACTTGTTCATTTATTCTCAGTAGAATTTACACATATAACACAACAAACGATCTATTTGACACACGTGAATGAACTGTTTGTTTTTTTTAACGTGAATCAACATTGAAAATTGGTGTTTTTTTTTTTTCCTTTTTTTTCTTCTTTTTAATAAGCTCTCCAAAGTTTTGGCGAGGAAACAGAAGATAGTTATCGTCACGAGGGCGAAGCCAGTTATGTATCAAACGAGCATACGGAATCCTCGAGAACGTTGGAGTTTGTGGATGAAAAGGACGTTGAAGTTGAACATCGCGTGGATGAGGGTCAAGCGATAGAAGCACAATCCGTAGATTTTGGCTCGGTGGCGGATGAGACGAAAAAGCCGATCGAGGAGACTCGTTCCGAAAGTACTGGACTGACCGACAAGAGCGAACCGCACTCGCACTATCCCAACGTGCCGGGTATAATTTTCTGTTTAATTTAATTATATGCGACATTAAATAAACAAGTGCGAAGGTTTACGTAAAAGGGTATACCTTGTTTTAGGAATAGGACGTCGTTTGTTGGCCGATGAAATAGGTACCGTGGCTATTTGGATGAACGATTGGGCGAGGAGGCAGCACGGATTAGTCGGACCGAGAAACATAAGGCACGTGAATTGCCCACCGCTCGAAGGCTGCTGCTGTCCAAGGGCAGTCTGCTGAACATGTTCCTAAGGTTTTCAATCAAACTCACGTCATTTTCTAAGAAAAATTTAATCAACAATTTTACACTCAACAATTTTTACCAACATTAATATTTATCATTTACATTTGTTCCGAGACTGTTATTTATCACGTTGTTCATAAAATACGTATTTATTGAAAGATCGTAATTACTTTAAGTATATAAATACAATGATGCAATAAAATGATTATGTTCTCTCGATTTCTTTTGTACACAATTTTACAAACATTTAGTCATGAAACTTCATTATGTATATATATATATGTGTGAATGTATGTACACTGTCTTTGACTAGAAAATGATGAATACGTTGGCTCAATTAAATTAAACCATCAGTGTGGGTAGCGTCCGAATAGGACAGAGCCTTCGTATTTTGTGGCGAAATGCGTGATAAAAGGTAAAAGAAAGTAACAATATTATTAAAAGTAACATGGCGTTTCTGGCTCTGATGCGGCCTGCTCGCCATTCGAGTAATTCGTGTCGATGCGTAAAACGATTTCGATACTGATATGGCAATTCGAAACTACTTTTGATCGGGTAGAGGGAGCGGTAAAAATCATTTAGAAGAGCTCGAACTACTTCATTTTCGGAACGTCGCAATGGATCCATATCGTCGTTCAGGCAAATAAATTTTCTGCAAGCACAATTTCAAATTTGTTTTTAAAAATTTTAAATTGCCTAAAAAATGTCTAAAAAAATTTAACTTTAAATACTATTCTTACTTAGGATTGCTGCGTATTCGGTCAAATACTTTCACTGTAGTTGATACGTTGCTGGTGAGCATTTCAAAAGTTTCATCTTTACCGGCATTGATAACTTTATGAAGGTATTTATTTCGTTGGCCGAATTTAGAGCGAATTCTATTGATGATTGCATCGCATTTGAGAATTAGTTCTCGACGAACGATCGGCTTTAACATTAGTAATTTTCCAATTTTCAATAGTCGGTGTAAATAATTGAAATTGCACAAAATAAAGGAGAAAAAACATACCAAAGTAGAATCCAAATACCTTTCTCCAGAAGGTGGAGGTTGTTGCGTTGAAACGCTTCTCAAATCAATATGTCGGGAGCAGTTAATTATAGCATTTTCAAAATCGACCACTAAACTATAATCAAGAGGTAACGGATACATTCTCGTTAATAACGTTCGTATTTCTCGATCTGACCAAGTCCTTTGAAAAATAGTTACGTTACTAATAAATAGCATTCAAACTATCAGCAGAATTATTCTTATGTGTACCTACCGAGACTTGTCGGTGTCAAACGTATCAAATATTTCTTCCGCATGTACCGAATGTTTTTCACTGATTAAAAAATAAAAATATGAAAAAGCAAATTGCATATCTTCGGGATCTCTTACCCGGTGGCTTGACGTCTTATCAAATTCTAATGCAAACTTTTCTTGCATTTCTGCAATAACTGTTCGGTTTAATAAATGCGGCATATGAGCCGGTACTTTGCGTCGCTCAAAGCCGTAAGCTTTATTGTAAATTTTGTTAACATAAAGCAACGATTCGGCGTATGTATCAAGTCCTTTCGATTTTTTCTTTTGACGATCTGCATACTCTAACTTATTATTCCTAGATGTCTCATTTACGTGTACTAAATTGATGATATCGTCATTTACAAAAAGTTTGAGAGCATTCTTTTTATCTACTCTATATACATGATTTGATAAATTACTTGAAGAATAATGATTTATAGAAAGATTGCTTGAATTTACTTCCCATGAATTAGAGTGGGAAAGTAAAGTGCGCACATGAATTGAATTTGTGCTATCATTCGCGTCAAAATAATTTTCCATCTTTTTTTTTTCTAAAAGTCCTACAGCTTCATTCTCTTTAGCCTTTGGTTCTCGTAAAAATCCGTAAGGGTAATCACTTTCTATTTCATCAATTTCTATATCTGCATCATCCATAGCAGAAATATCACAGTCACCACCTAAATATCAAATAAATATTCATAATGAATATAACTAAACAATGCTAAGCAACGTACTCTATGTGACAATGTTATGTACCATCAAATTCACACAATGTCGTATTACAAGTTGGATCACAAGCTCCATCTCGGACCCATGTCCAGGGACAAACATCTGAACAATCAGGAACCCACCAAGCTAAAAAAACTTTTTGCCCACTGGCATGAGATATAAAATCTTCGGGCCAAACAGTAGCACCCAGCATGACATCGTCATTCAAGTATAAAAAATTTTCAGACAATCCAGGAATTCTAAGAAAAAAAAAAAAAAAAAAAAAAATTGTTAAAATATTTTTCAGCAAAATACATCTAAAAAAAATTAAACCAGTTGAAATACAATGTTTACTTCGTACCTGTGAATGTGGCTTTCAATGGCTGGACTAGAAAAGGTAGGCAAATGACTCAAGTTTGTAAAAATGTCTTCGTGCGATATGAGCGAAACTTTTGGATTGTCCATATCGAGCCAACTTGGAATTTGTCCATTAGTAACTACATACACTTTTCTCACCCATGGTGCATACATTTCTAATGATCTAAGTGAATACCTTAGTTCGTCTTTATCGCTAAATCTAGAAGCTGCACTATTAGCACTTGTTACTGGAACGTATAATTGTAAATCATCAAGGAACAGCGGATCAGATCCATTGACCCAGGTATAGACTACATCGATGGGAACGTGTTGACACAATTGTCTTTGAAATGATATGCCAAGAATATTGTCATTAAAAGAATGAAATACTGCCTTGTACTTTTCTTTGCTCCATGCTATCCATACCTGCAGTAAATTTAAATATATTTTATGAGATAAAAATGATTCCAAAAAGAAGAAAAAAAAATTTACGATCATTTGATTGAGAAAATGCATGTAAACTATACTGCATAACATATTATAACATGACAAACCTCGCCAAAGTGAACGACACCGACAAAGATGCAGGTAAGCGTCACGAAGATGACGAGGAGGGAGTAGCGATGGGACAGAAAATCGTAGCATCTCCGTTGCATGAGTTTCCAAGCACTCATCGCGTACTGCATATCAACTTATCACAATTACCTTTGACATCCTTCACCTTCACCATCGTTTTTTGTTGTCGATCGTCATTAGCGCCTTTGGACGCTTGCTGTAAAAGCACCAAAGTTATGGAACATCGAGGTCATTTTGAGGAAGTCGAAACCAGCTGCGGCTTTTTCGCTAAATCTGCATTTTTTGCTTGTTGCATTTGCAAATGACATACTTATTTTTTATTTCTTTTTAACCACGAAAGTTATTAGTATAATTAAAGTAAATATTGTGAATTTGTGCGCGCACCCCCTCCGGTGCGACATTCAATGTATTTCCAAAACAACGCCACTGCATCAACTGCATGGGCTTATGTATTCCACAAATGCTGCCAGCAGTTAAGTTACGTGTACAGTCGATTTTTGGGTAAAATATAAATTGCAAACTTGCCGCAAATAGCACAAAAAATGTTAACTTTTAATTGTCTATGTATCAGATTAGTTGCGGCTGGTTTATAATTGATTACATGGCAGTACTGTGAGTAGTAATGATTATTTGGATCAGCGCCATCTAGCGTGGCGAATTTCTGAACTATGAACTTGAACGAAAAAGTGGCCCTAAAATTCTGAAACAGAGCATTAGGGCCTAGAGCCATTTAATCAGTTATAAACCAACCGCAACTAATCTGATAGATATTGAGAAAATTTAACGATGTTTGTGCTATTTGCGGCAAGCTTATAATATATCTTTTACCTAAAAATGTATCTCCAAAAGTTTAAATAAATATGAGGTCGATTTTTGCGCTCACAAATTCACAATATTTATACTTTATTTATACTAATAACTTTCGTGGTTAAAAAGAAAACAAAAAATAAATATGTCATTCGTAAATGCAACAAGCAAAAAATGCAGATTTAGCGAAAATTTTGAAACATGCTTAAATTTTTATAAACATAAATTCTATTGATTTAATAAACCTATTTACATAATGTTATCATTTTGTACACTTACAACTAATTTGTCAACATTCAAACAGTGTGACGTCGTAGAACAGGTAACGTATAGTAACAAATAAACTGAAGTAAAATATGACTGTTTAAACTTTTAGCTTCAAACTCTATGTACACGTATTAAAATATTTGAACTTTTCGAATTTTCTGTGTATAATAATAAAAAATTATGACCTTGAGCTGGGTCATACAGTATTTATACATTACACATGTTGTTATAACCTTTATTACCTAGCTAAAAAATGCGCATTATGACAGCAGTTACGTATTTTATTCAACGTCTGAATGTCGCTACGGTTAAATTTTTTTTTTTTTTTTTTTTTTTTCCCTGTCAACACTTTTAAAGTAAACCTAAACTTATAAAGTAAGTCTACTGCAAAGGGTCCCATGGGTCCGGTTTGGTTTGGAAACTCTTCAATTTTAAAGTGACTTTAATTATAAAGCCTAAGTGCAACATATACATATTAGGTATAGGGGCTGCTTCAGCCTCCTGGAATTTGTCTGGACGGCTGGACCTCGCGGCTCGCGCTCGGGCATCTCCACACAGTCCGCGCGCGCTCCGCTCGAGTCCCGTCGTCCCGTGAACCGTGAACGTGCAGAGCGCGACAACGCGACAAGGGAAGAGAAGGGAAACAGGGAAAGTGAATAAGAGAGAGAGAGAGAGGAAATATTTTATATATTCTCGAGCTATAGATGTAAGACACGTGTATATAGGTATACACGCGTGGGTATTTGTGGTCTTGTGGAACACAGGAGAGTCTGGGGGAACCTGTGCGAAGGCGTTTTCCTCGACCGCGAGTGCGCGCGAGCACGGAAAAGCAGGCGAGCCACGCACAGTGGTCGTACATTTTTATTACAAGTGTATAAGGTACACACCTATCTATCATTGTCATCGTAATCAACAATCAACACCAGCAGAACCGATAGTTGTAACAATTTATTATATCAGTGCGCTGCACCTGCACGGCGTGACGGCAAAGTCAACGACGACGGCAGCTCCCGAAGTTTCTCGCAGCCGAAGGGTTTAATGGATCCTAAGATCGGTTGGTATCAGCCGGAGCAGTTCGGACCCGCGAAAGATTTGTGGTTACATATTTGGGAGACCGGTAAGGAGCTGGACAACCTCAGCATTAAGCAACAACAGCAGCAGCAGCAGCAGACATCACACGAGAACAACAGCACGAACACGGTAATGCTTGAGAGAGAGAGTGAGTGAAGGAGACCCCCAGGCTTCCTGGTGATCAAAGCGGAATTTGGGGTGGGAGAGTATCTAGTGTAGCACGATGATGACGGAGAGCGTGTGGCCAAGAGCAACGATTTAAGCTTATATGTGCTCTTGTTGTATACTTGGGTTGTTTCTCTTCATTCGGTCGAACCGTCTGCTCTGCTCTGCTTGATACACACTGTCTATACATATATATACACACGCTTGTAAAGTTATAAGTTACAAGTTCAATTAGGTACCTATATTTAAGGATTTTACTTAATTTTGTTACACATACACATATATACATCACACCTATTTGTGCATACCTGTGTTTGTCAATTGTGGTCGTGCGATTTTCAGCAGCATCAGAGCGCCAATACGATGAACTCGAAAGGCTCGCAGGATCTTACCCCACAATTCATACCCCTGGAGTCGCCGATACAGCGACAACTGGGCGACGAACAAAACAACATACGTGTCAATCAACAACACAACAACAGTTACTACAACCCATCCAGGAGGAAAAACGATAATCGCGCTAGAACCTACGCCATGAACTACAACTACGAGGCTCTTGTTGGGGTCTTTGGCGGCTGCCCCTGGCGGATTCCTGGCAAACACTACTCCAAGGGCGTCATAGGGTAAATCTCTTGATCACTCTTCTGCTCTCGGCTTTCTGAACTGTTTATTTTCCGCCCCCCCTTGACTAATCCCCTTGTCGTGGCAATCAACATTTATGTACTCCAGCTCTGATTGAACATAATGTGAGGTTAAGAATGTCACATGGCTAATGTAGATGTCCTTTACAATTTTTTTTTTTTTTTTTTTTTTTTGTGTTTTTTTTTTAAATACTGGCCAAACATTTTTTTTTGTCTTATTCACATTTATCTGCAACCCTGTTATCAAGGTTCCATATAAGATAGCTGCAAATGACATTTTTTCAATAAGAACTGTTTTGATTATAGACTGCACGAGGAGATTGAAGACTTCTTTATGTACATGTGCCCTTCGACTGAAGAACACAGTCTCCGTTTGAGAGTGGTCAATAGAATAGAAACTGTAATAAATGACTTGTGGCCAGACTCAAAGATGGAGATATTTGGAAGTTTCCGCACTGGATTATATCTACCCACAAGGTAGTGGCCAACTCTTTAATAAAGTGCACTTACAAGTTTCTACCGGATTCTAAACAACATTTTCATTTAAAAAAAAAAAAAATTGTTTTTGATCTTTTTAGTGACATTGATCTAGTTGTGATAGGCAAATGGACAAATCTTCCACTGCACACGCTCGAAAGAGCATTGATTGATCAAAATATTGTTGAGCCATCTTACATCAAAGTATTAGATAAAGCATCAGTTCCAATTGTAAAACTTACGGATAAAGAGACTGAAATTAAGGTGGATATTAGCTTTAACATGAGTAACGGTGTCAAGTCTGCTGAATTGATTAAGACTTTTAAGGCACAGTACCCTGCTCTTGAAAAATTGGTTATGGTACTCAAACAGTTCTTACTACAAAGAGATCTCAATGAAGTGTTCACGGGTGGTATTTCTTCATATAGCTTAATTCTTATGACTATTAGCTTTTTACAGGTATGTAACACGAAAAGCAAAGTTTAACTAGCTCAGAAAACATGTATTTATGCATACTTACCAAATTTGCTTTTATTTCAGTTGCATCCAAGAGTAAATATTGATAGTCCAGATGTAAACTTGGGGGTGTTACTAATAGAATTTTTAGAATTGTATGGCAGAAAGTTCAATTATGTCAAGACTGGCATTCGTGTGAAAAATGGTGGTACTTACATATCAAAAGAAGAAGTAAGTACGAAACTCAACTATTGCAATTTTTCACATTTAATTATATTACAGTTATGGTTTTACTTAATGTATTAAACTGCTTTAGGTTCAAAAAGATATGATTGATGGACACAGACCATCACTACTTTGTATAGAAGATCCACTTACTCCAGGTAATGATATTGGACGAAGCAGTTATGGAGCGTTGTATGTGAAGGATGCCTTTGATTGGGCATACTATGTACTGTCTCAAGCTGTGAACCCTCTCAATATTTTAATTAATGATGCCAACAAAGTTAGGTAAGATAAAACCTAAATTTCGTCCAGTGAAATTTTGGATAAAAATTTATGCGAACCTTCTTCTGCATAAAAACATCTGTTTGTACATGTTTTAGTATACTGGGAAGAATAATTCGAGTAACAGATGAAGTAATAGAGTATCGAAAATGGATCAAAGAAACGTTCCCCGTACCTCTAGAAATAGATTCACTTTCCAGCTCTACTGGTTCTGATGCATCCACACTTTCAGCTCCTGCAAGTGAATCAGTACGTTTATTTTCACTTCGTCCAAACAAACAGTGTAAGGGTTTTATTGATTTTGAAAATTTAAAATTTTATAGGAATCGGAGTGTAGTAGAGGAAATTCGCCAAACACTGGTGAAAAAGGTGATGAAAGAAACAGAGAAAGGCATTTATACAATAATCAGCAAACTCATGGCCATATTCCGTATAAAAAGTCATACAAACCGACACACAGTAAATATCAAAAATTTAGTAAATATATTATTATCTCGATTATATGAAAAAAATAATTAATCCATCAACGAAATTGATATATTTTTAGTAAATCATCAAAATGTACGAGGGGATTTTCCACGTGGCA
Organism: Copidosoma floridanum; assembly: GCF_000648655.2. Next base: position 1,032,811 of record NW_019379494.1, read on the forward strand.
TAAATAATCACGCTAATCATATTAAAACGAAAATGAACCATCACAATAGTAATAACAGTAATCAAAGCCCTGGTTCAAGACTGCACTCAATGAAACGCAAAAAGCAATGCATTGCAACTAACCGCGGACCGGGTGATTGTGTACGGTGATGAAGTATAATCTATAATTTTGCTTAATTTCTCCTTCAAAGAATCAATTCTAATTGATTCCGGTAATAGCGTTTGCAGGCCAATGTTATAACAAGTCGATAAGCGTTTTTCATAAAATTTTTTATCGACGTTAAATTTTTGTACGAAGCATTTGAAGTTTTAGTGCATGAATACTTTTTCACGCCAATTTACATGCAATGAGAACGACTTTATGTTGACCTATGTAATTGACGTTTGCAGTATGTGTACTGTATTTTATAGGATTCTGACGTTTAGGCAATATAAAGGAAGAGTAAAGAGTATTGACTCAACCTGCTACCGCAGGTATAAAGCTAAAACAATTTCTTTTGCATTCTATTATTTATAACTTCCTTATTAATATGCTTAAATTTTATTTGAAAGAACATAAATACTGCACATACTTTGAAGAAAACTAGCAATTGTGTTCAGCTGTATCGCGTGGCGTAACTTTCGTAAACGGTCTGTCTGGCACTGGAGTACTAAAACAATTATAACTACTCTAAATAAGACTGCGCGATGTATGCCAGTAGCAAATAAAAAAAATATTGTACGATAAAGACTTAGTTTTCTAAATGGAACTATATTCTTATAAAATAAAATGGAAAAGCTTGATAAAGATTTTTAAAAAGTCATTAAAAAATTTAAAAGTATGGTGATAACTCAGGACTTGCCTAATGTACATATGTAATATATAAAAAAAATTTTAAAAAATAAACAAAAAAACAAAAACGAAATAATAAAAAGCATTAAGAGTCTTAGTCTTATTTTTTTATTTAAGTGTAACTTATGAATGAAAGGGTACTTTGACTTGGATAACTTCTTTTTTTCTTGATTCCTCTTTTTTATATCGATGTTGAATTTTGTTGACCGCACTTGAAATAACGTGTACAAAGTTATGGAAGACTTAAGCTAGAGCAGTCTTTGTAAATTTATTTATATGCAATACTGTACCATAAACTGTTCATTATACGTTTCTTAATAAAACACGATCCGCAAAACAATTTCCGTTTCTTGTAAACTTTTTAAAAAATCAATTGAAAGCATTCGAAGTTTTTAATTGATTTCTTATCTGTATTCAAATTTGTCGTTCTTTAAAATATTATTTTGTATGTTCCATATCTTATATTTCCAAAAAAACAATATGTAAAAATACAATTTGTTGTGTTTATGGATTTTTACTAGCATAATTATCTGTAAAAAGTGTAAAAAATAAAACTTTTAACATCAACTGTAAATCATTTTAATATATTTATTTGTATAGTATATACATCAGCCAGAGTTATGTACCATCAAGTGTACCTGCTACAAAGTATTTTTAAAATAATGTTAATTTAATATATGTCTATACACTTTTCAAGTGTTACTTTCTCATGATTATTGATATAAACTATAATATATCATCAATAACAATATTTAATTATAGTATTTTATATTCATGTTAACAGCTATGTGCACGATTATTTAATGATTTTTATCGTTTCTCTCCTCTAAAATAGTATTATTCCTTATCGGTGATGCATGTTGATCAAATTGCGCGCAAAAAATAATTTTTGAATAATTTCAGATATAATCACATACTCAATATCATTTACATTCAAAACAAAAATAAAAATTCAGTCGATACAGCATAAAAATACATTTCACTTTATCAGAAAATATAAAATCTGTTAGTATTTTAAAAATTATAAAAATATGGAACCCATGATATAAATTTTTTTCTTTTGCTCATGCAATGGCAATTTGCATACTCAGCTTGTCTTGCTTACAGCGAAAAACTTTTGTGCCAAAGCAGAGTTTCTTGCTTGCAAAAATAAAAAATCGAGCCCGAAAAGGTGGAAAAAGGCGTCCAGAGTCTAAAGAGGAAAAGTAAAATCCTAGGGAAGAGAGTTAAAAGACTCGTATATAGTAAAAAGAACAATGAGAAATAATTTAGTTGTATTTATTTTTGCAGAAGCGGACAAGTGTATCAGAAAAGAGTTAGGCTCCGAAATGTTTGAGCAAACGTGGGATGGAGTACTGGAAGAGGAAAAATTCCTCGGCCGAGTTTCTCAGTTAATTTTAACGTGTCTTACGAAATTTGAAAAAATTATATTAAAAAAATACATTCCAATTGATAATTTAAGAAATTAATATAATAGAGAATTTTAATTTTTAAATTTGATGTTTATACTTAGGGTAACATTGACTTAAGTATGCCTATAGTGTCAGGGGAGTAATAATGAGGGTCAGCGACACGCTAGATCGTTACACTCCCTATGGATACTCTTAAATGACTTTCCATCGAGATTTACGTGCTGTATTCAACATTTTGAGGAAGGGGGCCATGAATGTTGGTGTGTTTGCTCCAAAATAACTATTTATATACCATGTTTACCAGCAAGACGTCGATTTCGTGGACTAAAACTAAAAACTGAAAAGACATATTTATTTATAGAGACCCCGACATTGCTGGGACTCCGTGCTCTGGCATAGTAAAATGCATGATGTAACAATTAAGAATACCAATTATTAATAAAACGCAAATCGATTTGTCATAAAATAAATTTATATTAAATTCAAATTAAATACAAATAAAGTAATCCTTAGTAAAAGCCATCACGAATTTTTTACAAATTTTTAGACAAAAACCATGAGCTTACATTAAAATAGTTGAGGTAAAAGTGAGCCGACATCGGGGAGCGGTTGATAAAATTTTAAATACATAAAATAAAGATCGTTCTTAAACTCAATAATTGATCAGTTTCTGAACATTTTTTCATACAGTGCTATGTGGCAAATATCCAAGGCAAGAAGAATTGCCACACAAACACGGCGTCTCGCTCAAATTGTGGACGGATGTGTCGCCTGCATAATTGAAAGTAATTTCTTCCTCAGGTTCGATGTCTCTTAATGCAAACAAGCAAAGTTTTGGTATCGTTATGTCAACTCTAACAGGTACAAGCGCTGCATTGGGTTGACAACTATGATTCGCGTAACGTCCTATGCTTCCAAACTTTGCAGGATCCAAGCATGTGGTTATTTTTTTATCCCCTACGTATTCCGAAACAACGAGAACGTAGTTCATGCTTCCATTGATTTTGTTAGCTTCTAATCTCCTCTGAGCTTCGTCAATTCCAATAACTTCGCCAGCATACTCGCAAATAAATTGGTTTCTTTTAATGCGTTTCATAGTGAAAAGACCAAGACCAACGGCACTATTAATTGCATTTTTTACCACCAGACTGTCAACCGGACCATACTGTACTAATCGGTTGCCACAATTCCGATGACACGTACAGTTAAAATTACACTCAATTATCGAATTAGAATTTTCCGTGGATAATCGGGCGTCGACGTAATTTGGAGTTCCTCGAATACAAGAGCAATGATTATTTTTACATTCTTGATCACAATCACAGCCGACCGAAAATTGCATTTCAAAGTCATCCGGCTGACTACCTGGACCTGGTATATTACTAACTATGTATATAATACCTGATTGCGGATGATGCTCGTACTCGTCGGGTCGAGTCGTCGCATCATCGCCATCATCACCCATGCTTACTATGTTTAATCGTCAATGCGCAGACCGCAGTATGTTAAAAATGACTTTAGTGCAAAAGCAGCAGAAAAACAGAAACAACAGAAAAGAAACGTAATTTGATTTAAATGTCTTAAACTTTCGATGTGCCTCAAATTTTCGTGTTATTACAGTCTTATGAGCTGACACTGACCTTGATAAGCCCTTCTACCGATGACTTTATTGATTGTATGACGTTTACGGAAACGGGTGCAATTTTATAACCTGCGTAAAAAATTACTCCCACAATCGAAGCTTTGAACGTTAATTTCAAAACCTTGGTTGTCATAGAAGTTGGTGGTATGCTGTAAAAAGATTAAAAATTTTTAAACGTAAATAAAGATTGAATTTTAGACAACTTATAAATTAAAAAAAAAAAAAAAAATTAAATATAATTAATTACCTCATGATTGGAACTATCTGAGATCGATCTACTTTCCCCCAATTTTCTACAATTCCTAAGGTGTGGCCAATACCAACGACGCCAACTACTTTCACAGGTACTAACTGATTAGGTTGTACAAGTCTAGGCCGACAGGCCAATTGGAGAGAATGGGTTAAAAATAAGTCTCTTTCATGAACAAAAACTTCACCCAATTCCGGATACTCTCCAACGAGTTCAGCCATGATTTGTTCCAAAGAATCTCTGCATTTGTATTTTTCTATATCTTCTTGACTGATTGGTTGTTTTTCTCTCAACAGATGCCATATGAGTTTTATGGTTTGCCACCAGCTTAATGAATTAAAAGCCCTGGCAAATGTTATTTTTATAGGTCTATCTCCCATTTGAACAAGGCAGTTTGGAATTTTTTTGGCCTTTAAACAAATATTTTGCTTATATAGGATTCAAAATTGTGCATATAATTTATTAACTCAGGTGGAAAGTATGCTCTGTTTGAAATATCCCACCAATGTCAAAAACTACAGTTTTTAAAACTTACCTCATTAAAAGCTGTTCTGAATTCTCCACCTGGTGCCATACCAAGTACCTTTGTGAGATGTGCAGACAAATTTAAAAGTAAAAGATAAAACAATCCCTTATATGCACCATGTTGCTTAATGACATTTAAAATTTTATTCATTTTTAAATTTTTAGACTCTTCCAGAATGGTTTTTTCATCCAATTGTAAGACATGGATTCTATCTTTGCAAAGCTCAACCATCACTATGTGTGGTTGTACAGCTTGTATCACCTAACATTTACACGTATCAGTATAGTGAATTCTTTACAGAAAAATACAAAGAAAAAAAAAGAATAATAATAATTCAATGTACCTTGGCAACATCATTTTGACTCTCAATACTGAAATGTGCAGTTCCCACTAGATAACATTTACTTCCTTCAGGAGTTGTCAATAACGTTACAGTATTTGGCAAATTATCATCAAAATTTGTAGTTGAGACCTTTTTATCCAAAACTTTGTTTGGTGCACCTCTACTTTCATCATTAACCTCTAATCCGACGTTTTCTACAACATATAAATAAAATAAAATTTGTTAGTTTAAGTGATTATGTAAGCATAATAACGATAACACAAAAATAATAATCCCTATTCTTCTTTTTTAAATTTAAAATTGGTTTTTTAAAACTACTTTAAACAGCATGTATACCATGCCTCCTTTTTATTTTTCTTTTATTTTTGTAAAAACTAGGCATATTGTATGAAAAAATATTCTAATACAAACAAACTAACTCTACTGTTTATTAAATTAGAATAAGACTCCATATATATAAGTATACAGTAAGAAGCCCTACACTAGCACTTGTCTCAGTACTTTGTTGAAGTGTGACCATTACAGTTACTAAGTATAGGTTTAAAGTTGAAAAGTAAATTGTGAAAACTTACGGTGACCATTAACATTGTCGATAAGCATCAAATTACTTTCTGAAGTACCAGTTTTACTGTCAGAACTTTCTGGTGTCAGAGGAGCATTGATACTCTCAGGTTCAATTAAGACAGCATGTTGAGTTGGGAGTACTTGTGTAGGATTTACATTAAATCTCCCTGACTCTGCATTTATAAAATCGTTTACTGCACTTTTATCATTAAAATTTATTGTGTGTTTACTGTCCTTGTAGGTGCTTAATAATTTTTCGTTTTCTTCCATGCTTATTTGTGCTGATGTAGCTTCACTCGATGCCATTTCAAAACTCTTCAAATTTTTCACTTTAAATCTATTTACAACAAGTACACATTAATTATTAATAAATGTCAATGCAAATTTTGCATTATGTAATTTTTTTTTTTAATAATATTTTCTGCGATTATAGTTTTTCGTGTCATCTGTCAGATGACAATTCCATATTGAGAGTATAGTTTGTGTGTAAGTTACATAACCTCGAAAATCAATCAAAAAAGTATTTTAATGCAAGAAATTAATTTTTAATATGAACTTGTTTGGAACTAAAAAAAATATTTTTTTAATAAATTAACAAAGTGACATTACTGAAAAATAAAATACTGTGTAGGTATGATTTTTATGACTAGCATATGATGAGTATAAAGATCAATATAAACCTTGTACCGTAAAAAATTTGAAAAGCGTATTAATATTAAATAGTTAAATAAATAATTACGTTAAAATTTAAGTGCTGAAATAATGTTTGTAACGCTCTGTCAAAGAATCAATAAAAGGACACTTGTCAGAAAATAAGTATATGATGACGATTTAACATCAGATGGGCGATTTTTTCAAGAATCGATTGTTTAATCGACATTGTATGTGAGATTCGATTATCGAAGAGTCGATTTATTCCTAATCGAGCTTTAGAATTTTTATTTGAAAAAAATACATTAGCTATATTATTGTATAGTTACCTAAGATGCAAAAAAGTCGTACTTTGAAGTGTACGACGTTTTTTTAGTTATTGTGAGGGTCGTATAAAATCTACTAAGAAAAATTGTATTTACTGCTTGGTACGAAAGTATCTATTTTCGAAATATTATTTAATCTGTTAGATAATTTTTTATACCAATGAAAACCTTTATTTTCAAGATATTACAATGAAGTTCGAACATTTATTTCATCCTCCATTTAAAAGTTATTCTTAACAATTTTCTTGGAAAAAAATCAATTTTTTTTCTTTTTTTAACATGTTAAGTGAATAATTCGAGTAAACATTAAATTTTTCGACATCTGATTTCTGTAAAGGGATACATTGTTACAATCTGATTGATTTATTATTCATGTGGTAAATATACTGGTGGTGTACCTACTATGAAAACGAGACTGATAACGATGATAATGAATAGTAATAGGAAAAAAAGTATTCGCCATTACACAAAGTTACGTAAATCTAATTGACGGAGCGATTATGTAGAGGCTATTAAAGTTTCAGGGCATTGACTTCTTAACATGAAATTTCCTGTTGAGTGATTGCCCGAGATACGTTTTCTTGAGTTTTAGCAAAATAAAAATTTGATCTCTCTATACGTGTTGAAAATATCTTTCTTTTTTTTTTTTTTTTTTTTTTTTTTTTTTATTCGAAGCGAGAGTTACGTGAAAAATCTCGCAAGGGTTTTGTCGCGTGTTCATAGCGCGATAAATGCTTAAAATCCCCGTTGATGCAAAATAATGTAATAATGTACCAAAATTAAAAAAGAAAAATGTAAATACAATCTCACCAGCCTTTTACTTATCTCGGCCGTGCGTATAGAGTAAAAATAGTGGATGCTCGATAAGAATAAAACACACATTTGTACGCGATAAGATATGGTGTATCTATAATACCTCCTTCAATTTTTACATTGAATATACTTATGTGTACCGAAAGAAGCAAAATTTTACGTTCTCGTAATTTTATATTCAAACTCCGCTTCGTTTAGTAAAATTTATCGTTATTTACACTCATTCTGCACAAACACGTGTAAATAAAGCATATATGTACAGAGTTCATGTTGTTGTACCTTATTATTACATAATACAATCTACCGATTGTGAATCAATTTCGTAATAGTGTCACGTATTTTTTTTTTTTCATACTAGCCAACGGCTGCACAATATCAACGTTGCATCACGCATCAGAAATATATATTTCATTAATGTAAAACGACACAATACCGCAAGTAATTACATTAATGTCCAATTTATTATCTGTGGCGTGTATAATGTTTCACATAAAATTAATAAAAAAATGTATATAAAAATTTGGTCATTCCTGATCATGAGAAATAAAAAAATTCTATGTATAATTATGTATACATATCTAATGGTCAATACATGTACATGCACGTTTATACGTCTGGATGTAGGTAGTAATGAGGGTATACATTTTACTCTGTACGTGCCCCCAAGGCAGTAACCATGACGACGCCAAGTCTAGGGGGTACTTGTATAGGTAGCTCTTCCCTATTTCATTTCATTTTTTTTTTTTTACTCAGTGGACGGGGGTGTCCCTATGAGAAAGCAACAAAGCAACTCTCCCAGCTTATATTATATGCGACAAAGATTTCACGCTGTGTGAAAGTCTACATACATACTTATGTACTTTACTTTCCGCTCTTGCTCTTTGTGTAATGATTCTCTGTCAAATACAATAAGTACTATGGAGAGAATAATATCATCATCAGCATATTACATGTCTATATATACCACCTCTTAGCGTGTCCGCCCAGATTCTATTTTTACCCCGGTCTAGATTGTTATAGACTATATTATATATACGAGCTTTAACGTAGGAGCCGCTTTTTTTTTTTTTTTTTTTTTTTCAATAAATATGTGCAACGAGTAATAAATGCAAGTGAGCATCTTACGAGAAATAAGTTCCCACACGATGCGATTTAAAACTTTTTGTCGAAGCTGGAAGAAATTATTTTACAACATAAATGACAAGGATACGAGTATAATGTATATAACTTGGAAAAAAGTATAATATCGTAGGTAGCAACAAATTACATTTTAAACAGAATTTTCGTTCGGTGTAATTTCGCTAGCTTAAATTTTAGAACCTCGTACTTAATGCGCGCAAATCTACGGATAAATTGTACACTTGGAATTGCATGAACATACACACGTACAGCATTTTAAAGATCAACAATAATCAATAATAAATTAAAGCAACCCATTCGAAGAAGTTATTGTTTGTACGTGAAATAATTCAATTCCTTTTAAGAGTTATAGGAAATGCATTGTTATTAAAATTATATTCAATAATGAAGTATACGCAATAGGTATGCTTTATAAATAATTGCACAAAACTCTTAAGAGTTGGAATTCTTTTTTGGAAGAAATCATATTAAATTACCCAACTTCAAGAAATTAACTTGACTTCAACGAAATTTTCAATTTTTTTTTTTTTTTTTTTTTTTCATACTTTATTTACAGCTATTTATATCTGGAAGCTGGGCGTCAAGTACGATTACAAAGCATCATCAAGATGCACATTTTTTACGTAGTCATAAGTGACGAGCTTTGTTTTACACACTAGACAGCCAGATATTCGCGACCCCCTTCGACGAGTTGAGAGACATTGAAATCATGTTGTATTTGTACAACTTCAGTCAGAGATAAATCTCTGCTTCAGTGTAATGTATGACACTTTAATTAGTCCGTCAGTGTCACTCAACTCGTCGAATATAGTGTTGCAATTAAGTTACAAGTTGTACCGACCGGTGCTGCCACGGTGCCAGAGTGCCGGTACTTAACGGTTGCGTCGACAGTAATTTTTGCGCGCTAGCTCGGTATATAAGCCATAAGGTATATATAAGTATAGTATATCATATATACACAGTACACACGACTCGATACGAGAGTGTCTGCACTGCTGCTCTCTCAATTTCAGTCAATGGTCGGTCAATGCTCATGCTTTGCTTGTTGCAACATAAGTATATAACACTTAGTAAACAGGGAGGAAGGCTGCAAAACGGAGCAGCAGCAGCACTGACCGAAGACCGAACACATCAGATTTCATTACACTTATCTACATAATATCTACACCAGTTTGATAGTACCTATACATACTTACCGGATCGCAAATATACATCGCAACACTCGCAACTATCGCGAGTTGCATGTGATAAGTATCGCGAGTAATTAAGTACAAGTTGTACTTACCTAGCGTAGTTTCGGGAGAGCAAACATAGCTGGTGTGTGTACCAGTGCGAGTAGTACTTATAGGGGTACTTGTAATATTTACGTAGGAGGCTAGGAGGTTGGAGTTAATTAAAAAAAAGAGTATACTTACGCCGAAAGTAACGTGAGCAGGGAGTTGCAAAATGGCCGACTACAACCGGGACCGCGACCGTGGGGATTATTATGGTGGCTCCACCACCAATGGTTCCGGGTACAATAACGATGTTCGCTCCAAGAACGATGACCCTCCAAACTCCAGACTCTTCGTCATCTGTCACAAGAGCTTCGAGGAGGAAAACCTGCGCAAGGCTTTTGAAAAATTTGGCAAAATTGAGGACATCTGGGTTGTCAAGGATCGTAGCACGGGTGAAAATAAAGGCATGTATATACCTTCATCGACAACCTTTTATTCATTTGCCTCATACTTTGTCGATACAACATACAAATACTTACGAGTTGTTACTGTTTCTATCTGTTTCAGGAGTCACCTACATCAAGTTCTCGAAGACTTCTGAAGCGGCTTTTGCTCTTGAGGAGATGAATGGCAAGTCACTTGGGAACATTGGCAGGCCGATAAAAGTCATGATTGCCTCCAAGTGAGTTATTTCATGTTACTTTAATTACCTATGAGTTTATTATTTTAATTCAGAAAAATTTCAATCATGTATATATATATATATTGATTTATTNCACACAATTTCGTGTCTTTTGAGCCAAAGTTGACCTGTACTTTTCTTTTTATTTTATTTTTCTTTGGCAAGAAGGCTGATGTATGATTTGTATAAGAAAATCTATTTGTGTGTAAATATTTTTTTCAACAATTCTTCAAGAAAAAAGTTGGAGCTATTGAATGTACTAATAAAATTTTTTTAACTAGTTTTATGGAAATTCTATACCTTTTCTGATCAAAATTATTAGTTGGATTCAGGTTATAATGATATTGGTCTGAATACCAACTCCAAACGTATATAAGCATTACTTATGTCCAAACATTGGCACCAACCCAGTAAAATTTGTGGTTTCAAAATCGAGAAAATAATATTTTAGTTTGGTATTTTTAACCCAGCCAGCTCTACAACGTTACATTAAAAATTCTGGGTTATTTAGTTTTTAAATATATTTTGAAAGATTTAAAGTTCAAAACTAGTTCAACCATCAAAAAAATATTATACAAGCAAAATACCATTCATACGAAATGTTTATGATTTTTTTTTTTTTTTTACCTTCCTAGTCGAGATCAAGGATCTGTAAGAGAAACTAATGAAGAGGAACGTTGGGTCAGATTATTCTGTGTCTTGCCAAAATCTATGACAGATTCAGACTTACAGGATGAATTTTCAAGGTATGGTCAGATTGAATATGCTACTGTTGTCAAGGATAGGTCAACAAACGAGTCCAAAGGCTTTGGCTATGTTAAATTCAGAAAGGTATCCAGTGCAGCAAGAGCTTTTGAAGAATGTGACCGGAAATTCAAAGCTGTTTTTGCTGAACCCAAAAAACCCAAAATACCTGATCACTCACAATCAGAACCGAAATTTGGTAATGGAGTGTCCATCAATTATGATAACCCAAACAATTCAAACTATTCCAACAGTTACAATAAAAATAGCATAGGATTGGAGATAGGAAGTAACTATCCCAATCCGGAAGGTTACACAAAACTCCAAGTCATTGCACATCCAGCATTAAATCAAGATCAACTTTGGAAATTGTTTGATGTTGTACCTGGCATGGATTATTGTCATCTCAAGGCAGATGCAAGGTACCGAATGCCACGGGGTCAAGCTACCGTTGTTTATACAAATCCAAGTGCAGCTGCTTATGCCAGAGAGAAGTTGCATGGCTTTGAATACCCTCTTGGTCACAGACTAATTGTTAAGCCAGATTTATCAGGAGCACCACAACCATCAAAGCCCATATTAAAGCAAGGCATTTCCAATAACAACATAACTTCAGGAGGTGTCACTGCATCTAGAACAGACTTGGCACACCTTGCAGAAACTATTGCTCAAGCCACATCTCTGATACAAGCTGCTGGCTTAACAGCTCCATGTACGAATTACAATAACGGTCTCTCATTTATTTTTGACGTTTTTCTCTCTTTTAATAAAATCTATTCATTTATAGCTCTAGATCACTGTCCTAATAAGTTACCTCCCGTACAACCCATGGCCGATATAGATGCAGACGTTGCTAAGCGATGTTTCATTGTGTGTGGACCTCCAGTTCCTCCGATTTATGCCATGAGAGATGCATTTTCCAGATTTGGAAATTTAATTGACGTGTACATGCTTCCTGGAAAAAATTGTGGCTATGCCAAATTCGCTTCTGTTGATAGCGCCAATCGTGCTATTGAGGTATAATCATTTTTGAAAAATAATTTCAACATTTAGAAAGAAAAGTATGTAAATGATGCAAATTTCTTAGGTTCTTCATGGCCAAGAGATTTGTGGTTCTCGTCTGAAAGTCTTGGAGGCGGAAGAGCGAAATGCGGGTGATGATAGAAGGAAACGTTTGAGGATGGACGAGGATGAACGTTAATAATGAAAAAAAACTTGTAAGTATAATTAACCACGATGCCCAATTGAATGAATGAAGCTCAACATGTGATGGCCACCTTTTTTACTCAATTGTTATAATATTATTTTATACATTACAAAGTTTCGTTATAGTTAACATTATCTTGACTTCATGGGAGAAATAAAATATTTATATTTATCTTCGCAGACCGACTGGTAATACACAATGCAGGACGCCACGCCACGAATTGAGACAATTTATAAAGACACACTTGACCACATCGAGCCTGCAACAGAAGAAAACTACCACGACCATTCTTACTTTTAACTGTCGCTTACTTTCGTCATATTTTAACGTTTAACTGAAGTACTTGATTTTTTTTTTTTTCATTGATTATCACAACACTTGACACCGGACATCACGGTAAACATTGATTTCAACATGTCTGTACTCTTTAATGCAACATACATTTCTGCACAATCATTGCGATTGGGCAAAAGAAAAAGTAGAAATCAGAACAAAAAAATTATAAGTTTTTAAACACCAATCGAGTAATTCTGGCAAAGTTATCGTATTTGCAATTATACAAACTATAAATCTCATCAATTACAGAAGCGCGAATCTTACCATTCTTGAAAAAGTATTTTGATAATTTTATAGAATCTGTAATTGTGTATGGTACATCAGTATGTGTACTTTTATAAATATACACATTAATCGTATATAATATATTCTATATAGCTACATTTGACAAATATTGTAGAGTTAGTCCTAGTTGTACTGTTAACTTCAAACCTTATATTTTTTATGATTCTTTCTAGCTATAGTTATTGTAGATTAGTGAATAATTGGCTGATAAATCTGAATGTCTTAATTACTAGACAGCTAAGTCTTCAAGCCTATTTTTAGTAATTAATTTTGGTAATTCGACGTAAGGTGGTATTGTACGTTATCAATATCAAAAGTGTGTTTTTTTTTTACTTGCTTAGTTTGTAGGAAAACTTTTGTTCAAAATAAATTGACTCAGAAATATCGGTGTTTTTACGTGTTATAGTCTACTAGGTATTCTCAACAAGCGCTTCTAAAAAAAACTTCGAAACATTAAAATACCTTTTAAATTAGCGAGTCAAGCGATTCTGGTAAATGAAATGATTGCTGATTCGCGTCGTCCACGGTTACCTAGCATCTTTAAAGGTCCAATAATGGTCGATAAACAATCAATGTGATCAATGCCATCTCTGTATACTTTTTTATTTGTATAGTTTGTTTACGTTTCGAATAATAAATTTAGAAAAAACGCATAAATAAACATACGAGTATGCATGTGAATTTTTCTTCTGTTCTCAAAAACGAGTACGATACATGCAAATTATTAGAAATTCGATGCAAATCTAAGAAACTGAAAATCTACATACAAAATGCTTTTGCATTTATAATTGTATATTTATTTGAAAGAGGAAACAAGTAGGAGTAAGAGAGAAAGAGGAAAAACAGTAAAAAAAAAAAAAACGCGAGCGCCATATAATTTTTCATACCCATCAAGACAGTAAGTAGAATAATAAAAGAATTTATTCTAAGCGACTGTAATGAGGGCTGTACACTTGCCCATTGATGACTGTAACAGTGACATTGGTGTCACCAAAATAATATACGCAACAGATACGGAATCAAATACAAACTATATACAAGCATATTCACTCAAGGGTTTATTTTTTTTACATCACTTATTTATATATATCATACGAAGACGAGACTCCCATGATCCATACACATCCAGACTCCGTTCTCTTTAACATTGAATTTTTTTCATTTTCAGGAACAATGCATGGATATTTTGCCAATCGAATGTACCTGACAACTGTGATATTACATTAATATAGATATTATTATGTCTAACGCCATTTTGAAGGCCGTAAGAAATGGCTTTCCATTTTGTGAAACGTTCAATACAATTTTGTATTTTTTATACCTACAAAAAAAAAAATAACATTACTTATATTGTCCTAGCAACTAATTTCATAATATTTGAAATTTTCAATTTCANATTTTAAATATCTTAATGGAACGTGAATTTCTTCAATTGTTTATCGAGCTCCGAGGTTGCGTAAATGGCAGCTTTCAATGAACCGAAGCCAGAGTATTTCCTCGGTTCCTCGATAATTTTCGTACCCGATATTCATAGGAATTTTAATAGTAATAAAAATAATAATAATAATAATAATAATAATAATACCTAATGGACGGTTACTGTTGGTGGTGCGTAAAAAAAGTAGATACATACATTGACTGAGAAAGCGACAATGGAGCCCGCAAGTACCGAGGAGTCCAGGGAAAATGCCAAGATCTCGGATTCCGGCTACTCCAATTCGTGCAGTAACAGCCAGTCCCATGCGAGGTCGGTATTTTTTTAAAATTATTATTATCTGTGCATGTTGTATCAAGCGCGCAACTCATCGCGAAAGGGGCTGATTACACACGTTATATTGTGCACGAATGTATTAAACGTACGAAGAAAAGAACAGAGTAATATACGGATGCTTGCAATTTACGACGCATTAATTTTTTTTTTTTTTATGACACTTGATGTATTAATTAAAACTATTTTGATTTTCACCCCATTTCAGTTTTTTATCGATTGTTTTTTACTCTTCGACCGATTTCAGATATTGTTATTGCAGGGAATTTCGAAACATCTTCAAAGCAATAAATTTTATGCCGTTATTTTTTAATAAAATATCTTCGTTTTCGAACGTTTTTCGTACGTTTTCTTACAAAGAATTTTGTTTCTAACATTTTTCGAAAATTAAGATATTTTCCAAGATCCCCACGATCTGACACCATTTGAAAGGAAAAAAAAAAAATAATTGAAAATTGATCAGTTTCAGTTCACTTACTTATTCAGTTGTTATTTACAGTTGAAAATATTTACACCTGTAACATGGAATATTTTAGGCATTATATCCGATTTGTTTAGCTTATTAATTGTTGTAAAACTAGTTACAAAAACACATTAATCTTTTGTATCACATGGTTTAAATTTATACCCCTTATTAGTTTTATTTTCGATCAAAAAGTTGATTATTTTATTTCATAATATTTGAAATTTTCAATTTCATGAATTTTATTTGTTTTTTCAAATAAATTTTTACAACCGCCATTGATAATATAAAGTCTAATTTTGTCCATTATTTAAATCGCAATCATCAAGAGTAAGTACTAGTCGAATTTTATTTTTACTTTTTGTGCAACAGAGGTACAGTAGGTGAACCTTTTCCGAAAGCTCGACGCCGATTGCTGGATCACACCTTGGATCGATCCAACAGGTTTCACGCAAATGTGTATCGCGCTATATTGTAACGATGTGAAAAAATTCCTACATTTATTAAAACCACGAAAATGTACCCCGTTTTTTATTTTCCAAAATCGATACAAAAATACAAATCGTCGAGTAAACATAGGTACTCGAATCCAAATTTCATGATTGGCATTGTTACTCGCGCGACGGTGTCGGTCAAAGAAACCATCCGAAACACCGATTCCGGTTTCGTGGGCCGTTGTCGGCGATCGCACACAACGGATCTATAGATCACTGGCAAAATGAAATACAACGTTTATCCAATGTATTAAAAAGAAGGAAAAAAACAACATTTGCAACGTCAATGGTCCGTCTGGGTGGGAGAAACCGATCCTCGAGCTGATCAAAGGGAGTGATGTATAAATAATACACACACCGACTTATCGAAAGTCGTAAACAATAAAAAAAAATATCTAAAAAGAAAGAATAGGGCACACTTAGATGTGGATAAAATAGAAAGAGGGAAGCAACAACGGAGAGCCAAGCGAGACGAGGGAAGAGGCGGATCTGCCCGGAGAGGGGATAAACTCACGCGGACTGCCGCGTGATATTCATATCCGCCGAGTCGTTTCCCATAAGGATTCGCGCGCGCTCACAAGTAGATCTTTCCTTCAGTTTGTGTGTGCCGTTTGATGATCAAGGGACGCGCTCGTTCCTCCTACCACCACCCCTTTCGAGCGATATCTGGTCCGCTGGAGGCGCTGCCCGTTGCGTATGTATGTATTTGGAGAAGAAAGGAGCTTGCAAGCTCAGCTTTTGGCATTTAAATATATAACGAGGAAGGACGCCTGCGCGCACCGATACCGCTTCAACCGCTATAGTACAACCACTGTAGGTCGGATTTCGAAGGGTGTCCCGAGCGCCAACCGGCTGGCTCATTCGACTTACAGCCAACGACGCGAGTGCGACGGTATTAATTTCGTTGCAATTAGCTTACCTGAGATTATTTTGCGGCCTTTGGTCGATTGTGCGCGCGAACTTTTATCGCTCGATAAACGTGACACAGTTGCCGTTTGTCCAAAGTGACAAGCTCGAGAAAATACAGATCATATAATATATAAGTATATATCGTGGTGACAAGTGCACTTTCAAACGTTGGATAGTATACGTTCGACGAAAGCTCGTCACCGCCGTGCGGCGAAGATGAAAAGTCATTGGATTGCAACGTCGAACGGTAGCATTGGTCCAAGCCACATCGCCTTGTTTTTGCAGATCACAACGGTGTCCGTTGATTATTAATAACTGATATTATATAGGAGAATCACAGGTAAATGGGTGTACGACGGCTCTAACGGCTCTCTCTCTTATTCCTAATGTGCATACCCGTGCATACCCGTTAATTTCGAATAAACGACAATTGCTAGTTAAACTGTTGATGAAGAAGCTTTATTTACATGTACTTACCGTAAATTTGATTATTACTATTTGATAATTTTTTTTTTTTTTTTTAATTTTAAATATCTTAATGGAACGTGAATTTCTTCAATTGTTTATCGAGCTCCGAGGTTGCGTAAATGGCAGCTTTCAATGAACCGAAGCCAGAGTATTTCCTCGGTTCCTCGATAATTTTCGTACCCGATATTCATAGGAATTTTAATAGTAATAAAAATAATAATAATAATAATAATAATAATAATACCTAATGGACGGTTACTGTTGGTGGTGCGTAAAAAAAGTAGATACATACATTGACTGAGAAAGCGACAATGGAGCCCGCAAGTACCGAGGAGTCCAGGGAAAATGCCAAGATCTCGGATTCCGGCTACTCCAATTCGTGCAGTAACAGCCAGTCCCATGCGAGGTCGGTATTTTTTTAAAATTATTATTATCTGTGCATGTTGTATCAAGCGCGCAACTCATCGCGAAAGGGGCTGATTACACACGTTATATTGTGCACGAATGTATTAAACGTACGAAGAAAAGAACAGAGTAATATACGGATGCTTGCAATTTACGACGCATTAATTTTTTTTTTTTTTATGACACTTGATGTATTAATTAAAACTATTTTGATTTTCACCCCATTTCAGTTTTTTATCGATTGTTTTTTACTCTTCGACCGATTTCAGATATTGTTATTGCAGGGAATTTCGAAACATCTTCAAAGCAATAAATTTTATGCCGTTATTTTTTAATAAAATATCTTCGTTTTCGAACGTTTTTCGTACGTTTTCTTACAAAGAATTTTGTTTCTAACATTTTTCGAAAATTAAGATATTTTCCAAGATCCCCACGATCTGACACCATTTGAAAGGAAAAAAAAAAAATAATTGAAAATTGATCAGTTTCAGTTCACTTACTTATTCAGTTGTTATTTACAGTTGAAAATATTTACACCTGTAACATGGAATATTTTAGGCATTATATCCGATTTGTTTAGCTTATTAATTGTTGTAAAACTAGTTACAAAAACACATTAATCTTTTGTATCACATGGTTTAAATTTATACCCCTTATTAGTTTTATTTTCGATCAAAAAGTTGATTATTTTATTTATTTATTTATTTTTTTTCAAATACAAGCATGAATTCGGACAAAAGGTTTTAATGAACGTTGTTGCTCAGAGGATTGCTTTAATAATGAATTAGACACTAAATTATTTATAAGCGAAGTAGTTTTTTTTTTCAAACAGATTTTATGCTGTTTTTGCAGTCAGTGTACATAATTATACAATCGAGTAAGTTTACGCGTAATGTGATTTCCTTCAGCTGTACGCTTAATTGGCGAAAATGACCAAAGGGGTATCGAATCTACGAAACATACAGATATGCTGCCGCCATTGTTACTGTTTAGAGCCTCTGCGTGAAAGCACACAATAAATTATAGTAATACTATGTGATGATGATACAATATCATTTAATAACTGTACAATCAATGCTCCGAAAAACCTTGGACTTGAGAAGAAAAAACGTGATTTTTCAAGTACATTTTAATCAAGTTATATATATAAAAAAAAAAAATTTACTTCATACCTATTATCACGTTTGTACCGTAGGAAACTAATGAAAGCCAATAAGGTTATACAAGTACTCATCGATGTATTTTAACTCTGCTCTTGTGTAACTTCTATGCCATGAAGAACAAACAAATATAGGTATATCAAAGCACACACGTTTAAAATAGAATTTTCATCTTATACAACCAGTATAGGCACACATGAACCGTTACATATTTAATTTAAATATATTTGAGCTACAAATGAAGCTGCAAACACATTAAAGTGACAAAGATATTCATATTCTAGTTGAGTTCAACTTACAGTAACCACCAACTTGTCAAGTTTCTCTAATTCTCTATAAAAGGAATAAAAATTGTTAAACTAAATTTAAAAATGTGTGTCACTAAAAACTTTTCCAATTACTTTTTAAACGCTATAGGTACTCACCATTAGGGTTTGCCGTGTGTTCCAGTAGCGCTCTCCGACAACTTACCGACAACTTAAACATGACGCAAGATATCGTAAGACATAATTAAGTTGTCGGTAAGTTGTCGGAGAGCGCTACTGAAACACACCCTTGAATGATTGACTCCCAAAAAGATGAAAATTTCGAACAAATTCCGCGTGTCGATTGTTAAGGCTATTTATAACGCAAGCCTCATATTCATAGCGCCGTACAATACGGTTAAATTCAGCTTTACTCGATTGTATGGACGTTTGCTCATGTAAAATAAAGGAAACGTGAAAATTGATAACAAGCGCGTATTGATCGTGTTGGGTGGGGGGCACGAGGCGTTACGATTGTGTGGATTTTCATTATATAAACCGAAGCGAGGGTTTGCAAAGACAATTGTACGTACAGGCTTTTGTAGGTGTACGTGTACGTTTGTATTCCAAGTGTATTTCAGTCCCTTTACAACAACCAAAGCTTGCCATGCACGCGACATTCATTTGATTCGTTTAATAATACTATCCGTTTATTCGCGACTCGTTACAATTTATGTGTACTTAACTGCCGTTGATGAGCATCTAATTTTATACGTAAATTGGATATAAATGAAACATTGTGCTCCATTAGTATCTCAATATGCGGATTTAGAAATGAAAAATTGCACGCAACAAAATTGATGCCCAATAAAATAATGCCTATACAAGGAGATATTTTTCTGCAAAAAATTTTTTCCTACATTTTTCTATGTACGCTAAAAATAGTGAAAACAACTTTTCCGTACTGCAAGAGTTTTTGGTTTGATTAATCCCTAACTCAGGTTTTTTTGTTTATGAATATAATTGATCTAGTTGTCTTGAGAACACTTGAGGTGGCTCATACGAATCGTTTGAAAAATTATAAAGATTAATTACGAAACTATTAACATGTCGATATTTTCTTAATTAGTAAAAAAAAAAAAAAAAAAAAAAAAGTAACAGTCGGAGCGAGTGCTCATCTACATGTACTTGTACTAACAATAATTAATACTAGTAGAAGGGATAGCAATAACTGTCAAATGTATCATTATATAATGATGTGCCAAAGTAACAATCTCGGAAAATAGATGTCAAATAACCATTCCTAAAGTAATAATGATAACAGGAAACTACAAAAGATTTAAAATATTTGTTTTTTTTTTTTTTACGAGATGCATATATTGCGACACTTGGGAGCTATCTGCAAATTTTCTTTGAATAAGTAGATAAATTTACAATAAACCAAAATTTCTTACGACATACTCCTTTTTTACATAAAATACATATTAGTTTACCATGACCGTCCGAAATTAATCGAAAAGTATTCAAACGGCAACACATTATCCAACGCATTAAACATAACTACCACCCGGTCAATCAACTATATCTATAAGACGAAATAAATATAATAAATTTAAACAAAATATTAGACTTGCTAGTATGATATGGGCTGTGTGATAGTAAGACACGCACGCACAATCATGAATTGGCCTGAGCTATACGTTAATCAAACTTTGGCCTTTTTTTATTTTTTTTATTTTTTTATTTTTTTATTTTTATTAATTTGAACATGTTAATGCTGAAAAAAGCTTATTGACTCATTATATCACGCTTCTCGTGCAAGTATACCTATAAACAGGTACATTCTGCCTATTTGTATAAATTGAGAATATGCAACATGGTTGTATCATTACCTACTTTTAGGATAATTTGCGTTGTTATGGATGTTATGCATTATATATATATATAAATATTTGTGCGTCGAGGCGAGTAAGTTGGCTGGCGTGACATGTTTTTCGGTGACGAGACTCGGCTGGATTGTCTCCATAACCGAAATGTCTATTAGCGTCCTTTTTCGGTTAAACGCCACTGTCAAAGTATATTTTGGCTGTGCATCGAGCCGTCTAAGGGGATGCGTAAGACGGGCGGCTGTGCCGGTTCTATAAATAGGCGAGCAAAACGATTTCACAATGCGGCACAATTAACAATCCAGAAAGGGGACACATTGCGTATACATTTTTAATGGGAAACGCATGATACATCGCCCTTCCGTTTTCGGATCCTCAATTTGCAAAATAAGATTCATGTAACACAAGCCGCATCACCAACAACAATCATATCGATTACGATCGCACGAATCGATAATTACAATGTAGGTATTTCTGGTTGTGCTCTTCCGTATGATTTTCTGCGCTTGGCAATGTTTTACATAAGAATTTATTTAAATGCGGGTGTCATGATCACATCGATGTTGTATATTAATTAACGATTAGTTTAGCGCACGCACTAGTGCATCATAAAAATATAAATGTTGCGTTGTGTATTTGTTGTTTTAGTGGGAGTTCTGTGTCGAGAAACAGTAAGAGGTCGGCCAGCAGTGGATATAATGAAGGAAATCCGTCGACCATCGGATCCTCGTGAGTACTTTCACGTTGTCTGCATATTTTTAATACGAGCACATGTTTCAACACATAATTGTTATTATTATTATTTTTTTTTTTTGGTCCCAGTTTTTATACAACCATTTTATTCACAAAATCATTTGTTTGAATGTTGCGCTGTTGTTAGATTTGCCACGGAGCGTTGTTTTTCAGAAATTCTAGAAAACAATACGGAAAAGTGTTCATTGCAAAAATAATAAAAAAAAAAAAAAAAAAAAAAACAATACGCGGTATACCGTTATATACTCGCGATTAATTATTCCAAATGACCAGAAAAGCCTGTAACTGCAGTTATTATATACACCAAAGAGCTAAAAATAAATCCGTAGGGCGTTTTAGCCTTCCAACTCACCGATCCGATTGCAGTGGGCGTAACGCAAAATTAGATGCCATCCAAAATTAACGTATCGAATGATAATAATGGGTCTATTTGGGTATAATATGGAAACAATAACACGAGAGAGTTGGATATCCTTTGATTTACCACCATGGAGTTTATTGTGTGTGTGTGTGTGTGTACCAAAGTATATAATTGACTGAGCGTGGATGAGCAACTGTTGTCATGACTATTTTTTAGTTCGGTGTATTCATGTCCGAAAATAATTGAAAACTTTGCCATGTGATGATACAATTTGGATTTTGGGCCCGCGTCAAGCGTCCCAAAAACGATTTGACGGGCCTTGTATGATTCCTTTTTTTTTTTTTTTTTTCGTCCCGTGTAATTTTTGCAAACGTAAACTATACCTACTTAGTATCAATTTGTTGACTGGGATAAACATGCATTATACGAGCTTTGCGCGCCAATAGTGTCGGGCCTCACGTGGCCGTCCACGAGTTTGCAGCTATATATCCAGCAATGCCGATGCTATTTATAAAACTAAGCTGCCGAAGAGCACAGAATGATAGGCATATCGAAGCCAGAGGGACATATGAAGCAACAAAATGCACGCATTACCATACTCGCACTTACTCTCATACTTTGCCTTCTCACTTGTGGTACATGAAATATAAAACGCCTCCATAATGGCAAGCGCCAAACTATACTTGCTTCAATGTGTTTATGTACGTTACGGTAGTGTTCGATTTACCTGTTTTCCAAGAAAACGTTTTATCCGCTAGTACCATTTCCACGAGAAATGCTTGTACACGAAAAATGCTTCCTTGTCCCATTGTCACTTGTTGGTAACTCAAACGTGACATAAGGTTTTTCCAAGTTATCGGTATACGTGACGAGATCGATTATCTGAATCCAGCAAAATTCTCGTTGCACAAGCCATTGTCGAGTCGTTTACTCAATGTCGAGGGCTAATTGAATTTATAATTAGTTTTGCCAAAGCGCGCTGTTACGACTTTTATTTGCAAAATCACGTGCCATTCGGTGGACGGACGTGTGGTTTATCTAGTTGTTCCCAATTTACGATCGATTTCGCGTGAACTTCGATCGATTGGTTTGTTTTGCGGCTGTATCATCCAAATTTTATAATATATTAAACAATACGGGCACTTTTTTAAAAAATAATTCAAAGTTTTTTTACCTTGAAGTGCTGGCAATCAACGATTATGACAGATATTCAATGTACGCGAGCGTTTAATTTTCAAACACTTGGATTTAAAGGTAATACATAAACTAGTAAGAACTGCTCGTATAGTAATATTCAGTAAAAAGGCCACATTAACGATTATTATGTTCCCAACACACCTATACTTATATGGTACACGTAAAGTTTAGACAAGTAACTTTATTATATGTATACATATACCTACTAACAAATATAAACTCGAAGCACTGAGTAGAAATATATACTAGAGATATGAGTAAGACACGCACGCACAATCATGAATTGGCCTGAGCTATACGTTAATCAAACTTTGGCCTTTTTTTATTTTTTTTATTTTTTTATTTTTTTATTTTTATTGTTTTGNCTTTCAGCTCGGAGACATTGCCGAAGCCGATCACAAAGCGCAAGGATAAGAGCTACAAAAAGAAAAAATCAAAGAACGAGTCGTGCGTGACGCTGGTACCCGCAGTAGAGACCGCCACGACCAACAACACCAGCATCGGCAATGTAAAACCGGTACAGGTCGCATCGATAAATAACGCCTCGGTTGGTCCGGGGCCCGAGTCGAGCTCGCCCCAAACCGCTATCGAGCCCAACTTTTCCTGCAAGTCCTCGCTCGTTCTCCACGACCGGAAAACTACAGGTTGGTAAATTTGTGCTGTAGTTCAGAGAGTTCATACGGATAACTTATTGAGTGTTGTTACATGAGCAGTTCCTCGAAAAATATCTACCGAGAGACTCACGGAACTTGTGACGAAAAAAAAAAATTAAATAAATAAATAAATGTACTTACTCGAGACACACTTTTGAAAAAAGGATATTACCTTTTGTAATGGATACTCTTTTTTCTTGGTCTTCCGCTGATTTTCGATCCAAGTTTGAGTTCGTGTTTTGAAATTTTGTGATCGGATGATTTTTAATTTTTTAATTTTTTGGATTGTAACAAGAAAAAAAAAGTGTTCTTCGTACTTTATTTTGAAATTTTTTAACTCGTTAGGTCAAACATTTGCAATAGTGGTTTTCGTACCTGGTGGCGCATGTCGCCAGGGCAAGCACCATGCCCGAGGGACTCCTTGTGCTTGCCCTGGTTGGACGACATCAGGTGCGAACCCTATTTTTCCTACCGAGGGCACACCCAACCCTCAAAGTATAGCCCAACGTAAGAAAAAAATATTTTTAATAAAGTTTAAGGCTTACGAAGAATAATTTGATCTACATTTTTGCTCCAAGTATAAATAAAATTATCAACACTGGCGCGAAATGCGATGAAATGTTTTTTTTTTTTTTTTTTTTAAGTATGCCTTACTAAAACATTTTTCATTCTTGGGGCTCCTTTTCTTATTTATTTTGTTTTTAACCAGACGCGGTGCTAGCCTACTCTTTTTAAAGGTTTACTAGGATACCTTAGGAACCAACTACATATTTTCCATTTTATCGTAATCATATCGGCACACTCTTCATGTTTTGCTTGCATTTGAAATCACACAAGATCGGTCAAACAAAGTAAGCGACAAATAATACGAGAAAAAAAAAATAATGGTCAAAGCCTTGATCGAAACAAAAAAAGAAAAAAGATGGATTAAAGACCTCAAAAATCTACAATAGAGAATTGCTTACGATATCGGTACAATATCGCGTAATGTTATATGATTTTGATAAAAAAAAAAAAAAAAAAAAAAAACAAAGATGATGAAACTGTAACCAATGAATGTGTCCCGAAGGGCTTTACATAAGTATTTATAGGCGCAGAAGGTAACCAATATACATAAAAGCTAAAAAAAAAAAAAATAAAAAGAACGAGAGAGTGTACGAGAAAACGAGTTTATATAATTTTTCATCGGGTTCGAGTACACACGCAACGCACTCATCTTTACATAAATAAACTCGCGCAAAATGCGTATACGTAACACTACATATAAAGAGATCAATTAACGAAACAAACGAAATGAATGGATTTCCATGCAGATATGAGCGTAACTAGAAATTATTGTTATTATCATCGTACTAGGCTTGATGGACATTCGTATTGGTTACTACGATTGTGCCTCGTTTGTTTATTAAGGAATAAATATATATTATACGCTTGTAGTCTCAACATCAGCCATTACGATAATTTGACCATTTTTTCGTTAGCTTTGTTTATTTTTGTCTGAAAAATTGCCGTTTTCATTTATTGCCTAAAGCCTATACGTGCCCATACGTATTCCTACCCACGTAGACATAGTAAAATACAGTAAAACGTATTTATGCGGGAACGTCTATTAATTACGTGACCTTATAAAAAACGAGTGGAACATCTAATCCTAAGGTGTGGATTTATACAAATTTTGATTTTTTGTATTGTCAACTGTAGAATATTTTACTTAAAAATTCGAGCTTCGTATATACGAGAAAGAGAAAAATTACCTATAGTAATTAATGGACGTTTCCCGACCCGATGGTTGGGTGTGAGCACATGTGTTTAACGAGATAAATATTTGCAGAAAAGTAACAAAGGAGATAAAAAGAAGTATGTTGGGATCGAGAAAAATATAAGTTTGTGCACAGAGAAAGACTCGACAGTTGTAGGCTTACTAAGACGATTTTATAGTAAAAAAAAAAAAAATCCATGCTTAGTGAAATAAAAATTTTTGTTGGTGAACACCCAAGAAGAAGTAGCCGTTATAGAGTTGGTCGACGCGACAGATCCAGGAGTGCACAACGACAACAACAGCTTGACCTGCGCTGCCAAAGCAGCGGAGTTCGACTCCTCGAAAGCTAACGCGATCGACGGGATCACAGCCTTTTCACAGCCGTGCAGCGTTAGTATTATTACCCGTGCCAAACGGCGCAATAAACCGTTCAATTACGAGACAATTACATGTGGAAAGAAAAAAAGAAATGTATTTTCACATTTTGTTTTTCATACGTACATAAGTATATTGCCTTTTTTTTTAATCTACGATTGAGCATATTTTATAATAAACACAATAAATGGGAGGGATTTAAAAAGTAAATGTCACAGCAAGTTTCTCCACCACTTTGTATTTACAGTTTTTTTTTTTTTTTTTTTTTATCATCATTTATTTTTGTACTCGAAAACGTGATTCAGTTAGTAAGGTGATTGGCTATAGCGAGTACACGAATTGTGTAAGAATTACTCTTAAAAAGATTTGCAAAAATTTGGAGAAGTGTGGGCCTTGTCGGAAAGTCTCAGAGATACAACGACATGCGGGAAATTTGAAAGGTGTGGACGATAACCCATTGACCTCATTACTTTTCAGATGTATACTCATGTATAAACAAATAAACAATGGCATTTATTTATTCACATTCGCACAATGTACATACACCCGTTGATTGCAAATACGACATAATCTCAAGCTATTTTACTTTTTCAGCACGTACAAGGGTGTTTTACCTACGAATTCTAATATAAAGTCTGTAATATTTGTAATTTGTTTCACGTTTTATTATTTTATTTCCTTATTCTTCTTTTTTCGTCATGAAAAAAAAAAAAAAAAAAAGTTGAGTGCAAATGGGAAAAACAATGCATGAAGACACATGCGTACGCCAATATTGTATGTGCGACGTAATCGGGATTTACAAATAGTGTACAGATCAGATTTATATTTTATAATAACATAACACTACTTTTGATGTGAGTCGTTGAGATTTTTGAAATATGCCACACTTTGTTGGAATAAAGTGCTTCTTGTAAAGCAATTAATTTATTGAGGAGAAACACCACATTGGGGACCAAAAGCTGCAAATTTTTTAGAAAATCAAGCTTGGTTCAGCCAAGCTCTATGGCAGATTTTTTTAAATTTCAATCCATCACGTTACAAGAGTAAGTTTATTGGGTTACTTGAGAAATTTTAAGTCGTACACAAAACGATGTGATAAAATCAATTCATTGAGAAATTATCTAATGAATGTCAAAATCAAATCAATTGCAGCAATTCATTTTTTGAAACCTCGGTACAGCATACGTACTTACGTCGAAAATACGTACCTGAAATGTGGCCTGAATGTATTTTTTCGAGAACTTTTCTAACTTGCTCTGTAAAAATGTTGTGTCTTGAAAATTGAGAGAAATAAACTGTGAGAACTCAATGTTTTAGTGAGTATCGTTTTTGTCCACCCGTTGAAAAACTTACAATTTTTATTGTTCACAAAAATGTTAAACTCGTACGGGATGAATAACAAAAATTTTCCGCTCTCCTTTGTCACCGAATTTCAGAACCTGTGAGTGACAAGTCACTCACATTCTTTATGAATAAGTGAGCCCTTAACTCCGTGTTGTGTCCGACGGACAACAACAATCGATGCAAAACCGACGTTGATAAAAAATTGGTGCAATCTTTGTTACACAGAGTAATAAATTCGTCGTTGTATATTATTTTTATTTTGTTTTGATGATTTTCAAATCAATAGAATCATTGAAGTTTACTAAAAACTATTGTGGCAAAAATTAATTTAATCTCAAAAGAATAAAGACAGTATATTTATATAAGTATAAAGAAAAAAAAGAGTGACCGCTTGTAAAGATTCGACCAAAACAACGCCAAAAAGGCTAATAAAAAAAATAAATAAATAAAAAAAATTGTTTATTTTTTACGTAGGAGGAATACTATGCGGTGATATCGATGCTCGATGGTTTAGTGTTGTACGCGACGTCGTCGTTACACGCGTCCCTTGGATATCCAAAAGACTCGTGGACCGGCAAGTTATTTACAGACTTTTTGGATGCCAAAGACAAGGATATCGTAGCCAATAAAATAGCCAACGAAATAGCTGTTTCTCGAGATTACCGATCAACAGGTAATCATGTAGGAACAATTACTTGAAAATTTCTTAATATCATACATTGCGTAGTTCCTTTGTGTTTTACTGTTTTTTTTTTTTTTTTTTAATAACTAAGTACTTTTCCATTATTTATTTATTTATTTATTTATTTTTTCATGAAAACTTTATAGACGTAGGATGTCGGAAGGAAATTACTTTCTGTCGTTTACGCAAGTACAGTGCGAGCCTAGTGTGCGACACACCGAGCCAACAACAGCAGAGCCCTGACGAGTGTATGCCGTACAGGATAAATTTCCTTTTCCAGAATTTTCAAGGCGACAAATCATCCAGTTTTCAGAACCAAGTTATGCTGCTCGCTTTTTTCAAACCCATTCATTCGGCCTACAAAGGTATGATTACTCTCTTTTTTCCATTTTGTTGTACATACAAATGTATTTTTTATTTATTTTTTTTTAATTTTTCAATTTAAAAAATCTTTTAAAAATCGGTTGGTACGTAAAATTCAGAGTTTGCTTGAACAATCTATCGTGGACTTTGATTCCCTTAAAGTTACCACATGGAGATTTTCTAAGGCCGAGACATTATTTTTTTAAATGACAGTTGACAATGAGAATTAAACCTGTGTTTATTTGTGTTGTGTGAATCGGAGCTGTCCGATCGACGAGTTCCTTTTCTCGAGCTTTTAACTACGATGATTTTTTTTTGTATTGTCTTTCGTATCACCAAGATTTATTTCAACACTTGAATAAAATACAACCGGCTTTATACGAGTGTTTTTAAGAGAATCAAATTGTACCATATTGACGTTACAAAAATGAAAATTCTAATTCATGATTAGACAGTTTGCAGTAAAGTAAGCATTACCTTCCGTGCTTAATGAGGATTACAAAAGTTTAATCTTCAAATTAATGCAACCAGACTCAGATAACTTTTGGGACAGGTAAGTATTAATATTCCCAATTCGTATTTCTTGGCGCTTTAGTCGAGATCGAGTTTCGTTTCAAATACTTATAAGTATGATTATGTATAAAGTATCGCGTGTGATGTTTAAACTTCAATCTGTCTGAAATGTGGGAAATTTCATCAAGTTTTTAGTTATTGATGAAGAAACAAATGGATTTTACCTTTGTCTCGTTATTTCTAATAATATTTCTTTTTTATGTAGCCATATGTCTCGTATCTGTCTTGTACAACAATTATTATTTGTGTCAAGTTTTAATAAAACTGTATGATTTTACTCAAATTGGCTTTCAAATAAGCTAGTAAGAACTACCACGTTATGTTTTTTATATTTTATAGAACTCAAAGTTGTTGTAAAAGCACACGTCGAAAAATATTATAAAATTAAAAAATTTCGTTTGTCCTTTAGTATTTTTTCTTGACAAATATTAACTTTTTTTTTTTTTTATGTTCATTTTAATTTTTAATAGTGCAGTTTACCAAGAATAATATTCGAAAAACGAGTAATACTCACCCGATTCTTATAAAAACTTGAGAAAATGAAGGATACGATCGACAGCGATTTGAAAGCAAAAATAATAATTAGCAATCATAAATATAATGTCATTATCCATAGCTCCAGAAGAAACAATATTATCTACGGTATTTACGACGCGTCACACCGTAAATTGCCGTCTATCATACGTCGATCCCGATGTCGTACAATATTTGGGGTATCTACCGCAAGATATGATCGATCGTTCGCTGTTTGACTTCTACTATCCCGAGGATTTGCCGCTCATCAAAGACATCTACGAGACAGTGAGCATGAGAACTTTTCTGGTCAACTTGCGGCGAATGTGTTCTCTTCCTCAAACTTTTTTTCCAATTCTTTTGTCGCGATTTTTACCATACGTTATGGTTTCTCAGAGTCAAAGTAATCAAAAGAAAACGTATTTCATTATTTAATTTAAAAAAAAACAACATTACGTCACCATGTCTGTGCAAAAAAAAAAAAAGAAAAAAAAGAAAAAAACATGCCCCCGATAATGTATTCAATCTTAATTATATATCCTCATGGTAAAGACAAACAATCAAAAACTTTACGAACGTGATCTACAAAGTGAAATTTATGCAACTCTAGAGACAACATTAGACCTCTGAAATGTTGTATCCCATGCCACGTATGACAGAATGACTGATAACATGTTTTTGATTGTGAAAAAATGACTACACATTGGATTTTTTTCAAATGTTGCGTCGTAGGTGGTCAACCTGGAAAACACCTCGTATCGGTCGAAGCCTTACAGATTCGTAGCGCAAAACGGTGACATTGTCGTCCTGGAAACGAAATGGTCGACTTTCGTCAATCCTTGGAAAAAAAACCTAGAATTTATCG
This sequence comes from Copidosoma floridanum, assembly GCF_000648655.2. The sequence goes on from NW_019379494.1 coordinate 1,063,016, forward strand.
TAGGTCAACACCGAGTTCTCAGAGGACCAGCCGATCCCGATGTCTTCCGATCGCCGGCTGCTCGTGAGAGCCACTCTTTCGCCAATATTAGCGAGGAAGTGCTCAAGGAAGCTAAAATTATCCAGGAAGAAATCATGGCACTTCTCAATCGGGTAATTAACCAATACCCTGATGTAGTTATGTATTACCAGTGTCGTAAAATGACATTGGTGAATCATAATAAGCCCATATCGATGAAAGCAAATCATTTTTTTAGCAAAGGTTGAAGTAAGGAGAACATTACATTGATATTATTGCTCAGTTATATGTTACACGCAATGCTTAATTATTCAAAATTCAGTCTTTTCTGACATAACGTAACAATTACATAATTATATAACATAAAGCAACACATGTACGTTATATTAAGCAAAAAATTATGCAATCGAAAGATTATCACTAGATATTTTTTTAGTAAATTGATTTACTAGTTGCTCAATTAGTTCGAATAAAGATATTTCATTTCCTATAGATAATACTTGGAAATTCATTTAGAAATTGTCTAGAGATATTTAGAGACTCTTGTAAAATTATGTACACGACTTATTATTTCAAACTTTATTAAATTTATCGTTTCGTTTTTATCTGATTGCTAGAAAAAAAAACAGCATCTTAATTTCTGGAAATCATAGTATGAGGTACTGTAATTTTAATTCCGACAACGTCTTGAGATCGCAAATAAATTACAAAATAAAATTTAGATTGTAAATTAGTCCTCCTTGATTCTCTCTTATTTAGTCACATAAAAATATAGTTCATTTAAAAACTACTGTAACCACCTGTGATGTCCAAACTCACGAGTCTCGACAAATCAGATCCTACAACAGAAATTAAACTCGGAAGGTTTATAACATACTAGACGAAATAATTTCTTTTTCCAGGCCATCAGATTATTCAATCCAATTAACAGAATTTCCTTGCTGGCTCTCGCATGATGATGATAATAAATAATAGTTATTATAGATCGAATAATATAACAATAATGATAACAGATCTAAAGATTCTGTTTGTTACTTTGCAGCATAATACGAGACCTTTTATTATTATCATATACGTATGAAGTAATAACCACGTTTATCTTAGCCTAATAGCCAGCAGATTTAAGATTTTCGTAGAGAGAGAGAGAGATAAGCGTATATAGATCTAGCACTTGTCCACCCCTATTCCCGAAGCATTTTTGTGTATGTACAACGGGCATTTTTTCCATTTTCTTCGCCGCTCGTCCGCTCCAGGGCATTGAGAGGAGATCCTCGTGTGCGGTTGCAGATTGCGATTTGCTCGCCAAAAAGAACGAGCTCGCCTCTTTTGTGGAGAATGTCCTACTGGAAATCAAAAGTCTGGCTCCCGGCAAAGACCACATGGCAGTCGACGAGAGGAGCTTTTGGGTGACTATTACATCTTATTATTAAAACATTAATACGTTTACGCATGTATTTTGTACATACCCATTAATTCATGTAGTTATAAATATATCATATTCAATTCAAGAATAACCATCACCATAAGCAAGAAGACTAGAGACTAGATTTTAACTTGTACCAACGTATGAATTTTCAATTTTTAACTTTTTTTTTTTTAATTTTTTTTTTTTAAGTACATCCATGTATATTTCAAATTCCAATTATAATTGCGTAAAATTTTTTGAAGATCCATACAAAGTCGCTCAATCACGCTTGATCTCCTTTCATGCCATTTATTACGTATATTTTTTATATCTTTGTACTTGAATCACCTGATATTTTGAGCCATTGGAAGAATTTATTGACCCATGCACAACATTTGAAATTTACGCGTACATTTTTAAGAGCCATTTATTTTTTTAATTATTTTTCAATTTCAAGGATTCTAAGTTTCTAGGTGCAAGGGCAATAATATATAGTTTAAGTAATGGCCATTAAGGTTTAAGGTAGGTGATTAACGAAGAGTGTTACTAACACCGTGTTTTATCAATGAAATGTGGTATTTTTTAACATTACAACATGTACTTGTTAAATAACTACCCTTATATTACTTGCACATACTATATATTGTACCTACACATATAGATTATTACTGTATTTTTTTTTCTATTTTAAATTAAGTAACACGCAAATTGAAGCTTGAAGAGAAAGAGGTAGTGCTTTAATTTTTATTTTGAAAAATGGTACATGAATTTATCAGTTGAAAAAGGTACTAAGAAACTTAGAAACGGAAACGTATTTGCTTCCATTTATAAGATTTCATTCATTCTATTGTACGTTTAAATACTACATAGGTAAGAAAAATAAACAGTTGGTTCAAAATAAAGAAATAATTGTTATGACTATTTTGATAATTAAAAACAGTATAGTATTATTGCGCCAACTAATTATTCAATTATGTTGAAGCTTCTGTGTTATATTACAGAGGATGTATATATACATGAGTTGGGTCTTACATAAAAAAACGTATTAGACTTTCACCAGTAGTTAAACCTCAGAAACAAATATACTATATACTACCTTTTTTTCTCTCTGGTCGAGATATGCTACTTAATACGCATTTTCATGTGAAAAAGAGACTTCCACTTTTGCATATTGTTAGGAGGAAATAAACAACGTTACAGAAAATAAGGAATGTGATTGGTTGATTGAGTATAATCAGGAAAAAAAAAAAAAAAAAAAATAGCTTCAAAAGTGGTGGTCCGTAAATGTTGACTGTAATGGTGGGGGATATTCTTAAAGGGATCGCATAATCCCGTGTTACAGGAGCACGACAGCGTCATGCTCGGCGAGATATCGCCCCATCACGAGTACCTCGACAGCAAATCCTCAACGGAGACGCCACCAAGCTACAACCAGCTCAATTACCTCGACAACATAAAGCGGTTCTTCAACAGCAACCTCGACATGAGCGTGAACAAGAAGCCGTACGGCAGTGACGAGGAGAACGTCCACTCGAGCGCTAACAGCAGCGACGAACTCCAAGCCTCGACAAAAAACGACGGCAACTCCATGTCCGGTATTTTCTTTATTTAATAACGCGTTGTCAGCAACAACAACAACAACAACAACAACAACAACAATAATAATTCTTCGACTCGCGTGCACCAGCTGGCGAGCCCAAGGGCAGCTCGTCGACGAACGGCAGCGGTAACAGCAGCAGCGAGTTGAACAACCGGCAAAGCTTCGACAGCCGGGGCGAGACGAGCAACGCGACCAGTCGCTCGACCAACCTCGAGTCGGCCCCGGTGCGCAACACGGCCCCTACGGTTGCCGGCCAATTCAAGCTGCCCATTCTCACCGAGTTGCTGCTCAACCGGCACAACGAGGACATGGAGAAGCTCATGATGCAGTTGCACCGCGAGCAAAAAAAAAACGACAAGCGCAGCAAGAGCTCCATCAACGAGCAGAAGGCCAAACAGCAGCAACAACCGCAACCGCAACTGTTGGCCGCCGCTGTTGTGAAGGGTGAGGTAGCGCCCCGCAAAAAGTCCACGAATCAGCTGAAGCGCGTCGCCTGCCAAAACTGGGAGACGCAGAACGGACGTGGTTACAAGCAACCTAGGCACGAGGGACCCTTGCAACCGATCCAACAGCAAGTCGCTGTCGGCAGTAACGACAAAGGCCACGCACCTCGCGCGGATCTTTGGCAGACTATGACAAGCACGGCGATGCCGGTCGCCGCCACCTCCGTCGCCCAACACCGTTACCCGGCCAACAAGTAATCCATGTTCATTTTTTTTTCTTCTTTTTTTTTTTTTTTTTTTTTTTTTTTTGTCTTTTCAATCATACCTGCCTATATACACATCTATTACATTCACAGCACATAACGCTCAATCACCTTTTTAATGTACGTTTAACCAACCACCCTCGCCGCTACTGTTACTTCCTTATTATTTGTTGTTTCGATGTTTATATATACATGTGTGCTGATGAAAAGCAATTAAATCTGAAAGGATATATATATGTATATTCATAATAACGGGCTTACTTTGGTTACTCGTTCCAGCGCGTTTACCCAGGCCATGGATCGATACCCCACGTTCCCGCAAATGGTCCCCGTTTGCTACGTGCCCGCACCAATGCCGTGGGAGAACCCTTTTCTAATTTCTTTGCCGAAGGAGCACCCCGGGCCGCCGAAACCCATAAGCCAGCCTGCCCCCTACTGTGCGTAAAATTTTTACCATTTTATCGCATTTTATACATTATGTGTATATTTATATAATGCATATATATATTATGTGTATGTTGTCATTTTTTCGTACAAATTTATCACACAGTATAATATCATACTTGATGGTGTTTGCGAGTTTTATACGTAAGTGTACGCCACGGGGTAGCCATACTTTTAGGCGTGGGGAGCTAAGAACAATTCAATTTGTGACAAATGTGACGTATACATAACGGACATTCAATCGTACTCGCAAACGCTTTATTTTGTTCCCTATACGTTGGTCGCGATAAATAATGTCATAATTAAGCACCTCATGATTGAAGGTACAATGGGGGATAAGGATGTCCTCGCAGTTTATAAGTATAGTTGTACTAACGAGGTGGGTTTAGGTTTTCTTCCAATGCCATATGTGACGACGCCGTTGCAGAGCGTCATGTACCCACCGATGATGGGAGTTCCCCCAATGTGCAATCCGTTCGTCGCTAACGAAACGACACCCACAGCCGCGTTCTCCGGGACCCTTGTCAATCCGATGGCCCAACAGATCCAACCCACTTCATCGTTACCCACGGCCATGCCGGCCCCGATGCCAACCCCGTTTGACCTCAAGCGGCCCTCCAGTCGCGAGACCAGCGTCAAGGCCGAGCCCGGAAGTACCATGGCCATGTCCGACTCATCGAAAAAGGTACGTTTTGGCGAGTACTAAAGAAAAAAGAAAAAAAAAAGGGAGGTTTAGATTAGGAAATAATAAGAAAAAATTCACCTTATTATGAAAGAGTCTGTAAAGATTGTCGATTGGGATTAGAGCAGAGTGTTCCGCCCACCAAAATAAAACATACCAAGTCATCGTCACAACCGCGTACGCGTGTAATATTATCAATCGAATACGCGTCGTGTAGTATGTGTAAAAACATAGCCTTCCAAATAATTAATTCATACTTGCATTTAACGATGAAATACNAAAAATTTTTAAAAAAATTTCAGATGGTTTTTCCGAGCGGCGTGGTTTCGCATAGCAGCGAGGGCGGCTGCTTCAGCGTCACCGACGAGTGCACGACGGCCAACACCACCAAAGACCATTCAATCCTCCCGGAGGACAAGGCCGGCTGCTCGAAACACTCGTCGAGCTTGTTCAGCAGCTCCCTCAACATAAGCTACTGCAGCGACAGCAACACGTACCAGCACAACACTGCCTCCTCGGTCGAGGTATGTGCTCGAGTAAAGAAAGAGAGGGGAAAAAAAAAAAAAAAAGTATAATGTATGTAATTTTTTTTCTTCTTCCTTTCAAGAGCAAAGAGAGCCAGCCCAAGCAGAGTCGCAAGGAGTTCCGAGTGATGCGCAAAGAGCCGCCCTGGATGGAGGGCATCAAGATGACGCCCGAGCTTATGTACGAGTACCAGTTGACGCCCAAGTCCCTCGAGGAGGTGCTGAAAACCGATCTCGACTTTTTGAACCGCTCGAAGCAGCCGAGCATGGTCAACGACCAGCTCAAACAACTCCTCCTCGATCTCGATGTCGAGGGCTTCACCTCGAAGTTAATACTCGAAGAAACGGGCGCGAGCAATTCCAGCAACAGCAGCGACTTGTCTCAGAGGTACTTATTAACAAATTATTATTTTTTAGGTAAGGAAGCTCACACGTTTCACAATGTTGGACTGTCTGTAGATGGCTGCATTAATTTTTTCACATGTATATATTATGCCGATATATAACAAAAGCTGTAGGTGCAAATTCAATTGCAAAGAAAATCATCAAAATTTTGTTCAAGTGTCGCAGTTAAGGGAAAACAAATTTATCAGCCTTCACGTTTGAAATGTAAATAATAAGTTTTGTAAAAGAATCCGGATTCTTCAAAATTTTCAATCGCCACAAGTATTCAGTTTCCACGTGTAAGTTGGAATTTTTTTAAAACATTGCAGCAACAAACTTCGACGAAACAGCGTGAATATGTCTCGATTATGTGTAACTGCACGTATATATTTGTTACATCCGCCTGAAGGGTTGTCATCGAATAAGTATCATCACTTTTTTTTTTAGATCAGAAGCTACAAATCAGCAAAATACTCAGTCTGGTGCACAAATCTCCGGGTCATGTTAGCACCCAAAGCCAAGAAACCAGACGACCACAACCACGTTAACGCGGCTTCCAAAGATTATCATGACAGTTATCACAAGTGCAATCGTACAAACAATACATACATTGTATTTGCTTGAAGCGCGCGTAAACGGCTATTTCGACTTCTTATTTTTATTATTTCTAACTGGATCAACAAAAGCAATGCTATACCAGTTATTGTAGATATTATTTTTTAAACACTTGTAACATTGATGGAAGCGTAACGCAATGGGCATGCCTCGTGTGTTTTCAACGTAGCAAGAACACGTGCGCACATGTCCGCTACGAGCTATCACGAGTTATGCCCATTGGGAAAGAATATCGATTTTTTTCAAGCTCAGTACATGATTACAGAGAGTAAGAATATATTGTTTTTCGGCTTTAGGTTCAACCTGACTCGAAGACTCATCGACCAGTATTATTTGATCAATTATCATTTATTGTTAAGAAAATTTATTAATGTAATTAATTATTTAGTTGTTTGTTTTTTCCACCCGTATTTAATACAAACGTTTATTTTTGTCTCAACAATCATTAATCTTATTTTACGGCACAATTTATTGTTTTTGTGAGTTTCGTGATGAAATCAACTGTGCTCAATGATAAAGTTGAAATTAAATCTGAACATCGTGACAAAAAAGTTACAATTGAGAATATTACCTGTTTCGCGGGTAAATCATATGCGGATCGCTTATCATCCAATTATTGTTATACTAATTAGTATAATGAAGTTGTTACGGAGAGTCCAAATTAGTGTAACTGCGTCCTATGGAATTATTTACATTGTACACTGTATACAGTTACATACAAATAAAACAAGTGTTTTAGAATACGCACACACACTGTCAAGTGTTCAATGACATAGTAATTTATTGATTTTTGTGAAATACTATTAATAGTACGACGAAAACTGGTGGTCGTTGAAAGCATAGTGATGAAAAAAAAGGGTTAATTCTACAAAAGTGTCGATCTTTTTATTTACAGTTCGAGTAGAATGGGTGCTTGGTGAGACGGGGATTAATCCTGGTCATGAGAAGGTGATCTTATGACAAAATAGTGAATATCATAATATGTGATTATCAAGCCAGACTAAGTTTCGAAAATATGCGTGATCCGGATTAAGCATGCCACAAGTGCGAAATCATCATTTTTAGTTGTCAAGACTTACTTTAATAGAGAAAAAGAAAACCATTTATAATATGATAAATGAATGAACAATGTTTAGTGATCGTATATTTTAAGATTTGCCTTAATGACCCATATGATTCGAGTTCTCATTACATCCAAACAAACATCGATCGAGTGAATCAGCGTGACAGTAGGTTTTTATTGCAAACGCATAGAGACTATAAGATGATACACGATTAACGAGAATAGAATCAGCCTTGTTGTAAAAAAAAAAAAAACCGAAAAGTGATAAATCTACAAAAATAGGTATGTGATTTTATTTTTGTTGTATTACAAGTATATAGGCATGCGACGCCTCCCCCCAATCTTCAATTGAAAGAGACCACTTTTTTCTTCTAAGATTAATTAAGTTAACGAAGAAGGTTCATCTAATAGTAATGATGAGAATGACAAAATGAAAAATATTATAAGTACAGTTATTTTCTTAACCTATTGACTGTTTATCATTAGTATGTTGTGTAATTGTTGATTGTAAATTTTACATAAATATATATAAGTATGTGCACGTGCACAATAACGATTTTATTTTTTGAAAGTTATAGGGAAGAATACTAAAAATATCCCATTACTTAAGTCTGTCAAATCTGTGGATCATCAAAAAAATATTCGACACATTGGAAGTAATGGAAATCAAACATTTGTTTTTTGTTTTGTATTCTTCCCTATTAAATAAACAGTATAAACGTAAACTTACATCACCCAATCTGGTGACACTGATGCTTAATGGTGGACTGTATGTTTTCCAAAGAGCACCGAAGCGACTTAATTTATCACTATTATGTAATGGTACGTTCTGCAGATATTTTGTTATTTTTGCATCATATTTTATATAAGCCATTGAATAATAATCGCTGTGAAAAATGAAAGGACTGACCTGTCAACTGCCAGATTTTTTTTTCTTGCTTAAAAGGTACCTATGTATTGATCAACAATAGCATCACGTGACCCATTTTTTATTAACGAGAAAACGACATTTTCAATCATCATTTTCAGTATTTCATGTTCGATGGCAATTATTTCAGTGTCGCACATTAAAATTTTTCAACAAGTTATATTCGTAAGCCTTTGATATTTTTAGATTTTTAAGTAAATTTATTCGTATGGACGTGATTGTTGCAAATTATATTTACATATGCCTAGTATCTAATCCATATTTTCCACGTCGATGGTAAATTGTTTACAACATTTCAATCAACTCTTATCAATTTTCAAATTTTTTGTCAACGTTAAAAGTACGCTGATACCAACTAAAAATTATGAAATATTTTCACATGTACCACTTGGAGCTACTTAAAGCGCTCCATAAGCATCATCATGTCTAGTTACAAATTTTACATGGGTAACGTGTATGTAATGGGACTTGAGGAGCGTTCGTACGACAGAAGTTCCGACAAATCCTAAGACATGAACAAACAAGTCCAATTAAAGTCAAATATTCAAATTACACCTTGATTTTTTTTGGGGTAAAGCGTGTTTTGGTGTATAAGATTACGTACTACAATTTGAATTTCTTCTTTCTCTTATTTATCAATTTCAATCTCTCATTAAGTTTATCCGAATTTTTAAATTTTATATTATGCAACCGAGTATTTTTGTATGAATTAATTATCGAAAAGAGAGAAACGAATTAATAATTTGTTATAGATTATGAATTTAATTCAACTCGTGTGTATAATTTATTTGTGCGTGTGTTTGAATGAAAGCGTAATGCGCCTTTGCAATAGTCATTACATTACATTCGGATGAATCGGATAACACGCTTTACCATAAAGGGAAAAAAAAAAAAAAAAAAAAAAATTGAATTTGGAAATAATTTTAATCAAACTTCTCGAAAATAAAATTGATATCAAGAGTAGGGTTGAGTTTGAAATTGTGCCAGTTCAAATAATGTGCATACTTTTATAGGTCTGAACGTATAAAAAATTAAGAGATAAGAGTATATTTGTATAAAGCGTTAATAAAAACATACATAAATGCAGCAAAGAAGTTGTGTTTCCTTGAAAAATATGTAAAAACCGTTATTAGGTTTCAAAGATTATTTATTCTAATATTTATAAAGATATGAACGAGAAAAGTTTCATAACATGAGCTCTCAACTAATTAGACTAACCAATTTCAATAAAAATTGAAATGACAAGAAATTCGCCAGAATCCCGTGTGATTTAAAAATAAAAATTGTCTATTATATCATAAAAACCAGATTTTAAGATAAAGTTCAATATGGGTATAAGTTTAAGTGAGTAAAGACTAAAAAATAATTCAAGGTGAACATTTTTCGCCAATGAAATTATCATTGGAATATTCGTTGCGAGAAATATGCCCAGAAACTATTATTTTCATTTTATAGAAGATGTCATGGCTTAATAATTTTTGTAAAACTAAATAATTTCTCAGGTACAATCTTCCTTCAAATTACTATGAGTTTAGTGAATACCGTTGATTTAATAGTTTTATAATTAGTCTTAAGATTACAATTAAGTTTTCTACGCATGTATTTAATAAGTATGTATCTCTATTTCAATCACAAATGCTTAGTAAGTAATTTTACGTGAAAAAACTTAATTACTATCTAAAGTAATTGTGTACGTATGTATGATTTGTGTATTACTAAGTTATGTAAAATTTAATGTTTGATTAAGACGTTTCTTTACCATACTTAAAATTTTGGATGGAATTTTTGCACGTGAACTTTCCATGTCCTTTGTGAATTATGTGCACTTTTCATGAAAAGCGTACACTGTGTAATATTTTGCAAAAATAAATTTTATGTACTTCACATTACAGATTCACACAGCCATTTTTTAAAAACAATTACTTGTATGTGAAATTGTTTTTGGTTTGACTGACACAAAATTTGTTTACATTTATATGAAATAAAAATAAAAATGTAGCATTAAAATTGCGTATTTTTTTTTTCCCAACTTTCAACTGCTTGAAAAAAAAAAATTCATTTGACTGTACACGTATAGAATAGCATTTTTAAGGTAAAAGGTAAATGACAGACCAAGCTATTTTCATGATCCTTAGACACTGTAAACATTTATTACGTCATTCAAGTACAACTGAACACCGATGGGTGGTTAAAATTATTATTGCTGCTGCAGCTTTCTTTAATATAATAATTATTTAATTGCTCATCTAGTATGTATATTTCCCTCAAATCGCAACAGCTTCAATAACACCATAAATATTCTCATTACAATCACATATGTCCAAGATTTTTTGTTTTCTTTTAAAAAATAATGCCTTAACGAATACTTGGAGTTAAATATTATAAAATAATTTTCACAAATACTACATACTTGTGTAATTTTTTACAACCCATTTCCCTATCAAATAAAAAATTGTTTTTAATATACACATGTTTTAAAAATTTGTCTTTGTCGCATAAACCTTAAAATATTAATAAAAAGCTCTTGAATAATGGTGTATTAAAATAGATATATCTATACAGACAATGTCGACTATGCAACAAAAACTGAGCTTTCATAAAAATAATGTAAAGAAATGAACTATATAAAAAACAATTAAAACCATAAAAATATTCGTTTAGGACACGAGACGAAGTAACATTTGTTAACGATTTATAAAAATCTGATTTTCAGAATTAAAACAAACAAAAAAAGAACCCCCACTTTTTCTAGTGTTCGAGATTAAGGTCATTTTAGAATTTATAAGCATATTTTAAATAAGTATAATACAATATAAAGCAAGTGTTATCGAATATGGAATAGAATAAACATTTTGCTACTACATTACTTTACACACACACTCGCATAATTTACATGATATACTTAAAATTACGTATTACTATAGTCATAGCGCAGTCTGGTGACAGGAATCAATGCTTTTGAATTGGTATTAATGTTGATGTTCCTTTGCGGATTTATAATTAGCCCAATAAGCCAGAACGTACTTAAACACGTAGGTATTTTTTTCTTATATACTGTTTTCTGTACATTATCTTACACTTTATTTGATACATCACTACCTTGACGATGTGTTTCGAAAACAATTCCCATCTTTTATTTTCACGAAAATAAATTTTTTTTTTTTTTTTCTTACTCTTCGAAATTTAGCAACGAAAAATAGGTGAAAAAAAATAAAGGGCAATTGCACGCGAGATCATTAACTCGTGAGTAAGTGAGTGCGTGTTTGGAAAATAAAAATAATTGTGGGTGCAATCGATAATGGAACACGCGGAAAATACTTGAGAAATGTGGTACATTGCGGGCGAGCGTGAATAAAAGATGTATAATTATGACATTTTAATTTTTGTTGAGTCATACGTTAAAAGTACGCACAAAAATTTTAAAATTTTTAATTAAAAAATATTTACGTACCAGTGCACTGAGAGTAGAACTATCAAATTTCCAAATACAACTCAAAGAGACAGAGAGAGAGAGAGAGAGTAAAATTTGAAAACAAAAAATCATAAAATACTTGATAGGATTCTTGACCAAAATGAATCAACCAATATGGTACATACAACGTATTTTCAACCATAAGTAATGCATATTACATGTGTGTTTTTAATCATTTACACGAGTACATGAGAGTTTCATGAGCATATCTCGAAATCGATAAGAGATGTATATGTTTGATTATATAGTTTTATAACATATTATGAAGAATACCATTAATTTTTAGGCACATCAGGATGACGAAAAAGTGTTACATGTGGTTGTCTTTTGTGGTCACTTATGCCTCATAATTACATTTAATTAAATATACCCGCTTTTTTTTACAATTATCGTTTGACGATAGTCATTAATTTTTGGTTGCTGTTGGAAAGTTTTTCTTTGAAAATCTAAAGCAGATATCGATTTCATCAAATATCTTTCGACTCGAAAATGAAAAAAAAGGGATTATTTATGTTAAAGACGGGTATGATAGTAGAAACAAAATGCGTACATTCAAATGAGATAAAATATTGCGATAAAACATCCTTTTTACAGCAAAAGAAATTTAAAGGATCGAATTAAATATCTGGAAAAACTAAAGGTTATCGCTTGACAGTTTTTTCTAAAACACCACTTTTTCTTGCTAATTTTCACTGTAACAACAAGGATACAAAGTCTATATTTATACAGTTTATTTAGAATATATTATTTAATGTCCTTTATTATCATATCTCGCATACCTACACACTACCCTATCGAAAAGATTTCTCAATCAGCTACGTGTTACCATCATTTTTTTTTTTCATCTTTACATACAACAGATACTTTTTAAGCAATTGCGGAATTTCGCGACCCCATTCGTAAGTATACTTTTTAATTGATATATAGACACACCTTCCGTGTAAAGGACTCGGTAAAAGGTGTAGGTTGACTATGCATACTTTTAGAGCAGAGCTATGTATTTACCTACTTCGACTGACATTGTATCTGGCCCAGGTAATATTTCGAAATCGTATGATATATCGAGTTAAGTACTGTTCCAAAATAAGATCTGGATCAAATATGTAATGTCAGTTGATTGTACTGAAGTTAAGTCGGAAGTTTCACACGTAACTGATTTTCTACCGTGAACACAATAGATTTTTCTTTCATTTCACGTGAATGTGAATTTAAGAGTGATTTTCATTTTTTAAGCAGAATATTCACTTGTTATTCTCTATCTTATAATTATTACTGTTATTTTTTTATTATTGTTTTATATTATTACCATCAGTGTTTTCAATAACCGTATTTGATTATAAAGTGAACATCTTACTTGTGAAGATTTAATTTTTAGAGTTTTTATACTTTTTACCGCTGCAATCTCGTTATTTACGTTAAATTTATAATAAAATAATTTGCAAAGATGAGTGTTATTGTACTTCATCCATGCAGATTCAGTCTTTTTTACTAAAAATAGATATTTAAAAAAGATAACGGAATATTCAGCGACGTTAGGGCGAAATAAATATAAAGTTTATTCCATATAGAAGAGGATGGCAGTAAAACGGGGTTCTGTCATTTTGCTGCAAAGTATGAAAATCAATAATAATAGTAACAATAATATTCAGTAATGAGGATGATACGGATGATTTTAGATGACCTCAAAAATGTTTGTAGAAGCGAGTGTCGATATTAACTTATGTTACATTTAGGAACTGGAAAAAATTGGACAAGAGCACATTTTTTGTTTTTCTATAAGGTTACGAGCAAATTTTCAACGCCTATATTTACCGCAACTATTCATTTTGTCTTAGACTTGAACATTTTAAAGCTAACTGATTCAATTATGTCAGCTGCCTTGTTTAATTTATTTAATTCCGACAGTTTTTGGTCTTTCAAAGTAACGATAGCACTAGTGGTAAAACTAATTTTTCGAAAATATTTTACGATCGGCTGTATTTTCATCAAACGATAAAAGATAAATAAAACTGTCATGATACCTTGCACACGTGCCGATTTCTTTCGTCCTTTGCTGTATCGTCGAAACTACACGGCAGTATTATAAATGGCAGCCCTATCATTGGTTGTCGTTAAAATTTCTTTACATAAGTGAAGCGAATCACAGAAAACTTGGTTGATTTATTTTTATGAACCTCTATCCTTTTTTTCCTTTAACGATTTATGTTCCAACGTCTCTTCAAACAGACATAATGCTTTGTGAACAAATTCATATTGTTCAGCAGTCTGTATCATACCTCCACGATCATATCTAGAAGAAAAAAAATATATATGTGTATATGAAATTGAAGGATTACATGTTCCGGACAAACAAGACTCGAAGTAATGATTCTAATTCGGGATACGCACCTCATTTGGCACAAAATTCCGAGAATATCCACACTGCCCTCGCGCACCAATTGTGTCATTCCAGTAGCAAGAGCGATAAAGCAACCAGTTCTGCCGATTCCCGCACTACAGTGCACGATTATTGGTCCACGTAATGTATTAATTTCTGCGGCCAAGCCAACCAATGCGTCCGACGATTCTGGGACAGCATGGTCTGGCCACGAATCGTACCTTTTCAAATAAGATTGATGTTACAAAGTCATCTCATCATTCCTCGATTGGTAAAATTTAATTCATTGTTGTCGGCTTACCAGTAGTGCTGGATGGTTCGCCTCTCGTTTTCGTGGCGAACCTCGAGATCACGAACAATGTAGCCTCCTCTGGTATCTATCGAGTTGAGTATTATTGTAAATGGTCCGGCCTGTAATCGTGAGTTTATTTCGAGCGGGAAATACGCCTCGCACTTTGTTTTAGCCTCCTCGTGTAGTCTCGTAATCATAACGATAACCGGAGTCCTCTCCGACCAAGCCATACTCCAAAAGTCCTGTATAGTATGCGATAAGGGTCCCTGTGTCGCGATGTAACGAGTATCATCGTCGTAGCCCTATAAATAAACAAGAGTCGATCCAAATGATTGTTGTATTGTTCTGTATATCGTTGCGCAACCAATTATGATCAGTTATAACTCACTCTAACGTAATTGGCATTGATGTAACTAGCGAGCGGATCGTCACTTCCGGGCAGCACGACTCGAGATCGCGGGTTTGGTAAAACCGAGCAGTACCGATTTTTCGTGCCAGAGCCGCAAATGTCAACTTCCTCGGGATAGTTGGGCGGCACTTCCCAAAATTCCTTGTGAAGGGAATTTGGATCTCCAATGGCTTTTCTGAGCTGAACCCTAGAGAGGACGTTGCCCGTGCTCAGCAGGTACTCTTCAGCCGTGAATTCGCGCGTCGGCGTCACAATGTTCGGCAGGCTCTCCGTTGTCGGGCCCAACTCGATTGTGAGACTTGCGCTCGAACCGCGTCTCTCCAACAAGTTTTTACCGCGACGCTGATGGTCGGGCTTGCGCTCGGGAGTCGCGATTGCCGAGACGTGTGGCGAGTACATGGACAGCGTGCGTCGATTGCCGAGATCTCGCCGAGGCGAACGTATTTTCCTTGTGCTCGTTGACACGTTCGATGAACTCGACGAGCTTGATGCCATCGACATTTTGAATACTGTCGCCATTGTCGAACTTGTGGTTGTCGTCGTCGTTGACGACGAGGTGCTTGCGCTTTCAGTTATCGTCTCTGAACTCGTAGATTCCAAGCAGGAAGTCGGTGGATTCGAAACCAATTCCGGAACGCATTGCCTCTCCGATTTCACTTTGACCCTTTCGAACTACGTTTAAAAGTAAAAAGACAGTACCGAGAATTAGAATTTTTATTTATTATTTTTTATTTTTTTATAAAAATGAAATATTCCAATAGTACAAATATTAAAATATAAATATTTTACCAGGGCACTGAATGCTTCAGAAGTAATGACTGTTTGTGTGGTTTCTGCTGCTGCTGCTGTTTCTACAGTCACTGATTTTTTTGTTACTGCCGAGGCTGCTGGGATTTCTGAGTCTGGTTCAGCCACCCACTTCACCTCGGACAGAGCTTTTGCATTTGAATTCTTTTTTGAATCATCTGGTGGACAGACTCTACCTTCCTCCACCAAACCGCGTCTGTCACCTTCTTCCGCGTCCTTCTCACGCGACATTTGCTGTCGCAGCCATATCAAAATCTGAAATTTTTGAAAAACCACTTGAAAAAAACTAACAAAAGCCAACAAAATAGTCCACTTGTCGAGGATCGAGTGTTACAGTTTGTATCACGAAAACAAATGAAAACTGTCACAATTTGTTTTTGTTTTTTGCGCATTTCCAATGAATATATGTTAGATAAAGGATCCAACTGGTGTATTACTAAAACATTGCAACAATATAAGGAGGGTGATCCAATGAGGGTGAAAGGGTTTTAATATGCGTATTAGTACGAGTATATTAAGATGAGTAACATTATTACCAGAAAAGCAAAGAGAACAGCACCAGCAATGGTACAAAGAGCTATAAAGACAGGCAGTTCTTTTCCCAGCCCCGCCGGAGTCGCGGCAGAGTCGAACTCCCGACTGGTATGGGCACTAAATTGCGCCACACGCAAATCCATTCCAGCATCGTCCAGTCCCGTTGTGGACCGCCAGAGTCTGTCGGTTAATTAAATAAAAAAAAAAAAAAAAAAATAGTAATAATAATAATGATGATACAAAACAAAGGACAAAAACAACGGTGAGTCAGATTATTATGAGTTAAGTACATAATATTATGTGGCGCACTCGTGATATTTAAAAGCCCTCGGCACGCAACACTCGCAGATATGCCAAAATAAAAACAAGTAAGATAGGTACCTAGGTACAATTGTTGGAAACAGCTGTGTATATACGTACGTCAAAACAAATAACAAGACGGTAAACAAACAAACAAACAAACAAACAAACAAAAAAGTGAAGAAGATAAAAATAAGACAAGTTAAGTAAGTACAGACTGCAAGAGAGACGATATGTACAAAAAAACAAAAAAAAAAAAAAAAAAATCGGCAAAGTCCGAATAAGTATACATTGCTGAGTGCCTTACTTATGGTTAAAGCTCGCTGACATGCCCTCTCGAGCGACTGATTGCACGCAATCGTCGTCAGGGTTATTTTGGCTGGGCCAGATATTCTGCTCCAGGCCTAATTCGGGCAGGTGATGAGCGGAGGACGATCGAGTTGTACTGGAGTTGCGACGTGCCGGTCGCGCATGTTGCCGATGGTACCGGTACCGATCGACACTCGTACAATAGTAGTAGTAGCAGTAGACAGCTACAGCTTGTGGAGCTTCCTCCCAACTCTCCCAAGTCCCTGAAAGAACAACACACCATGAAATTTCGAGTCAGACTGTCAGAGACACAAGAATCTCGTTATGAGGGAATTTAAGTATATACTAGTATGGTGCGTGGTGCTGCTCTGCTCTGTAAAATGTAAATGCGTGTATAAATCATATATGTATATATCACCACACACTAAACAGCCGCATGACGCATGACATCACCGGCTAATTTAACTCTGCATGCATAAAGTCTCTCTGCATCTGCAGTGTGTAATTGTGTATCTGTGCATGTGTAAGATAATCACAAATGTACCCAGTTACACACTGTACTCTGTATCTGTACACAGTGCTACAGTTATACACGGGTTAAGTACACCTGTTGACCTGTATCGGCTGTATCGTTATCGTGTTGTTATCTTCATACTAAGTATATGTACACAACTACACATACGAGTATCTATGTTTATAGACAAGAAATTTAAATAGTATTTGAGTGTACAGTATACAGTAGCAGATAGTATGATTATAAATAATTGTATTAGGTGCGTGAGTTCATTATCTCTTATTCTCTTCTCTTTGCTCATTCACAAGTACTTATAAGTAAATGATTATGTGTATTTTACGTGCACTTTCTAAGTGAAGCACGTGTCTATACCATATCTAATAGATTACAACACACTTACTAGTATAGTGCTCATTCATAGCTATAATTTTTAGTATATTATAGGGATAAATGACCCAATTACTGCGCACTCGACGGTAACTGAAAATAAGAAAAACAGACTGAAAAATTTGGGTGCTTGGATAGTGTAACACGTACGGACATTAATAACGTTCAATCCAGAATCATACTTTATATCATGACATTTATAATTGTTTAACTGAGTGACTCTAAACGAATCTAACCTACAAAACTTTGTAGTCGTGCGTAGTGATTGGTGCGCAGCAATTGGGTCTAGGGCTTCAGCATGAAAACCTTATGAGAGATACCCGCGCAGTAATTGGGGGCGTAGCGACTGGTGCTAATTTTGTAACCGTGCGCAGTAATACCAGCAAGTGATATCAGCACTAACAATTATTAAAAAAATAAAATAAAAAAAAGTCACTTAACAGAAAAATGTTTGTCGTTTTAATCGCAAAAGATGCTGCAGATAAAGATTAAGTAAAACTGGTTCAATTTACATCGAAAAACATTGACAAATGAGAAATTTAGTACAATCAAAAATTTCAGTGCGCAGTAATTGGGTCATTTGCCCCTAGTATGGATGAAAAAAAAACGATAATTGCCGTGTCGTCTGTGTCAACTATCTTGGTATTGAATGGATTATACTCAAAACCTAGAACTTATAAGCTTAACCTTTTTTTTTTTTTTTTACACCTCGACGTCAGTATGAAACGAGCGGTGAGTTTATTGATGTTTATATTATTATTATTATTGCTATACATATAATTTAGCAAGAGGAGCATCAGGTCTATAATATTGAAAGCCTAATCAATAATAAGTAAGTATAATTGATAGATATAAGATTCAATTGACTGTTCAATAATAGGTACTTCTGATCCCATACTTATTGTACTTGTTTCAGTACAGGTATAATATTTATTATATTCTACATCCCAGAAAATGCAAAAGTTTCGAGATTTTAAGGAAATAAGTAATTACAACTATAAGAAACACAAGGGAACAACTTACAACTATTTCACTGCACACACATGATGAAGGTACGTAAGTGTAATTGTTAGCTTTTACTGTTTCCATTCATGTCATTGACTTGTATGTATAGTCACTCACTCATATAGGTAATTACACTGACACTGATTGAATCGAACACCCGTATGAATAACCGTAGTACTAATCAGGCAAGTCAAGTGTAGGTACATGGATGTCGACACATTTTTCAATCTAGGTATATCATCAAATAAGTATTACAACAATGACCCCACACAACACGCGTCACAGAACTACAGTCGATTCAGCTCTCTCCCATCAATGGCGTTTCCCTTCGACTCTACACAGCCACCAGGGACTTGGAAGACTTTTGACGCAATATCCTCACAAATCCAGAGTATCCGGACACTCGCTTAAGTCTATTATATTAATAAAGCACGCGGGCCAGAAGCGGAGTGTAAAGAGACCCCTAATAATATAAATAAATCTACATCGTCTCGATGCGCGCTCACGGACAGCCGCTGATATGCTGACTGCCTCGAATTGTTGTATGAGTGCGTAACCTACCTAAAATATGTACATGGATTATTCTGTTAAAACTTGCAATGCTCGTCGCGTTTACGCAACACATTGAAAATCTAGTTGAAAATGTAACAGGCGGACAATTGTAAGTGTCGAGATCACAGTGGGACCGAAATTCTCTTGTGTGTGATCCTGTAGAAGTGAGCTGAAATATCAATAAGCTAAGTAAACTCTAAATCTTAATTATCTAACGTTTGTTCGAGAGGCATTTAATAAAAAAATACATTGAATCGCATAAATATACATCTATCCATATAATATGTTAGAATGAAAATATATACGTCAATGCTGGACGGTAGCCATTAGTGCCATTTTCAAGGGTAAGTCGTTATTTTTCGTCGAAAAAATTTGATAGCAAGTATTTCTGGTAAAAAAAAAAAATTACGAAAAGCTTTTTTTGGTTCTGCAATGTTTTTAATCTCCATTACTTTCTTTGTACTCGGCTATACGCAAATATTACTGAGTAGATTGGCGCATTTAATTAAAAATCAGAGATAAAAGCATAAATGCATATGAAGACTTTTATATTTACTTTGGCCCAGGAAGACCATCACGAAATAGGTTCTTTTGAGAAATCAGAAAGAAATGTGAGCCGAGTAAGAGTGATAAACATCGTGAAAAAACAAATTAAAAAAAATGAAAAGTTATTGAACCTCTAGTTTGTTGCAAATTTTAGCGGAATCATCCATACGTAGTGTTCGTAGCTGAATGATTTTTCTGGGCACCAGGTGTCGCTATATCAGCTATCATTCACTGGGGCGTCTGCAGCCTATCACAATCGTCATCACAGAAAATCACGTTATTGAATGGCTGCGGCTACTGAATCGCTGATAAGTAGTACCAGTTCGATTCACCTTTGATGCGCGCAACTGTTGCTGCTCTACCTATACTACTCACTTATTGTGATTGATTTTGTACGAGACGAGCTATTTTCATTCAGCTGTAGGTGCATGTATGTAAGTGTATTACACGTTGCAAGATGCCGATTTCTCACGTATACCTATACTCACGTTATGTAATACATGCTGTGCTTTAGCTGGACATGTACTTTTTATAAATGTATCTTTTTTAGGGTGCTTTTTATTTGTTGTTGTTTTTTTTTTTTTTTTTTTTTTTTTTTTTTTTTTTTTTTTTTTTTTTTTNTCCTAGTCAACCTAAACAAGTACGATGGTTTTTTCGATGTTGTATTTAAAATATAAACAATAATTGTTAATTGAAAAATCCATACACCTTTCTTTCTTATACTCATTTCAGTATTTTAAAAAACATTTATTGTTCAAGGAAATTGTAAGATTATTTACCAACGTTAACGTTAATTGTGTTAGCGTATGTTGCAATAAAATAGAGTTTACGTACTTTTTTTAAATCATACATTTTTATGCACCATCACTTGGAATAAATACCAAATTACTTTTGAAATAAACAAATTATTTTGCAATTAGTTGTATAGGTTGCAGTGTATCATACAGGTTCAAGGTTTTTTTTAAAATATTTTCTGAAAGTTTGGTTTAACATCGTATAAATTTGTTCAAAGCGTGGATTCCCGAAAAACGTGCTAAGCGAGTGTGCAGTGCGAAAAAAACAAAAAACCCTCTCAAGTATTTTTGACTTGCTTCAAAACCAACACAGTCACAATGTAATGCTAATACATTTTAGTCCTTGCAGAGATTTTTCATTGTCAGACACATACTAGACTGAAATTCACCTTTCGTATCCCCCCGCACCCTCCGACTTACGTTGATTTTTCTTTGTCGTGTCAAACGTACAGAGGCACATTAAAATACAAAAAAAAAAAAATTCGTTATCTCGCAAGCATCGAAAAAAGCACTTACACATGTGACACCCCTGAGCCATTAGGGGGGGAGCGACGAGCAACAATAATTAAACTTTTGCATCGAGCGGTGGATCCAATGAAATTTCGAGTGTAGACGCATAAAAAAAATCCATGCACACATATTATATCATATACTTTGTTCATCGAACGGTATAAATGAACCTCGTGACATTGTTAGCGGGAGGGGGGGGGGTGTAAGCAGCTCTGAGTTAGATTTAGATTTATTAGTTTGTGGCATCTTTCATCATCTCGTTGGTATATATATTATTTCTTTGCTGCCGTACATTGAGTTAGCCACCGCGAAACACACTGTAGTTATTATACGTGATCCACATTACCCGAGCATATATATATAGGTATACAATGTAAAATAAGCACACACTGCTGGAACGGGTCGGAGAAGCGCCGATGATGTATCGATGCCGTTGTACACCGGTACTTATAAAACGCGAGCTTTCACACACTTCTCGGCTTCAATTGTATTTTATTATTTTATTTTCGCGTACGTCTGACGATGGACACCCATAGCACTCGTATTGCTTTGGGAAAAAAAAATAGGTTCGCGCCAACGTAATCACGTTGAACAATACAATACTCGTATGAAATGATGCATTAATACATGGGCAAGCGAGAGCTATTTTCAATAAACATGTAAAATATAAATTGTAAGTATATATAGCGTCCCTCGTTGGACGGGCCAACGTGAAAAACTGATGGCTACGATGGCGCGGTATGCCGAGAGAGGAGCTTTTTCATTCACGGACGCCGTTTCCTGTTCCGAATCTCCCCCGCGCCCGTGGGCCGCCTACACTTTTCTCTCTCACTTACGCGCACACGCAACTTTTTTTTTTTTTTCCTGCACATATACATACGCATAGGCGCGTGCGCGCTTTTACAAAAATATAAAGCTTTCGCGTGGGCGTATGTGCACACACGCACATGTATATAAACGCGTGGTCGCCGCTTTTTTCGGTGTTCCTCTACAGATGAGCGTTCGTTGAAATTTACTTGTGGGGGGGGGGTAGGTGTCTGTGTTTACGCGACGCTTTTGGATGTTCTGGCATTGTGCGGATGAGACACATTTTTCTAAAGATATCGACAACGAAACCCGAAAGCTCCTTTTTACCGGTCAACCGGAGCTTTGGGTTGTTTCGTGTATACCTGTATGCGTGCGCCTTTATCGCTTTCACTTGCAGAAGAGGTGGAACGTTAAAATACGTGTCATGTATTTTATTGTTATGAAAAATTGCCGGCGACGGAACGAGGGGGTGCAGAGCCGTGGCAGAGGGGAAAGAGAAAAAAAAGCCGAGCTTTGTATATACACGTATATACTCTTTTATGTACACACATATGTACCTATAGCCAAGTTTCTCGGAGACACGCGTAAAACGTATTAATATATCCAGGCCGTCAGTCACTCGTAGGTGTACATATATGGAGGACGGAGGGGGGGAGAAAAAAAATTAGAAGAGTAAGGCTACTCACGTTTACATGTATATGTGGTACATGTGGCGGCTTTCAAAAAAAAAAAAAAAAAAATCGGCAAAGTCCGAATAAGTATACATTGCTGAGTGCCTTACTTATGGTTAAAGCTCGCTGACATGCCCTCTCGAGCGACTGATTGCACGCAATCGTCGTCAGGGTTATTTTGGCTGGGCCAGATATTCTGCTCCAGGCCTAATNAGAAGAGTAAGGCTACTCACGTTTACATGTATATGTGGTACATGTGGCGGCTTTCAAAAAAAAAAAAAAAAAAAAATCTCTTGTAGTGCTTGCTGAACTGTTTCAAGATCTGCCTGTTCATATATATATGACGAGGCAATCTACAGCCGATTCGTATGAATGAGCAACTCGCTTTTAGACTTGGGCCGTTAATATTTGTGTGCAACGCGGTTTTCTCCTTTTGACGATGATGCCCCTTATTAAAGTGACGAGGCGTGCATGAGACGCGTAAGAATAAACTTTTGCCGATCGGCATTTTATTTCATATTTTTTTTATTTTATTTCATTTTATTTCATTTCTTCAGAAGCAAACAAAAGTACAACAATCGGTAGCATTGTAATGTTAAGGGACTCACCTTTACGCGCGTAAGCGGTGGATTTGCCGAAATGCTTTGACGACACTCGTGTCCAGATCGACCTCTACAGTTGTTCAATTTTGACGACCCACTTTTTCGAACTCCATACGGTACAAATTATTTTTCCCCTGCAAAATATAGCAGAGAAAAAACCAAACCCCCCTGCGTGAGTGTGACAAAAGACTTTTCTTTTTTGAATTTAAGTAAAAAAAAAAAAAAAAACATCGTTACGACCCTCCATGCGGTTACTGTTGCTCGTTGTACACGAGAAGGGGTAACACACGGGTGTATCTCGAGAACTCTGATCTATTATTATCACGGAGAACGGAAAAAAAAAAAAAAAAAAAAAAAAAAAACCACCCCTTGTCGAGGCTTCGGTACACGGGGGCTGTGTAATCGAAATTTGCAGCTTCGCGGAGCATAATACACCCCTTTTTTTTTCACGAGCTCAAATCGCACGTATCGACCCGATCCACTTTTTTTTTTTTTTTTTTTTAACTTTTTTATGTTTTCACTACAACAATCAGCCATCCAGGCGTAAAATAAACATATATGAAGCTGACAGTAGAAGACAAATTACAGCACCGTCAAATAAAAAATTGTACTTGAGATACCCTCAAAACTAAAATAGGTATACCTGGTCCAGTTGCGAGGGTACTCCAAGTACAATTTTTTATTTGACGGTAAGATCACTGCTATAGAATTTGTCCGCTGTAGTTTCAGCCTCTTGTAAAATGTCGATCGCACACTCGTGTACCACCCTACTCTTTTGTTAAAAAATGTAAAAGTTAAAGTATCCAACTATACATGCAAATAAACGATGGACCTACCTGTTGGCCGTGCGTTACATATCATTCGGAGTGACGATGAAGTATCGCTCGGTTCACCAAACACATCACGTACGTCTGAACAATCAAGAGGCTCCGCACAAGTTTCGCGTGACGTGAATTAAAAAAAAAAAAAACATCATTTTTTACACATGTTTACCAGGTACTTTTAAGTACTCCTTTCTTTTTTTTTTTTTTTTTTTTTTTATGTATACAGCAACGCCCGAGTATGCAACATTTGCAAGTGCAACAGCTCGACTCGGCAGCTCGGCACCGAGTGCGGGATCAAAACTACTGGGCTACATCGGGAGAGGAGCCTCTCTGTGCAACACTGCAGAGGCCGATGCTTGGGATAGACCTGAACTTACACATACACGTATCTTTTGCGCGCGTGTGTGCTTTGCCATCACCTTTATATCGCACAGGTAGACCCTTGCAGACTTTCATCCGTGTGTGTGTGTTTTGGGGTTGGGGTTGTAGGGGAGGAGAGAAAGTGCACGCATCTTCCACCCCCTCCGTATATCGCTCCTTCATTTCTGAATGTGCATGCGCTCTGGCCGTGGGGCTGTTCTACGTATACGTGTATACGCGTGTGTGTGTGTGTGTGTGTGTTCTTTCACAAAAACTCCCTTCCCTATTCCCAACCCCCTCCGTGTACTTGATCTCTCTCTCTCTCTCTCGTGACTGTTTCCCCACTCTTCCCTACATCCATTCATATGTATGTGTGTATATAATATATATTATATATGTATTTCCCCTCGCCCCGGCCGTGCACGCGTCCATTGATCGAGTTTGCGATTCAAGTTTCCCCTCCCCACCGTCTTTTTCATTAATGGACGCTGCAGTGTAACAATCGGCCGTGCAAAAGTGCCTGGCACTTCATGGAGCGCGAAGAAACTCCGCCACCCCTGTCGACAATCCCTTGATTCTCTTCTTTGTTTTTCGCTACAACTCGTCCATTTTTTCTTCGACTCGTTATGTCATTCCCCACCCTATACATACGTATGCCGATTTTTAAAACAAGGGCCATCACTTTTGTCCCTCCACGATCTTAATTTTATTACATATGTATATTTATGCGTCTGATCGTTGGTATATATACATATTATGTAAAACAAGTACAGGCGAGTCGTAGGTAAAGCGTATAAAAACATCCCCTATACGGTATGATAAAACACCGCACCCGACCCTGTGTACCTATACACCCTCGACTCGTGGATCGATAATATGTACTTGTGTGCCTTGGTCCCTATATATACGAGTAGTCTGCCATGACGGTCTAGTCGGGCAGTCCACGTTGCACACGCGCTCCGTTTTTCGTCCCCTTTTTTCATCTCGACGGGGCTACACTGTTTTTTTTTTTTTTTTTCCTTTTTCGCGTTGCTTAAGTACCTAGTCGTTTGTCCGAAAGAGCTTTTCGAACATTTAGGGAGTTTTCGTTTCTAAAAGTAAAAAAAAAAAAATAATAATAATAATGATAAACAAATTAAAAGCCACAGTTTCAGAAGTGTATATTTATCGCAAACAATTATATTGTTAGACAATTTTGTGTGAAAATTTGATTCGCGTGGACCAACGGCAATTCGTTAACACAATGGTAATTTTATTTTTCTTAAAACAAAAGACAGGTACTTATGAGAATATGCATCAATGGATACGTGCGTGACTTTTGCTTGGAAAACTGCAAAAGGAGAAGAAATCATGAATGAAAAAGTTGTCTCTCTGGGTGCCAGCCTTACCACCTCCCCCGACCCCGTCTCTCACCCGCTCTCGGTTGATGCGCCCGAGATATACCTATACTTTATCAGTGCAACGAAAAATATTTTTCATTCAACCTTGCACACGCTGTACCACCACGTGTACATTCTTTTCCGACACTTTATCCAATGGTATTATATGTATTTTTATACGAGACTTTACAAGTAAATAAATCCTGTCTCTGTAACATATACGTACTGCAAATACACCCCCAATTGCAAGTACACGTCATATGTAATAATAATAATAGTATATCTGGGTCGAGTGTGGCAGTGTATACATAGGTGTGTTGTAAAACAGTGGAGTAGAGGGTGCGCACGGCGCAAGCGCCCCCCGATACGGGACTACGAGCATCATATCACCGTTTTTTTTTTTTTCCGTTTCATTGAGAGAAACAGGACACCCACGAAGGGTGGCCCTACAAGGGCGAAGGGGTAGGGGGTGACTGGCCATAGTTGGCACACGCACGGCCCGGCTCGTGCCAAGGCTGCGTGTACACAGATATATTCACGAGTACACAGGCGAAAGCTCACCACCACCCCCCCTATGGCCCACCCCCTGTCTGTACATACATGTATAGCCTGCCGTTTTCATTGAGAGTCGCGCTCACCGAACGTGTATGTATACGTGGATATATGTGTGCTCGGTACACTCGCTCACGACGTGACCTCGTTCCATTAACGCCCCCCCCCCCCGCAGGCCGTTGCACGTTGTTAGATGTACAATATTTTTTTTTTACCTGAATGTATTATTACCTGTTCCGAGCCAGCATTTCACTGCACTTGACATTTGGTACCTATACGATGAATTAATTAATACATATATATGTATGCGCCATTATTTATAACTACATAAGATGGAGAGTATAAAATATATACCAACGGAGTAGATGGTCTTGTAGTTGTATGTTATTCATTGTCATTCCTGACGTCTTCTTGGCATTATTCTCGGTAAACGCAAGTTCCGGCTTCCGGCGCCCCCCCTCCCCCCCCCGAATTTTAGACAACCGCTCCTGATGGTGACTCGTGTCCTTTCGCCTTTTTCTCTATATGTATATACACACGCACACGCTCGTATCCGGCCCTCCTCGCACGTATATACGTAAAATTAAATTTGCGCCCTTATACATCCGCACCGTGTGGGTATATACGCGACAGACCGGAAGAGGGTGTGGCTCTCTCCCCTCGTTCGCCCTTCCATTCATGTCGGTATGATCCATCGTGGTATACACGCGTGTCAACGTTATATTATACACCTCTGCGCAATTGTGTACGCGTGACTGTTGTGCGTGATACCGACTCTCCGAAAAAATATCCTCTTGTAAATTATCTTGGCCTTCCGACGGTTTTTAAGATTTTCCCTTTATACCCCCCCCCCCTCGCTCACATCCAAAGACCGATCTACGAGCAAAAAAAAGGTTTCTTTTCCTGTGACATCGGTGGAATTACAGGCAACCTCGATCGTTCCTCTCTGAAAGATCAGTCATCGGAATAAGTAAGATTGTTTAATTTTTTTTTTCTCCTCGGCCCCCTCGCGTTGCTACGAAACGCCCCCGCTTTTTTAACAACGGAACACTCGCATGGCTGAAAAGAACGGCGACATCCCGGGAATGGCACACGAGAGAAACTTACGAAAGAATCGACACGAGCAACAAAATAGACGACAAAAATTAAATTTGTGGCTCGCCACTCCTGCTTTTTATGTGTCAATGTGTATATCTATATATGTATATTAATAAAAGAAACTACTAAAGTCGTCTACCTATATAATAATATATATATATATATATAACGCGAGGGTGGGGGGCGAGGAAGGGGGTGTTGGAGGACGCCTACGCACACACCGAGAGAGTAAAGTAACCAATATGACCCAGTTTGCCTGAAAGCCTCCAGCCTTTCTACTACCCCTTCAATTCCTATCTGTGTGTAATAATATATATATATATATACATATTGTTCTGCTCTCGCAGTGCGATGACGTAGTATGTATACCTATATAGTATATTAAATACTTGAAGAGCTCACCTCATTCACGCGAAATGCGGGGCTGCAACGCGAAAAGGCCGAGCACGTATATTTACATGAATCGCGCGCTTATTGCCCACAGGGGGTGCCATTTGCGGTGACATTATTATTTTTGTTTTTCCACATCACTGTATTTTCAACACTGCGTTGGGCAGTACTTTCCACAAAAAACTAAGGTATACTTTCACACGATAAAAAGTGGACAATATTAAAAAAAAAAAAAAAAAAAAAAAAGTACATGTATACACGTGTACGTGCAATGGAGGAAAAAATTTTTTTTTCAAGGTGATTGACAATCTATACTAGGAAAACAATGACAGACTTTATACGTGTGCCTGGCATTATTTATTTTAACGAATATTTGAAATTGTGTGTCGATCTAACAAAAATACCACACGTGTGCATGATACATTAGTCGGGTGTCGAAGTTTCCGGCTTCCACCCTTCGAGCACCCTCGAGCTCTCTTTCCCATCCCCATTTCCGGCTTCTCCTTCCTCAAACGCTCCATTTTCCCCCAAACCTATAAATACGTATATGACACGTATAAGTATTTTGACTTTGTACGTTACACACAAACACTCGTTCACACGTTGCTACTTCCGGCCAACTCTTCCTAATAGATTCTTCGATCGCCGCATCAGTGGGGTATATTATTGTACACCCTACGGGGTATATATAATATGCTATCGCTTTTCCAAGGGTTTTCTCTCACTTATCTCTCCCCCTCCCCCCTTTCCAACAATTCCACGTCAATATCTGCATATAATTATGTAGTGTGCCATAAATGTGCCTGTATGTATAAATACGTTAATAACTTCCGTGTGTCATTTTCCTCCCACAGCATCAATTGTTATTTTGTGCAATGTACAAAATATACTTATACAGTGTTGATCATTTTGTTGGGTCAATATAGGTGATGTGCTGTATACTAATTGTTGGTGACGAAGCGTCTGTGTTCAGTGCAAAATACAGAAAAAAAAAAATACAGTACATGTAATTTTCAGTTGATCGCACGCACCCCAGTCTACCTGTATACGCGTGATTGTTA
Source organism: Copidosoma floridanum (assembly GCF_000648655.2). Next base: position 1,091,937 of record NW_019379494.1, read on the forward strand.
TCGTGGTAAAAACATGCGAATTCTATTAATTTCATGACGTTGTAGGTATACCTGTATCAGGGGTGGGTGAAAAAAAAAAAGCGGGAGATTTTTCTTATTCCCAACAAATATACCCTAAATTTATATACTATAAGTATAGTGTAAAAAAAAAAAAGAGGGGTGAGCATCACAAACAGCACGATATGGAAGAGTTCATATCCCAGATGTGCCTCGTATTTTCCTTCTCCATATAATATATATTGCTTTTGGGATTGCTCGCGGAGGACTTGATTCACGTGCGTCGATGACGAACTATATATAATATGACGGACGCCCACGCTGCCCTATTTCGATGACCTATATGGGTATATATGCGGGCCTTATTCCCTGGCGGGCTTGGTCCGATGATGGAATTTTTTTTTGTTTTTGTTTTTTTTTTGTTTTTTTTGTTTCTTTCGTAAAGTTGAAAAAAGAAATTCGATGCAAGCGAGGAAACCAAAAATATCTTGGGGTAATCGGCAGGAGCGGTTTCTGGTAAACGAATGCCGCAAACACCTATATACGTACGTGCGTGTTAGTATACAGAACCACCAAGTGATCAAAGTACCGGGTGGCAAAAAAAAAAAAAAAAAATAGAAAAAAAGTATACTTGTATATATTCCAGAGGGGGTGGTAATGAGGGGGAAAACACCTCGACCTAGTAACCCGAACCCCCGCGGAGGGAGGTTGAATGAACGGCCCTCCTGCGTCAATGGCGACCCGGCTTCGGCGACCGGGTTGAGAGGGAGAAAGGATACGTCACCCCCCCACCCGCGTGGTCCTCCTCTCTCGCTCGTTCACACTCGCGTCGCGGGCGCATCCTCTTGACCTAGAATCTGAATGGACCGTTCGTTCATAACATCCATCCCCCCCCCCCTCTCGTGGCTTTCTATCGTTCGGGCTCTCGGGCAACGTTTTTGTTTTATTTTATTTTATTTTTTTTTTATTTTTTACCATTTAAGCCGTGCACAACAGATTGATAATTCAAGGATGCATCGTCGATTATAATGCGTTTCGTTGCTTGGTGGGTGTAAAAGGAGAGTCGACTCGCTTTTACGACATTTTATGGAAAATTAAAAAAAAAAACAAAAAAAAACGGGATGACTTGAAAATCCTCACATTTTGCCTCGAGTTTTAATCAATCACACTCCTGAGAAGTGCGTTTTGCACGTTGGGAATAAAAGCGTCAGATTTTTTTTTTTTTTTTTTAAGTACCTGTCTTTTTGTTGCACAATCGAATGAAACGTCATAACTTGAATTGTTATACATTCGAAAATATATGCCTTTCGTGTGTTCTTTTATAAATCGACACAACTGTTTTTAATTTATACGTACTTACTCTATACGTACCAACGGGAATGGTAAATTGCGATTTTTTCAATCAACTTACGATCCATTCCAATTGAAAGTCGTTGATAGTCGTGATAATATTTTATACGCTAGCATATAGTTTTCATCGGTGTAAAAAAGAAACGTGACACAATTTTTTTTTCTTCAATTACCACTAAAAGCGTTCAAATGATTGTTAATGTGAAAAAAAAAATCATCGTCATTTTTGTCCACTTTATCTGTGGTGGAGTTTACAATGAGCTTCTGCAAATGCGATAAATTTTGCAAATAGTGATAAGAAAAAGAGAGATACAGTACGTGTACACATTATAGTTTAGTTCTGTCATGAATTTAAAATTTTCCACATTCTCGTATGAGTGACATTTATCTAAAAATACATATGAATCTATTAATTGCCGAGAAAAGTTCAATGAAAAAGGTGGTAATAAAATAGACTTTGGTTATATTTAGGTAGAACATCTCGCAACCGAGGTATGCGCGATCAACTGCAATAGTTTTTTTTTTCCCCTTTGAAACAGCGCTACGGACGATATACTGTACAAAGTATTTTCCATTGTATAGCGTACATGCATGAATAGGTATAGTTTTACATATTTTATCAATAGAATTCCTTTTTTAACAACAATTTCACGTGCGTCTCAACACTCGTAAAAATGATAGAAAATCACGAGAAACACTAAGCGATAATCATAGAAACAATTAAATCCAAATCTTAAAAAAAAAAAAAAAAAGTCGACTATTCGTTTGTAACAAGCACTTGCGTTTACCATTAAATTCCATCAGACGTGATGATAAATCAAATCAAAGGAGGAAGAAATATCATCATTTTAATCAAAACTGCACGTAAGTGAGTACATCAAACAACGTAGTTACGTAATTGTGCTTTGAAGAAGTCACGTGTTATCTGTTTGTCGCGTAAAATAAAAATTTTCTCGTAATAAAAAAATACGTAACAGCTGCACCACTGGTGTTAAAGTCTGCCGACTTGGCGATCTAATCTTCCCAGGGCGCAGGGAGTGACATCATCTGCCAATGAGCTTATCACGAGGCGCTCTCTGACCCGCGTATAAACACAAACCAATGAAACAACGAGATCGTCAGTGGTTAATTTTATTACGATGGATGCAGCGTGTGTAAAAGGTATGCGCGTTGGTGCTTTGGCACACGGCACTGGTTGATCAGCCGCGAGAGCGCGTCGCGTTACTTGTGCGTTTTTTTTTTTTTTTTTTTTCCCTACCGGTGCTAGAAAAGCTCGCATCGTTCCGCAGCTGTCATTCGCACCCGCGCGCTGCACGAGCATGGAGTTCCTTAGTTTCGACGCGATTAACAAGAGTCTGGCGCTTAAAAAGGCGCCCGTACCCAAACCCGCCGCTGATGAGATCCTGGTGAGGGTCTCCTATTCGGGAATCTGCGGTACCGATCTTCACATTCTCGAGGTATGCTTTTTTTTTTTTTTTTTTTTTTATCGTCTTGCAAACTTGAGTATCTTGAGACTTTCTGTTGACCACTTGTCATTCGATGCCCTTGACTTGGATGCAATACATGCGATAATCATAGTTTTGCTTCATCACCACAAGGTGCTTCGTATTTTAAATACTTAGTTGAAAAAATAAATATTGAGAAATTTACCACCAAGTTACGAGTTGGAATCTTGAGATTTTTATGATTATGAATTTTTAGAATATCAAATATTTTTGTNTATTACATGTGTAATTGTCTTGAGAAAATATAACCTAGTTTTTTGTTATGTGTAACTAAAATTTAGTCTATAGACATTTGATATATCATGTTACACTTATGTTTGTGTTTGGATGTACTTACATAAAATTTTGCATAAACGATGATTCATGTTTCTTTTTTATATAGCATGTGAATCTAATAGTATGTATACTTCAATCGAAGCCTTCCAAGAAAATCCATCACATGTCATGGAATCTTTGACCAACAGCTCATTAAATCTTCTCGGTTAGATTTTTAAATTCTATAATTTATGTAGCTTACAATTTAGGTTTACTTTTTACTCTAAATTCGTTATAAATATGTAATACTATCGATTTTCTGCCTGTAACGTTTAACGAGGCAAGAAATAATAGTGTCGGCGCAAGTACCAGGCATGAGGATCCACTCGTGCTTGTCACCAGAAAACGCAGAAAAAAATGTGTTTTTTTTTGTTTTTTTTTTTTGTTTGATAAATAAATTATCATTCGCTTGCTTCAACAAAAACGATTCAAGATTACTTTTCTTGGACACAGTTTACCTATTGTTTGAACAAATATTTAAAATCGCGTGCCCAAGTGGAAGTAACCAAGATGGTATTAATATTTCAACTGAACACAACATTCCGATAGGTATTTTCGTAAAGACAGTCTCCTAAAACGAAAAATTACAGTTGGTGTAATGAAAAAGTACAGATGTATAAGTAACGACGTGCTAATACGAACGTTGAATGCGCAGGGCTCGTTTCCGTGCAAAAAAACCGATGCATTGACCCTGGGTCACGAGTTCGTGGGTACAGTGGAAGCCATCGGCACGAGCGTAAAAAATTTCAAAGTCGGACAAAGGGTCGCCGTTGACCCGAACAACGGGTGTAACTTGTGCAACGATTGCCACAGCGGGTGTTACCACTTGTGCCTGGCGGGCGGTGTGAACAACACCCTGGGGATATTCAGAAACGGCGGCTGGTCAACTCACGCAGTCGTCTCCGAGTGCCAAGTAAGTCGAACCTTTTTTTTTTTTTTTTTCCACCGTGGCGTTAAAATCCTATAGACACACGTCGATCCACAGGCTTACCCCATGCCCGAGGGAGTCGACATGCCAAGGGCCGCCCTCAGCGAGCCACTTTCTTGTTTGGCCCACGGCTGGGACAAGATCAGTCCGGTTCTGGTCGGCCAGAGGGTACTCGTCATCGGAGCGGGTATCATCGGCTTGCTCTGGGCCTGCCTTTTGCACTTGCACGGGCTCAGGAGGACTGTGACGATATCCGAGCCTCAGCAAAGGAGAAGAGAAATGGCCAAGAGTTTGGGTACAACACGACATCGTCATTTCATTTTGTTGTTCTGTTTTCCGTTTGTTTAAACATTGAAATAAAATATACCATAGGTTTGGGGTACGAGGTGTGCAGCCCAGAGGAGTTGAAGGGAAAGGAGTTCGACTTGGTGGTGGACTGCAGTGGCTTCGGGCCTGCGATTGAGTCCGCCATAGGATTGCTAGCTCGGGGTGGAAAGTTCTGCTTCTTTGGCGTTGCCGATCCAAAAACCAAAGTTGCCATTGAACCTTACCAGGTGAGCATAAATACGCTTGCACCAATTTTTTGTTTTGTTTCATGAATCACTTGTATAATGCGTAATACGTGCTCCTCAGATGTACAAAAAAGAGCTGACGTTCCACGGCGCCAACATCAATCCGTTCTCGTTTCCAAATGGAATGGCCCTGCTGCGGGCCATGTCCGATTCGTACTTGAATTTCGATAATCTCGGCATCAAAGTTTACGGACTTTCCGAGTACAAGGAGGCGTTGGACGGTTTGAAGAGGGGCAGTATAAGCAAGGCCGTTTTCAAATTGTAAAAACTACCGTTTTATTACATGTTTTTCAAAATATATATTTTATACGTGTATAAAAAAAAACAACAGTTTCTTTTTTTCTTTCTTTTTTTTTTTTTTGACAATTATTCATAATAATAATAATAATAATAATAATAGTAATAGTAATAAAAAATTTGTACATCAAAAAATGTCGTTTATATCGTTAAAAAAAAAAGAGATACAAGAAGATTATTGAGATTCTACTCATTCGTATATAATACTACAAGAGATATGTCAAAAAACAATGATGGCTAGAGTATAAAAATTATGGTCCATCGTATGTTTTATCGCTTAAGTCACTAATTATTGCTTGGTTTCGTGTATACGTATATAATGTATAGGTTAGTAAAAAAAAAAAAAAATTAATTATAATAATAATAATAATTACGTTACAAACTACGCGATATATTCTACTTATATTGTATTGAGATTTCGTAGTAGAAAAAAATGGCCAATCTATTAAAACTTGACCTTGGAGGGAATGCGTTATCCGTTCGATCGAGCAATGCATGTATCTATGCATGTTACATATTGCTCTGATATCGAACTACATATGTATACTTTTTTTTTTTTTTTTTATTTGTTCACTCTCAATGACTATCAAGAGTTACATCGCACGCTTTGTTAATACGACGACGATCCTCACGCAGATGATCAACAGCCACTCTGACGGCCTGTGGCTTTGGCTAGCTCCCCACACCAGTCCTGGATAGTTAATATTTGGTATAAAAACTTCTGCAAAGAACAATAAATGCACATTAAATGCCAATCAAGTGCTTCGACACTTTCACATTAACGATTCATCATTCCATATACGTTATTATCCAACATACACGTGTAAGACAACGAAACAAGTCATTCCTCAAATGCTTGTACGAGTATCGGTTAAAAAAAAAAAAATTAAAGGAAATATACACATATACATGTACAACATTAGCAATCCAACGAAACAACTTACCTGGTCATAAAGACTACAAATATGGAGGCGGCCACTAGTGACCCGGTCGAGAACAGAATTACACCGGCTGCGTAGTACGCTTGATCGCAAGCAGGCGGACATACGGGTATAATGGTTTCTGCACAAAAAAAAAGGGGGAAAAAAAACAAACTATGGCATGCCACCTACTCATACTCGGGATAAAACCTATGATATCTTGGAAATCATGCCACATGTATAAGAAAAAGGGATAAAAAAAAAGTACTTATTCGTTCCACGTTCCATGATGTATAAGTATGAAACTTACCAAAAAGCTCGACTTCCGTTTCCGCCGTGCCAAGCTTGTTGGCCGCCTTGCACATGTACTTGCCGTACTGTTTCTTCTCGATCGTGATGACTTTGAGGGTCGTGTCGGTGTACTCGTCTGCCGTGGCAAAGTGCGATATACTGTAGTGCTGATTGTTGGACAATTGGTAGCCGTCCTTAAGCCAAGTGATGGCCGGCGGTGGATAAGCTTCCACGTGGCACTCCAAGTCCATGTCGTACTGCAGGGCTTGGCCGAGGCGGGGACGCGGCGCCGTGATCACCGGGGCGAACTCGATTTCCAAGTTTATGTTCCTCCGGGCACCCCTGCCCACCCCGTTCTCGGCCACGCAGTAGTACGTTCCCCTGTACTCCTTGAGGACCGAGGATATCTTCAGTATGTTTCCCCTGCAATCGGGAGTTCGGCAATTACAAACTACGAATAGCACATGGAAGTAATATGTGTACTGTGCTGTAAAATCAAAGTGTGTATTTCCGTTTTTATAAAGGGCCTTTGCAGTAGTCTTGATAAACGTTTTAAGAACAACCAAACAATACAGCTTCCCTATACATTGATTTTTTTCATTCAAATATGGGTCCAGTTTGGTGAGACTGGTTAACCACTTGGTGCACCATAGATTTGGTATAGTTCTTCAAATTCCTCTCCACGCCACCACGAAAAAACAAAAATTGTAACTACACGCGTATGTATATATATATGTGTGTGTGTGTGGGAGGTAACAACGCAAACCTGTAAATCGATCCACCCGAGGGTAGAATGGCGTTGTTTTCCCTGCGCCAGGATATCCGAGGGGCCGGGTAACCGCCGGCGTAACACTCGAGCTGGACGGATTCGCCTTCGCTCGCGATGACCGAGCGAGTCGAGTTGTCGTTGATTATGGGAGGTCGGCGGACTTGGAGCTCGACGTTGGCGGTGATTTTGTTGCTCACGCTTATCAATATTTGGCACTGGTAGAAAGCCGCGTCCGTCTCTTGGATGTCCTTGATCTGAAAAGCCATCGGGATGTACACGGATTTTTTTTTTTTTTTTTTTTTTTTTTCATCCGCCAACGAGTACAATAGTATGATACATTTTAAATAGAAAATAAAATAAAAATGATCGCTTAGAGATTTCACGATTGCAAGTCGTCACTTTGGATCCATACAAACGTGCACAAATATTATACAGTTGTTGCAAACGTTTTTGCAGGTCAGGCTCTACTACCAGTTACACGGTTGACACGTTGTTAAAAACTCGGTTTTTTTTTTTTTTTTAATTCATGAGAAATATTAAAATTTCATCTCTCTGCTCCAAGGAGGTTCGATGATTTTCTCTACAAATACAGAAAATGCATAGGAAAATTTTCAACAATAGGTGTTAAAAAAGTCAGGAAAGTGTGTAAATTTTTTTACATAAAAATTTTACAAAGCACTGGAGGACAACAAAGTTTTATTGCTTTCTCTGTATTTTGAAAAAATGATGAAACCCCCTCAATGTGGATCCTTTAAAAACAGATAAATTAATTACCTGCAAGGTGTAAGTGTTCGATGATGGATCGGACCTCAGGGAGAACCTGCTGTCACGTATGATGAGGGCAGTATTCGTAGATATCGGAAGCACGTCCGTTCTGTCTTTGCCGATTTTCATCCACAAAACTGGATACTCTTCGGCATACTGCACGGAGCAGACAAACTCGACGGTTCCCCCTATGTCCTTGATTTGCTCCTGCGTTATGTACGATATTGTTGGGGTCCTTTGAGACTTTACTGGAAATTATTCGAAACGATACTTTATAATACCATTTTTTTTTTTTTTTTTTTTTTTTTTCATGTTCAAATAATTTTTTGACTCTGCGCTGTATTCAGTTAGTTTCCATACATTATTTCACTCTAGTTCGCAATTGGGCGCAGTAAAATCATTGTTCGAGGATATCACTTGCTTTTCGCCCGATGAGAAATGTACCACTTGAGAAATAAACATTTTCGCGATCGATACGCTTCATCCTCGCTTTTTTATTTTCATCTTACCGCGATGATAATGCTGCGTCTGAGTTGGGCGGCTTTTTTTTTTTTTTTCTTTTTCTTTTTCTTTTTCTACTATCTTCGCGAACGAGCATGCACTTGAGCCTCTTCTGGCTAAACCATGTGTACTTTCTCGAAGTCATCTTTACTCCACTTGCGGTTATCGTTCATCGCGAGACTAGAAAGTACGACGACCCGAGGGTGAACACCTGAAACCACGAGCACGTGTACAGGAGCTATGTTGTATAACGGATGTACACCGCACACACACGTTTCCCGGTGTAATGATGATCCGATCGAGTACGAGGAAAAAGTCAAATAAGCATTTAAATCTCTAAATGTTATTGCAGAGCTTTCCAGCTCGGGTTACACTACAGAATCAGCTTTTGCAATGGTTGGGGCCTTGTGCGTTTCATTTCGCGATATTAAGGATATATCCACCCGCGTTGTATATTAATTTCTCATCACTCGAACGCGCATACATCTTCCCCATTGCAGGTAACCGTGACTAAGCATTGGCATGGTATTGCCTAATCGGAGGTGCGTTTGGTTTTTAAAAGAAGCTTAGAAAAATATTTCTTTGTTTTTTTTTTTTAACCACTAGGTATTCGTAACAATATTTTTTTTATCAAAAACAATGCATAACAGTTTGTGGAAGAAAAAAAAAAAAATTTTATTTTTATACAAGTATTTTATTTCGTGAATACTGATGCATAAAAATTCATAATGTAATTTTGTCCAAGTCTGGACCATGATGAGTTGTAATTTACGGCCGGTTGGGTTTTTAAAAAGTACTTATCTGGCGACTCGCGCCAGCAAATGCCAAACTCGCGATTGATGCTTAGCGCAATGGTCCGTTTTATTACTTTACTCATGTGAGACCTTGTTTTTTTTTTCATTCGTTAAAGTAAAAAATGTCCAATTGGTAAAAAACAAAATCATTTTTCAAACCATAGATCCAATTATTATTTAGTTTATATATGTATTCATGAGTAGTTAACAATGAAAGCCAACCCCCTCCTACTTCATAGTACATTTAACTTGGTTTATTCACTATAATTAAACCAAAGATGATGGGTGTTGGTGTCCCACTTTGTTCACATGTTCCAATACACGCCCACACACGTATGTTCAACTATAATGCGGCTCAAGAGTGTAATATCATACGTCATTTGGTTCGTTTTTTAAAACTTTTTCACATTTTTTTTTTTTTTACACTTTTCGCCAACTTGTCTCATGGAAATTTTTTAATTGTAAAAATAACCGACAAAGCCTTGAACGAACAAACAATGATCTCTTACCGATTTTTCACACCGTCACACCCGTGGATTCAAAGAAAACGTCGATCGAATCAACCGAGAGCCTACATACAGGTAGGTACTGGTGTCCATAGGTTCGACGTTTTCTTTTTATCAGAGTCCCGCGATCGCCACGGAGTAACGGGAGGAGGCTCTCATTGTTTCTCGTTGCAATGCACACATACGAAAACGCGCTCGAGATTGTCAGATTCGTGCCCCGAGCTGAGCAACTCGATCAGCCCCGAGGACATCCCCGGTATACCGTTTATAAACGCAGCCCCACCAACAGGACACACGAATCCTTTTCAAACGCCATAACCTGCTCCGGAGGCATATATCCCGGACGCGAGGGGGTGGGGGGAAAGAAGAGAAAATGCACTCGCATCAGAAAGACTCGTGTAAATCGAAGGGAAAAAAGGAGGATACTTGAAGAGAGCGTGTAAGCGTTGGAAAATTGGCTGACGCTCACCTGTTCCCAGTAGGCGGAGGACGAGGATCACGCCCAAAAGCTTGATTGTCGTCGTCATGCTGCTGACCGTTGACTGTACCGTTGTTTTCTCTCACTCTGCACGTCCCCACTCGCCTACACCGTCGCTATATTATTACACGGTAAATGAAAATTGCCGCTCCTTCGGAATATATATATATACATATATTATTGCGCCCCTCTTTTTTTCTTATTCGCGGTACAGGTAGTAAAAGTTACGGGTCCTTCCGCGAAATCCAAGACTTAATATATTGTTGCTTTTAAAATTCCAGCAGTACGCGCTACTACCAAAGTACAATGAGTCAAGAGGGAGAGGAAATCCCAGGGACATGGGTGTAGGTACGTGTACGGTGTGCACACAGACTGTCGGAGCGCGCAGGTGGTGGAGTGGAGATTATGTGTGTGCCCAAGTTGTGCAGAGCAGCGTCGGTTTTCACGAAAACTGCACGTACCTACGTCGAGTACCTCTCTCGTATTTTTTTATATATTTTTTCTTTCATGGGCTGAAAATTGTAATTGTTGCAAAGCATTATCTCGTTAAACAATCCTTGAGGGGACACTTTTTTTTTTGGCAAAGAATGAACACTTTTCTCACAAAACCGGTTGGCTATTTTTGTTTTTGCCTACCGATCTTTGGACTCTTCGTCCTAGAAATTATCAACATCAACCCTCATTACGTTCGGGACGAACACCGGCAAGTATATATTATCTTATACACTTTGACACCTAGTTGGTTCGATCGGTTACAGAAATCTACTTTGCTCCGTATTCGATCCAGTAGTAGAGAGACCGTGCGCTTCGCGCTTGGCGTATACTGAATTGGCGCCGTCGATATTCTTACTTACCAGGCGACCAAGTTCACTGCAGCGATCGGGTTGAAAAGAGACCGACAATAATTTATATGTATATACGTTTCGCACGCCCGGTATATATATATATATTTATATATGTATATATATGTATATATGTATATAAAACACACAATGATGATTGGATTCGTCATCCAACTTTTTTTGCATTGTATAAAAATAGCCATGAATTAATAACGTTGACGAAGCAGAGCAATAATCAGATTGAATAGAAAAAAAAAAAGAATACTTAAAATTTTTATTTGACGTATAACTAATGCAAAATTTAAGAAAGAAACAAAACAACTTAGACATTAAAGTGCTTAGTTATGTAATTTGTTAAATAATCGTTATTCATGTAATGAATATGAATTATCTCTTGTGCAATAGTAGTGAATTGTTTTTCAAGCTAATTGAGTACAGTTTGAACGACAATCTGGATGATATCGGTAACTGCGCGTAAAAAATCGAAGACTGTTCTTCGGAACACCTATTTTTTGTTCTCTCACATTTTTAGGAATGTATTGTATATACGTGTCGGCGCATATACCCATGAGTTTGATGATATCCGAATCTAACGGGAGTATAAAAAAAAACTGTTAGGTCCAGAAATAAAACATATTATCCGTGCAAATGCATGTTTTGTATTTTGAAAAAAAAATATATATATGTATGTATGTATACTCTCAACGCTTTCAATTTTCCGAATGAGTGCAAACTTTGTTATTCAATAAACGGATGATTCTTCAATCGCGTGTATACAATTTTAATTAAACCCATGCTTTCAATGAAAAACTATGTACCAGTAAAGGCCTTTGCAATCACTGTATATATATACATGCATACTTGGCTGAAAACGTTAGAGTTGCTCCATTACCAGGGCAATAAGTACATGACGCAGGACGTACATCAGCTATATATTGTACACGTACGTGATCCAATGCGACGGTAAATTTTTCATTAATACGATCAAAACTCGCAAGGTCTCGCGACCTGTTGATTTTCGGCATGAAATCGAAATGCCGTCAATCGCAAAAAGTTACATATAAAAATTAGGCCTCATAAAAAATAATCATACACAACAAAAGCGAGTGTAAGTATACCAAAATTGGAAAAATCATCGTCAACCGATTTTTACTAAAACGCACATCACGTAGCGATTTTGTAACGAATCATCGTTAAAGTACAAAAAAAAAAAAAAAAAGAAAAGAAAAGAAAAAGGAAGCCTCGCATGAATGATACATTAACAATAAAATAACATACCGTCCATACACAAAGTGCATCTATAAGCGGCGTTTGTCATTGTCAACTATATATGTATATACATGGGCAATCGGTGCTGGATCGTTTGTTGCTTTCCCCCCCCCCCCGTTTCTTTTTCAATGCACCCGTGAGCGCACATTATACACTACGTGACATCAATGCAAATTCTCGATGTCAAACGAATCGCATCAGATACATATATGTACATTATCCACACATTGTTGTTTTAGAGACACTATAATAACTATCGGGCGCGCATGCGTGTGTACGTGTAAGTTCGAGCGCGGAACGATAAATAATTAATCGGTGTTCGGCACTCGTGTGCACGTTAAACTAGTGTTCTTGGGTGGTTGTACACGTATTAAATGTGTGTTACATGTATACTGTAAAGAAACCCGACACGAGCTTGTGTGTGGTACAGTAAAAGGGGGTTAATCCATGTAGGCACAACCGAACGATCGACAGCGGGGTGGTAAAAAGTCGTCCGGTGAGATAGTAGTCCTCGCGACACGCGACTGGACATGTAACACCGGAGCTCGCTCCGTCCAAAGTGACTCGCGCGGTTCGACCACGCGTAACGGACCGCGAAAAATCGGCAATCCGAAAGCACGCGCCCATACCGATTTTTCGACCGGCGGACCCTCTCGAAAGCACAACGCGCATCGAATACAAAGTTGGTGGTGGAGGGGGGGGGGCAAAGAAAAATTGACGGGGGGGACGATCGGCTTTGCGCGAGTACATAAAAAATAACCATCAGCTTTCTCGGTATAGTACATAAGAATTGCACGGTCGGCGGCCAAGGCTGCTTGGCCCTTAATTCATAATAGACGAGGAGTGTCATATAGCCGCAAGCCACCCTCGAGGATGCGTACCTATATGTTACGTATACGTGGTATCGATTCCGGCCTTGCATTATTAAACCATTGGCTCTTTTTGCCAGTCAGCCGTCGTGACATGCCTGCCCCGGAGCACACACCCAATCAACCTGCAATTTGCCATACTTTTGCCAACAAAGGTGCCTCCCGGTCGATTTACTCGTGATTCCCGAGATGGAAGATCACCCCGTCGAGGTGCTGGGACCTTTGCTCCGTCATACCACCGGGGTGACAAGCAGTGGCTGCCACGCGGAGACGACGCGGTAAAAAGAGAATAGAAAAGGCTGTGGGAGTGTTTGGGGGCGATGCGGTCGAGTGAGCCACTCGGAACTGCCGCGGGGACGAGGTAGATGGAAGAGGAAAAAAAGTAGAAAAGTATACTTTTGTCTTAAATAAAATGAATTACATCGATGAATTGGCAGTAAAAGAAAAGAAAAAAAAAAAAAAAAAAAAAAAAAAAAAGCCCATAAAAAAGTGTATTATGGACGACTCGAGCCGGAACCTGCTGCAGCTCGAGGACGAGTCGCCGGAGTTGGGGTCGCATCAGCCGCATCACCACCACAGACGTCGTCGTCGGAGCGATCAGCAGCAGGGAGGTGGGGAGTCCGCGGAGCCGCATGGAGGGTCCCCTTCCCCCTCGGGCTCGTCGGCCGCCTCGACCGGCCTGTCCTCGGGGTCGTCGCCGACTCCCCCGGTCGAGGGCTGTGGCGTCCTCCGGGAGCCACCCCCGGGCTTTGTCGTCCGCGAACTGGAGGCCGACCAACTCCGGGGTGCCGCGCCGGCTTCTCCCACGAGGCTCTCCAGGCGTGCCTCCTCGCGCGCCAGTGTCTTTCCGCCCAGGGTGTCGACCATCGCCAGGGAGGCCTTTGGTACGCTGCTGGCCATTTTTTTTACCTTTTCCTCGATACTTACACCGACTTTTCCAATCAGTCGTACACTTTTTTCCATTTCAAACTGTCGCTCGGGCAATGAATAATTTATTCATAGATGTGTGCAACGCAAAAAAAAAGGACATCTCTTGTAAAAAAAAAACTGATACGAAGCTCGTCGATTTTTTTACTTTTTTGCGTGGCCTACAAAGTTCCGTGTGCGCTGTGTTTCTTTGAACAAAACAAAAAGTTACAGTCTACAATATACGTCCGATTTCGCACACCCCGTGTCCATGGCTATCTACAAATTTGTTTGCCATTTCGCAGTCACTCAATTGTGCGCGCAAATATACTTACGCACAGAAATAACCAACTGGTGTAACATATACGTTGCCTACACGTGCAATTACATTACGATAATATACCTCCCACGAGAGAGAAACGCTCAAGTTTCATAACACACTCTCATTGATTACGATATGTTACGTTAATTTAATTTAATTTTTTTTTTTTTTTTAATTTCCGACNTAGCTTAAATGTGAAGGAGAAAACTACGTGGAGCACATACCACGTACATTGTAGCTTATTCTTCTTTTTTTTTTTTTCCCCCACAAAAATAGAAAATCTGTGACAATAATACTCTTTTTCTTTGTCTCTGCAAGAGGTTCTTGCCTTAGTCAATGTACGTGATGGGGAAAAAAAAAAAAAACAAAGAAACTAGTATACCATACGTCAACGTGTTGTTGATGTTTGTTTGTTTGTTTGTTTTTTTTTTTTTTTTTGTCGCACATAATTATGTGTGTACTCGCGGGTGTAAAATGTTTGTCGAGCGAGAGAAGTTGTAAATGATCCATAACGTCGATTTCGGTGAAGAGTAAACGTGACGGGGACAGTATATACATATATATACGTACAGGTGTCACAGTGTATATTTATATTTGACAACCGGACACGTATGTAATTTCGTACGCGTAAAGTTATAAATGTAACGAGTGAGCCGTTGAATCGATGGATTCGTTGGTTCTTTGTTTATTCATGAGAGGCCGAGGGGCCGGTGTCCCTATATATTTATGTACTCGACAGAAATAAGTACATCTTGTACAACATATCGATATTACACATAATCGTCGTCGACGTATTTTTTCGAGCCATGCTTTACGTGTATTGTCAATACAAATAGACGCAACGTCATAAATAAAGAACATAAACTCAATCAAACGATAATATGATAAGGGAAAAAAAAAATGACAGCGATGGAGCTTGCACCGCAAGGGTCTCGTTCACTTGGGATGTACGTATATACTTGTAGTTTCGATCGATGCAAAATAAAAATCAATACCTCGATCGCTACGTTTTTTTTTTTTTTTTTTTTTTTTTTTTTTTTTTTTTTTTTCACCATTAAACATTAACAACCACGCACATGCACGCGATTCGTACATCCACCCACGTGGAAACAAAGTTGGCCGCGTTTCTTTCCCCCGGGGAACTGTAACCTGCACATTTTTTTTTTTTTTTTTTTTTTTTCTTGATTCGTATATATGTACACAGCAAAGAAGAGACATTTGCGAGCATCAACGCTGCACAAGTTGCAATAGGTTCAGCCCGTGCGCACACTCGCGTGGCCAAATGCACGTCCGCGCATAATATACCCATGCAACGTGTACTTACACTATATATATAGCCACGCACTACCCTGCCAATGGGCATGCAAGTATAGTATGCTAGTTTTACCAGTCGTCGTAGATGATTACGGGGGAGTAGAATATATTTATACCGCCGTACAGTGACAAACCAAGCACACGTGTGTATACTTATTAGTTAACTTTCATCCATGATCCATTTAATTTGTCCTCGCGCTTTCGGGCCGCGTGTGGTTTTTGTCGATATGTTCGTCTTCATCATCGGCCATCCCCCCGATTTACGTGATGACGACCGGCTGAAAAATAATAAATAATATATATGTATATGCACGAGTGCGACGGAATTGGCTCGATCGTCCATCCTTTACGGGAGCTATGCTCCAAGGCTAGTGTAATTTTTCATTCTCAATTTTTTTCGACAATGTCGATACACGTGTGTGCATCCCTGTACGTTGGCCATTTACTCAATTGTGTACGATTTCGTGTACCGATCGGTGCACCTGCTACAGGCCCAAAGTTGGACTCGCAGGATGATTCGTTGTCGAGTTCGCACACGACGATATTCCCGGGGGCCGGTGACGAGAAGATCCACGCCGGGCTGAGGAACAACGGGGCCAGTCCACCGGCCAATCCACTGCTCCTCGATCCGGCTGCCGATAGCAAGGACGACGCCGACGATTTCCCCCCCGAGGCTGACACGCTCTTTTTCCGGTGCTTATACATTACCCGGTGGTTCCCTCTCCCTCTGCTGCCGCGCCCCGCGTCCTTTTAATCGCTCTCTCCCTTCGTCGATGCACTTTTTGCGGAAGGTTGTCAAAACTCGCTAACAAAATAATGGTAAGGACAAAAGGAAAAAAAAAAGTATATGCAGCGTATGCAAATGGATAAAGAGAAATGTATTATTCAGGCCGTTTCGCGCGTGTGTACCTTGGCTCGTCGATAGCGCGCCGAGGGTGGTGTGCGCGTAGCAGCAGCAGAGAGAGAGAGAGAGCACTTCTGGAGACATGTTTTTTTTTGTTTTTTTGTTTTTTCAATTTCTCCGATACGTTCGCATCGACACCCGAGAGAGAAATCACCCCAATCGATTTTTCCACCTTTGTCCCCTTGAAACAAAAAATGCATGGCGCTTGCACTTACGAGCAGTAAGAAACAAATTAACATTCTATTGTACCGATTTAGAAAAAAAAAAAAAAGTTGCAACACGAGTTGGCAAAGGTGCAGGTGTGAAAAATCACGTTAACAACATAGTCCTCTCGGGTGTTGTGCACCGATGAAAAAGTATACGAGGTGGGGGGGGGGGGGGGAAGGGAAGGGCGGATGTTAAAATTGGCAATGTCGTAGCAGAGACGGGAGACGGAGGATAGACATGGTGCTGGTCTACCGGCTGGAGAGCGAGGGCGTGATGACGGAGCAGGAGGCGCGCAAGATCGAGCAACGCCGTGTTTTCGAGCAAAATCTCCTTAAGGAGGGCCTCCAGCTCGAACTCGAGCCCAAGGAGAGCTCGTACGACGGCAAGACGTACTTCATGAAGCTGCACATACCGTGGAAGGTCAAGGTCCAGTACGCCGAGGTGATGAACATCAAACTGCCCACTCGACGCTTCATCACCATATCCGTCAAGGCTTGGGTAAGCGACGTATCATTCGATCGCCCAGCCGAACCCTCTTTCCAATAACCCAATACATCCGTACTCTATATATATACGCTCGACGTCACGATATACACGTACCATTTGCGCCGTATAACAGCATCATGTGGTGCACATTTGTTGTTTTGCTATGCTCGCAACTGTCACAATCAATGTTGCGAACGACCCACCCCATGCAATGCACGTATAGATTATTTTTCCCCACGACCGGCTCTGCTTTTCTTTTTCTTTTTTTTTTTTTTTTTTTCCGAATCCTCTAAGCTTGAGCTTTCCCTCCTTTTGCGGTTTTTAATTGTTTTTTTTTCTTTTTTCCTACACGCGAGTACCAAGGCTCTCGCTGTGCGAATCGACAGATACTCTTTGGGCCTAAATTCGGGGCCTTCTTTTTTTTTTTTTTTTTTTTTTTTTTTTTTTTTTTTTTTTTTTTTTTTTTTTTTTTTTNTAAACAAGAATTAATCGACTACGCCGATTTTTGACTCTATCGAGGTACAGCCAACAGAGCTAAGTATCGTGGAGGAAAAAAAAAAAAGATTGAAACAACGTTGAAATTTAATTAACACAAGGCAACTCCTTTTTTGTAAGGTCTCCGATCGTGTGTCCTGACCCCCTCTGCACGTGGTATTGTAGGCGCAATTCCTTCCACTGTGACCGGAGATCAGCGCATAAGCATCGGAGAAGAAATTCGGCGTGAAATGATTTTCATCCTCGTACAATCTCTCTCTCTTTTTCTCACCTCCCGGCTTCTTTTGTCGTTAAGACCTTCTCTCTCTGTGACCCAATTTTATTTTCGATGCGCTTTAACGTGAGCATCACGGTCGCGTCTTTTTTATACGTTTGTTACAAAGAGAAGAGAAACGACCGATCGATCAGTATTCCGATTTTTCTTTTTTTGTGATGCCGGTCAAAATCAGCATTTATCACGCAAATGAGAAATGATCGGTAAAAAGATCGCAAGGCTTTGTTCGGCGCGCAGTGAATAGAAATAAAAAATATGAAAAGAACGATAATTATTCCCTTTGTTGTCTTATTTTTTTTATGAAAAATTGGGTAAAAAAAAAAAAAAAAAAAAAAACAACAACAATAGAGTTACACTCGTTAATACTACGTAAAACTAGTGTTGTAGCTCGATATTACAGTGCATAACTCTACCGTTAATATTTCATCGCGAGGGTCAACTTTTCTGTATCTTTGTGTGTACGACCAGCTCGTTGCTATATACACCTGTATATTATAATATACACCTACTTACGAATGGGAAAAAGTTACGTAATGAGTATACTTATACCTCATAAACATTGTACACACAACACAAGTAGCGTGGGGGAAAAAAAAAAAAAAAAAAAAAATACACTACTGTCACCGCGTAGCGTCTGACCGCACGTTGTCCTTTTCTACTGAGAGTAATTAAAGTGCCGTTTGACAAACGCTTACCGCTATAATATATTATACACACGTATGTAGGTAATTTGTATATATAGACTCGAGTGCCGATGTTTATATTTGGGATAAAAAAAAAAAAAAAAATTACGCGCGAGCAGGTTCATCGTGAAAGATCGGGACGCGGCGTTCACGCCAGCCCAAAGGTCCCTCATAGTGATGCAAATACTGTTGCGCGCCAAGTACGACGAGGTGCACGAGAAATCGGGTATCAGGCGATTACTGGCCGACGGGACTTACATTGATTGCTACCCGATGCACGAGGGCCCGTACAACAAGCCAACGAGCGACGGACAGACCCTCGACAGGTATCTGCTCTACATGATATGGGCCAGACCGGGGCAGTGGTAAGTATATACATCATGAATCGCGTACGAGAAAGGAGAGGGGGGGGGGAATATATTATATAAATGTGCTTTGACTTGTGTATATGTATATAGGTACAAGAAGCAGCCGATTTGGCTGATACGCCGGTACTTTGGGGAAAAGGTCGCGCTTTACTTTGCTTGGCTGGGCTTTTACACGCGGGCTCTTTATCTGCCGGCCATCATAGGACTGCTGTGCTTCATTTACGGCCTCTCGACAATGGACAGTGCCAACAACACCCCGAGCAAGGAAATTTGCAACTACTCGGTGGCAGGTAAGCGCGTCACTTTTTTTTTCTTTTTTTTTTTTTTTTTTTTTTTTTTTTTCCAACCAAAACCAACTACCCGCAGGTAACATAACGCTGTGTCCGCTGTGCGACAAGGCGTGCCCGTACACAAAGCTGGGAGACTCGTGTCTCTTTGCCAGACTGACTTACCTCTTCGACAACGCATCGACCGTTTTTTTCGCCATTTTCATGTCCTTTTGGGGTAAGCGATAGAGTTGATCGGTATACAAAGTAACAACAACAAAAAACACGATGATAACAATTGTCTCGCAATGTTCAGCGACAACGTTCCTCGAGATGTGGAAGCGAAAGCAGGCGGTGCTCGCGTGGGAGTGGGACCTGCAGAACGACGACGGCCACGAGGAGCCCCGACCAGAGTTCGAGACGAGCGTCAAAACGTTTCGCATAAACCCGGTGACGAGGGAGCGCGAGCCCTACCTCCCGGTCTGGTCCAAGACGCTGCGCTACGTGGCGACCGGCTCGATGGTCTTTTTCATGGTACGAAAGGAAAAAAAAAAAAAAAAAAAAAAAAAAAAAAAAAAAAAAAAAACGCAACATTACCCCCAATCTATACGCGTGTGCCTCTTTGTACACCCGCAGATCTGCGTAGTCCTGGCAGCGGTGCTCGGAACCATCATGTACCGCATATCTCTGATCGCTACCTTCCACGGGGGCGGCTACTTTTTGAAGCGCCACGCCAAAATCTTCACCTCGCTGACTGCCGCCTTCATCAACCTGATCATCATCATGATACTGACGCGCATCTACCAGAAACTCGCCCGTTGGATGGTCAACATGGAGAACCCGAGGACTCAGACCGAGTACGAGGCCAGCTTCACCTTCAAGATCTTTCTCTTTGAATTCGTCAACTTTTACTCTTCCCTCATCTACATTGCTTTTTTCAAGGTGAACTCGCCACACGTATATATATATATATATACCATGACCATGTAGCACTGCACTCGAGGTGGCCAATAAACATTAACACGCAGGGAAGATTTTACGTGCATCCCGGGGACGTGGAGTCGCGCTCGTCCGAGTTCTACAAGATCCGCACGGACGTGTGCGACGCGTCGGGCTGCCTGTCCGAGGTGTGCATCCAATTGGCGATAATAATGGTCGGCAAGCAGGTGTTCAACAACTTTGTCGAGATATTGTCCCCGAAGATGGTCAATTGGTGGCGCAAGCGTTCCCACGCGGCCGCGACCAAGGACCAGTCGAGGCCCTACACCAGCTGGGAGCAGGACTTTCAGCTCCAGGACCCCGGCAGGCTAGCCCTGTTCGACGAGTACCTGGAAATGAGTGAGAGAACCTCGTCATCATCATCATCACATATACGTAGACAAACAAAGAGTGACATTTTTGTTTGTTTTTGTTTTTGTTTAGTCATCCAGTATGGCTTCGTGACGCTGTTTGTCGCGGCGTTCCCCCTGGCGCCGCTGTTCGCGCTCTTGAACAACATTGCCGAGATACGCCTAGACGCGTACAAGATGATCAAGGAGGCGCGGAGGCCGCTCGCCGACAGGGTCGAGAACATCGGCGCCTGGTACGGCATACTCAAGGGAGTCACCTACGCGGCCGTCGTCTCCAACGTAACGTCCCCCTTTTTTTTTTTTTTTTTTTCTTTTTCCTCATCATCACGATCCCTTGCCAGATAATCCGTGCCCAAAAACTCACCCGAGATTTCTAATAAAGTATTTCTTTTTAGTAAATGATACTTTTGACGAAATCTCGGGTGAGTTATCGGCATCATCCCACCCGATGATCTTGTAGACAGGGAGTTTGTATACAGGTTGTTGATTAACTGTTTTGCGGCAAATGTTTACCCAGGCGTTCGTGATAGCGTACACGTCGGACTTTATCCCGAGGTACGTGTACGAGGTGGTGTACTCGCCGACGGAGGATCTGCGCGGCTACATCGACAGTTCGCTGTCCGACTTCAACACGTCGCATTTCACGGAAGCCATGCGGCCGAGGGAGTCGAGAGACGCGCCCCAGATCTGCCAGTACCGGGGTTACCGCAACGGACCCGAGCACCGCGACCCCTACGGCCTAAGTCCCCAGTACTGGCACATATTCGCCGCCAGGCTCGCCTTCGTCGTCATCTTCGAGCACATAGTGAGTAGTACATAGCAGCTCTCCCATACTCGTGTATTCACGTGGTGGGTTGTCGTGGCAGGTGTTCGCGCTCACGGGCATCATGAGCTACATAATACCGGAGGTGCCGCGTTCCCTGGCGACGCAGATGAAGCGCGAGAAGCTGCTCGCCCAGGAGGCCAAGTACGAGAAGGGCATGCGCAACCGGGAGGCCGACGAGGATTTGTTCTCGGTGTTGAGGGACGCGGGTCTCGGGGCCGCCAGGCCAGGTATCACGCGCTCGACGTGGGCCCGCCGGTTCAGCAAGCTCAGCGACGGCCTCGACGCCCACGTCGAAGTCTCGACTCCGGTGCAACGGAGGCACGCGGCCGAGGCCAATAGTTCCGTCGCTTGGGAGCAGATCTCTTGAGTCCAACCGCAGTTTTTTTGTATTTCCGTTTGGGTGTACGTTCAAGCGTGTGCAGAGTTTTGGTTTGCGTTTCACTGTGCTCTCTCTCTCTCTCTCTCTCTCTCTCTCTCTCTCTCTCTCTCTCTCTCTGCACGGGATTTCAATCGACATACTCTTGTATGTGCTTCTACCTTATTGGTACATTATTCTAACTATTTTACGAGTTTTAGTGTATAATAATACCTACATGATATTTTCTGTGATTGGAATACGTGCGCCGATTTGCGTGAAAGTTGCTTGGTTTTTATCCCAATAAGTATACCAATTGAAGTAAACTGCCTTAAAACAATTGAACCATATGTATACGAGTGCACTTTTCGTACTTGATTTTAAAAAAAATCAGTAGATTGTTTGTTCCATTTCGATCAAGACTGCGTGCTGTTGACACTGTATGGAGCACCGTTTTAGGGCAAGAGATTAGTCGTGTTATACTACGTTAGTATTTTACTTGTACATATGTAAGTATGTATGGGTTACTTAAATTTAGTAAATAATTAAATTGCGTGTAAATAAATATACATCATTGTGTATAGATGCATAATTTTTGATTTGTGTAAAAAAAAAATACTTGATTATCTCGAGTAAATTCAGGATTAATGCCAATTGTTACGTATGCTTTTAAAATTATATTTATTAATTCTTTCAAAATTTATGTACACAACGGATATACTACACAATATTTTCTTCATTATTTTCACATATCTTAGTGCTTTATTTTTATTGTTTTTTTTTTTTTTACTATCAACAAAAAGTAAATCCACTAAGTTCAAATTCACAAAGTTCGAAATTTCTCCTCAACAGTCATGAAGAAGTAAAAATGTCGAATTTGATGGCAAAAACGATATGATGAACATTGATTCAATGTATTTGCAACGATGTATATAGAAAATATGTATAATTATCATTAACTGTAAAATATACACTGTAATAATAAACGAACTGGCTTTTACAAAGACTGTGAACTTTTGTGACAATTCATTTAAAAAATTTTCCTATTCCTTTTTTTGTTCGCAACTTTTTATTCGATTTGTGATTTTTTTATTTTTTTTTTTTATATTTCTAACATTTTAACATACACAATTATTTCACAGTGAAACGGTTATTTTTTGCATTGTACACTATCTACAAAGTGCAGCAAAAGTGCACGCTGTCACTTTACAGGCTTACTGTATTTATGTCCACTAAATTATGATGCATAGAACCACTCAACTGTACTGATTCATAACGATTAGTTATTAAAAATGTATCACAGTTTGGTTTGGAAAATAGAAATAATATTTTAAATTGGAATTAGACGACAGTGGTGGCATTGATTCAAGCTAATTGATTATCAAATCAATAAAAAAAGAAGATCAAAGTCAATAATTGTCAAAAGCCGAGTAATCAGTCAAATGAATGTCATGTGGTTTATCTAAGATATCAATTTCAACATGCTAAACGAATCTTAGTATTAACTAGTTTTTTTTTGTTTTTTTTTTTGTAGGGGCATAATTTATTAAAATATATAAACAATTTTCGATTCAATAACCATGCGTAATGCAGATTCCTGCTGTAAAAAAAAAAAAAAAAAAAAAAAAAAAAAAAAAAAAAAAAAATGTATGTACACGTTTCAATGGCTTCTAACCGCTTGAAAAATAGAAAAATAGACAAAAAGTACTACGAAAAGTTTACTACGAGCGTCCAAGACTTGCATAAATTAATTGTATGAGTATATGGAATGTAGCAGAACCACCTCCTCGCTGCGGTCCAGGGCAGAGATTTTTGTTAATTTTCCGCTGCAACAGTATCTTACAATATCACACTCACACTATTGCACACCGACACATACACATGTTAATCTATTTGACAAATCATGCAATGCGTGTACAATAAAATGGGATTTCACATGCATACGTACATATATCCGCTTACGTCAGGAACACAATCATTCGCGGCACTGTTATGTTCTTAGACTAGGAATTGATATCTTTCAAGTTTTTGTTTTTTCTACCATCGCATACATGTCAATGAATGTTTGTATTAGCTAGACCCTTGGGGAGAATTAAAATTGAACATTGTTACGGATGATCTGCCCGGCTTTGGTGGTAATCTCGGTGTTATCGATCCTAGAAAAAGAGAGTTTTATGACGAAGCTATCCTACTTAATCAATCTTACCCAGACAACATTACACTCTACACTTACCGTTGGGCGATTGATTTGGCGTCGGTATCGGTGGACTGGGTCCGTTGATCGACATGTACCTCCTGGTGTGGCCTGGATTTATTAAACTGGAACTGCCCAAGCTTGAGTTTCGCCTGGCCATGAGTACCGACTCGTTGGGATTGAACGTATCCGGGAGTCGTGGCGGTAAAGTCGCCGAGGAGAGGCTTTGCCTCGGTGGCAGCGGAGGAGGCGAATTTGGATGATCCCGCGGGGGCACCGCTGGCGGAGACTCGTGAGACTTTTCGTTTGTCTGCAGCAAACGAAATAACGATCCAGGGACATCGAAACACTGAGGCAATCGAAGAAAAAACATTTCTGCTGGTAAAGGAGAGGCGAGCAAAAGGAGAACAGTGTTATAAGTACCTGTTGAGGTGACTCGACAAGGCTGTTTTCTCGCGGTTGTCTTCTAGGTGGCAACGGTGGTGGCTGGCTGATCTGGTCGGGGACAAAATGGGGACTGGGCGAGGACGGGTGTGGATGCGTTGCACCAGGACTACTCGACATCGAGCTTGGCAACGTGCTCCCGCTCATTATGCCGAAAATGTGCGGGTAAAAGCTAAAGTCTATCGAGCTCCCGCCGATGGAAGCTTGGTGCTGGTGGCTGAGATGGCCAGGCGAGCCGAGCTGGGGACTGTTACCCGGCGATCCGATCGACAAGTTCGATATACTGTGAGCCACGCCTGGTGAGCCTGGAGAACGAGCTGTTGTACCTGATTCGCGACAAACGAGAGATAAATGATAATGAATTAAAGATGACGAAATCGAGGTAAGGTCGAATTAAGATGACGAAGGTACCTCCAAGAAGTGCTTGTATAAAGTTGCTGTGGTCGCTTTGACCCATGGAAAACGAAGACCTCTGGGGTGAAGATTCTCGTAGTTCCGAGGAAGCCAGAATTTCTTGAGCCGTCGTCGCTGACGTCGATGGCGGATCGTGCAATCTGACGCTGGACGCTACAGCTTGAAGAGGTGCTGGTAGTTTGCCGCTCAAAGTTCGCGCTTTTATGCCCGGAGTTTTCAAAGACACGTTCGGCCATTTTCGAGGCTTAAGTTGCAAAGCAGCAAAAAAACATAATGATGACGAGGCTGAAATAATTCTTGCGCAAAATAATATTACAAGATGTAACCAGGTACTCACCACTTTTATGGGCGCTTTGCTGCATCTGGGCTCAATTTTTATACTTTTTTCATAGATGTAATCATTTATTTCTGAATCAGACATATCGCGATCGAATGGTTGGAGTTCTTCGATGAATTTTCGTATATTGGGCTCCACACTCAAACAGTATGGTTGATTCTGATATTGTTGTATTTCTCCAATTATTTCGGCTACTAATCGCCTCTTGTTAAAGTTTATTAGAGTACACTCTTTATCCCGAAAATCTTCGTTACCTTCTTCCATATGCAAAATGAGGGTCAGGTACATCCCGAAAAAGGGCACACACGGTGGATTTATGGAGCGCAATTTTTCTTGATAATTTTTATAGTGATTAGCATGAAGTTCCGCAGCATCATTTAAAGCTTTCTCCAAACGTGGATGCAAATGCTGTAAAATAGTGTTTTTCGATAATCTGTATCATAAAAAAAAAAAAAAAAAAAAAAAAAAATTCTTAACGTAGCTCAGTTTTAGTTACTCACTGTAAGCGTGTGATTTAACCGAAATACCGCTGCAGAAAAAATGGCACTGCATATAGATAGGACTCCATTGAAATTATTCAATTCTTGTAAAACCATTAATATTTCAATGACACGAGAAACTATGGCTACTCTCTCTTCAAAGTTTTCAGTTTCTAAAATGTTCTTCTCCAGCCATCTCGTAAACTGTTGGGAGTAAATTTAAATTATATTTTTGTTTTGGGCTATTGAAAGTGTAATACCCATACTGAAGAGATAAATTTTCGTTGGAAAAAAAAAACTTTTAAATATCTTACGTTGGTCGTATGTTTAATCATTTTCAAAAGATTAGGCGATGTCGTTTCCTTATCTTTTTTGGTCCAAGCTGATCCTACTAACTCCGAAGGCTTAACTTTTCTGTACAATTCGAATTCGTACAGAGTCAATTGCCTTGCTAATTCAATAGGATGGCACTGAAACAAATATTTCATAGCAATTAATCATTTGAGATATTCAAAAGTGCAAATAACTTGGTATTATCATACCGTTAAAAGAGGTCCTGCCGATTCCAATTGATTAGCATAAGATGTAGTACTAGTTGTATTAGCTGTGGTAGGAGTATTCGTAGTAGTATTGGAAGGATTATCTAAATGCCGCTCGATAGGCGGTGGTGACCGCTCAAAACTAAAGGTAATGTTTTCTTGCTCCGATTTGTTTTTTTGTTTTCTTTGCACGATTTTTTTAACCGAATCCACCCATTTTTTCATAGATTTACAATTGTCACTGACCATAGCCAAAAATATTTCCAACTCAGCCAAAAGTGTCGCATCTTTTTGAAAATCGTAATAATGATGGTCCACCTGTAAAAATAGATTAAATTAAAATAAATTTCACATGAAATCGAGCAAATGTGATTAACAACGTAGACGTACCCAATGTCTCAAAACGTTCAGTACTCTAAACTGAACAGGCTGGCAAAATTCCTTCCGATAGCGTTTAAAGTCCTCTTTTGGAATCGCTTTACCACTATTCAAATCTACGTCGTAAACTTTAGCCGGGTCCGGAATGTCGAATCTTTCTGTCAATAGCGTCAATAATTCTCGGGGCGAACAAAAATTCCTTTTTTTCAAAAAGTTAAATTAATGAAACTTTACATAAATTTATCAATATAATGAGTACTCAATGGCAATTCTTTGTTCACAAACCTGTATGTCGTCAAAAATGTTCGAACAAACGCAGGATCCGCGTAAATATGGTAAGTTAATCTTTCCACTAATTTTACAAGGGTCGCTGCCTTGATAAAAGGTGGACCACCCTTTTCTCTTGCTTCCACAATAATATTACTTGGGCTGTCTGGTTCGGCGAATCTATACATACTTGGAGGAGGTAATTTCAACGGATGCTTCCTTTCTTCGTCCAAAAGAATGCTATCTAATGTGCGTTCCAACATACTTTTCGTATTAAACATTACGAGATCGGCCATCCAGCTATTCTTATCTTCTGGAGACTTTGCCACTAGTATGACATTTGTGTTATCTCTAGTTGCTATTTCAAAGGCGTTTTTTAGTTCTAAAAAAAAATTTGTTTACGAATTATCAATATTGAAAATATTGAAGTATTTTTCTCAAAGTATGTGAAATTAACTACATACCATCTGTATCCTCTCTGTCTATTATATCTATTTTTCGGATGAAAAATTTTTCTTTTAGCCTGTAGTCATTTTGATGATGTGTAACTGCAACTGCAGAAACACCCACACCAATTTTTTTACTATTGCATGGCTTACACAATACTAGTAAGCCATCAAATAAAAAAGCTTTTCTATCTGTCAATCTACGATTTTTACCACCAACTTTCACCAAAGTGTCCTCTGTAATATATAAACCATTAGTAAATTTAATAATTATACAAATTTTAGGTAAAAGAACCTGTAGTAATGTATTAAAATATCCAATTACCTCTAATAAATTCATTGCAACACTGACCAATGTCTTTCTGATCCCAACCTTCAACTGTTCGTTTCATTTCATTTGTTTTCTCGAGAGCTGCTCGTCTGCGGGCTCGACTTTGCATACGCACGCTACTATCTCTCTTAATTTTACCCACTTCCATTTTTTCTAAATCAAATTGTAACGAGTTCAATAAACTTTGCACCTGAAACAACGTTTCTGTGTCTTCCTTAATTCGCGAGCGTTTGTGCAACACCTTGATGTAATCAAAATATAAAAAGCAATGCCACACTGGCTGCATCAACAGTTTTGGCAAATAATATTTCACAGCTTCTTTGAAGCCATGACCAGCAGCTCTCAATGCCGCATTGGCTTCTGGTCTTGACAAAATCTTCGTCAAGACCTCGCGGCACTTGGGACTGGAGATATCCTGGACATACCTAATTATCAACATAATCAGACGTTAATACGTATTATAACTTTACCATTTACATGATCTATAACACACGAATTACTTTGCATATGCGTCGAATTCCGCTGCCTCGGCTAATTCTTCAAAGCAAGAGCCAACAGTTGGCGTTTGCTTCTCTTCAGTGATTTCCATAACATCTTCAAGACTGCCTAGTAAATTTACTGTCAATTCGTAGAGATCGGTGATGTTACTAAACAACATCTCAAGTTCAGCGCTATCCTGGGTGAGCTTTGCAATTTCTTCTCGGAAGACCTGGAAAAACAAAAAAAAAAAAAAAAAAAAAAAAAAAAGGTAATGTTATACAATTAAACGGAAAAACAACACCTTGGTTTTTTAATAAAAAAATGAAATGATAAACTAATAGGCTTACTTTTATTATCATCTGCAAATCTCGCAGGTACTGGCGCTCATCTTGAATGAGATCTCGCACCGACTCTTCATAGGTTTGAGATACTATGGCTCCTTCCTCACTTTCCTCACTTTGGCCATCATTAAAGTCGTCTTGATAAAACATGTCCATTAAGACCTAGACAAAATAAAATTCATCAACATCTAGATTACGTTCTATTCACTGTGGAATATACAATCAAAGAAATATTGTTCTTACACTGTCGGCGTGCATAGCAACTTTAATGTCTTCATAACATATTTCTACATTATGGATAATTTTTACATAATTACCAGCGAGCTAAAATGATATTTTTTCGTTAGATTATTGTCAGTAGAATAACATCAATAAAATGAACTGCATAACTCACTTTTAAAATATCTGCCGATATGTATTCTAAAACTCCAACAACAAATAGAGTAACTTGCCAGTCTATTTTATGTTGTAAGACTTCCTGTTAATAGTAAAATCGACGAAAATAAGTAAATCACAATGTATGAAATGTGTTGTTAAACGTAAATTTTAATTTTACTTTTTGTAATAGTTGATGCACTTTTTCCACTGGTAAAACTAGAACAGATTTCTTTTTTCCTTTTTCTAATGCTTCCTTTGCATCCCTAAGAGCCCATTTATCAATGGGTGTAGGAAAAGTACGGCGTACTCTTTCTTCTATGTCTTGAGGTGTATGAGGAGGTGGATGCCCACATAACATACCAAGCATTCTCAGAATTAAATTTTCAACAAAATCCAAAGCATCTTGGCGTGCTTCGAGGCTAGGATGAACCTGCTCTAGAACCTAAAATCATAAGCTTCTTTAACTTTGTACTCTAATTTGGTGTACCGCTCATGTAACGGTAGTAATAGTAATATTGTGGGCAATAGTGAAATAAGATAAAATTCAATATCAAGTAAAATAAAGTGTACCTTGTTGAGGGAGTTGACAAAGACTCCCCTCCATTTGGCTGCATTTTCCTCTTTTGTAAAATCGTAGTCCTGTGGCTCACCCACCAATGAGGTCGATGACGAGAACATGTTGCTATTGTACTGCACAGTTGAAACTTCTTGGCAAGGAAAGGAGAAAAAGGGAGATGCATAGAAGAGCAGGGAGATGCATAAAATATTCCAAGCAGCATCACAGTTGCTGTGGACCACTGCACAATTAACAGAATCGATCCTCAACAGGTGCACCTCCTCCCAGCAAGCTTTCAACGCTGCTC
Organism: Copidosoma floridanum; assembly: GCF_000648655.2. The sequence goes on from NW_019379494.1 coordinate 1,121,551, forward strand.
ATTCTTAGGATTCACAAGCCTCCAAGCAAACAATCATAGAAGTACTTACAACAGTGACACAGTAACACATGGCTTTTTCACAAGCAATAGGGCCTGATGTAAGTGTACTTAATGGAGGTGTTTAAACAGCCCCCTAGTTCTATGCACTTCCTAAAAGAGCGCACTTTTTGCAGTACAAGAGTCGATGACAGAGATGAAAACATGAAGTGTAACAACGCGTGAGAGAATAGAGCACGAAACTTATTTGTCAATTGATTGTATTATTAAAGCCAATAATGACTGTCCAAGTAACACTAGTTGTTAAGTATTCGAGTGTGAGAGAAACACGCCTTAATCAGCTGACGAGACGAAAGGCATTTTAGCAGCAGCAACAATGCTGCAGTCCCTTATCATCATCATCACTGCACACTTTGGAGTGTTGGAACTTCGGTTTAGGTACCTACTTACTTTTGATGTAAGCTCGACGAAAACACTTGATTTAGTTAATTTACATGGGTAAGAAAAAAAATATAAAACTTATAGAGAATGGAAGATACTGTGAGTAAAACTTCGAGTGGACGAGTAGTCGCTTTGATGTATCACTCAAAGAACTCTTATTTAGAGCATCAACTAGGGTACAGGGAGTACAGGGTGTACAAAGTACTACAAAGGCAATAAAGTGTATGGATGTAAAATTATACACCCATAAAACGCAACAGTAGAATTTAGAGTGAGAATGTTCAGCAGACTGCATGAACTGTGAGCTGAAAGTGCAAAACTTCCAATTCCAAACCATAAGAAAGATAGAGAGAGGAAAATAACACACACTCATAGGTACATGCGTATGTGTGTGTATATATGTTTTAACGTGAATAGTGTTGGTGTGCTACACTTCTGCACTCTATGATCGGTAATGTAAACACCTACAACTTTGAAAGAAGGTATATTTTTCTATTTGCAGTGATTAAACAGGTCAAACGTTTTATGCATAATGTATGGTACAATCATGTGATCAATAACAACCGATGGATCATTTCAACACAATATAATAAGTAGACTCAGTGGAACTTTGATCTGTCCAAGACCCTATTGCGGAACATTACCTTATAAGGCTATAGCTTACACCATAGTTCCGCAATAGTATCCAGGACAAATCGAAGTTCCACTATGTATATGCTCTAAGGTTCCACTGTATGTACAATAATTGAGACAAATTATTAGAATTGTTTGATTATCTATATCTGGTGGACACGTCCGTGATGTAAATGTTCGCCCAAAAACATTTTTTTTTTTTTTTTTTTTTTTCATGATTTGGATGGTATTTTACTATTTGAGAATATTCGATGCCGAGTTTGAAATATTATGACAATNGGACTAATAAGTATACGTATTGGAATCTCGGCGCTGGGGCGGGGGAGGAGAGACCAGACTGTCTGTTTCGAGGTTTTTGGGGGATAAAAAAAAAACGCACCAACTACGTTTGGTTACCGTAGCTCCTTTTTTTTTTTTTTTTTTTTTTTTCATGATTTGGATGGTATTTTACTATTTGAGAATATTCGATGCCGAGTTTGAAATATTATGACAATTTAACAATTTTCCAGCGGACCATACATTCTTTTCAAGTTCGAGTGTCTCAAACAAATTTGAATTTTGTTCTTTTATTGTTGACTAAGCGGAACAAAGAGTATAACTTTCAGATTAGACAGCAAGAGAAAGCCTTTTCGAAACTGAATGGCCATAAAGAGCCGTTCCAAGGAAATGAGGGTGCCATTTCAAACGAATGTATTCTTCCTCCGATTTTAAGTCGGCAAAATGCACACGTACGATCCACGAGAGCAAAAAAGTTTTATTAGAAATGGCTATAGCCCTTTCTCTTGTCGTTCGGTTCGAAAAGGCAACTCTCTCTTACTCCCTTTATTGCCATTTAGCTAGAAAAGGCTCTCTCTAGCTTATCTAATCTGAAAAGACTCTCTTCGTTGTGCTAAGCCGACGTACATACGCCAACGCACGCCTGTGCACCCAAACGCGCACCATTCCCAAACAATGGCACCAGAAATGTCCATGTAGTTGTTCATGTTGTTTTAACTTGTAGCGCAGAGGTAAAAAAAAAAAAAAAAAAAATTATAATCATCGTGTGGTATGCTCCGATTGTGATTACGAGCTGTTAAGAATGCACATACGGGTGTGAATATACATGAAAAATTAATGTACGACCAAACAAAACTCGAGTGGATTTATTGGTTTTTATATTTATGTATTACTTTACGTTGTTTTATGATTCAACAAGCCTCGTTTGACAATGAATTAAAAAAATAATTGATACGATTAATCAAGCAAAAGCAAAAGGAATTTTAATTATATTTCAGAATGGTATTTATGTATGTGTATAACTAAGTAATTTTTGTATAGAATCCGCAAGCGACAGGTGAACTGAAAATTGAATTTATACACATATTTATGCTTTGCAGGTAAAAATTTTTGTATTTTTCACTTATGGTGACAATCAAAAGCAACATTTTTCTCAATTAGGGGCCGTAATTTGAAGTTGGGTAAGGAGGTAAGGATTCAAAGGTAAAAAAATGTGACGTATAAAAATTACAACTTGTATGCATTTATATATCGATCTATTTGTAGTTCGGACGTTTGCATGTTGTGTCACACGGACTCATCGTATAACTTTTACATATTTTTCTAATTAATACCTATCTTTGTCACATTCATTTTTCCTGATTAATAATAATTTTTCCTTTCAATTTTACAACTTTTAATGCTAATAATTCCAACCAAAGTAAAAAATATTCTTACAGAATCATATAATTACGTCGGACAGTTGATAAATACGTGTTTTTTTATCCAACTAATCAGCAGTTTCAAGAGCAATACATGTACATGTAAATGACTAAAAAAATCACGAAACTTGTGAATACATATATATGATTGATGGCGATAACGTATCATTACACTATAATTATACAATATATGTATATATAATTAAAATACTAGCAAGATAAACAAGCCTTGTTTGACTAATCACAATTAATACTCATGAGTTTTCTACTACACTTACTAGAGATTTCTTTCGGCTCGTGATTCTTCGACTCGCAAAAGATTGCAGAGGAATGTGGAAGATAACGCGTATTACGTTGCGTATATACGCGCGGATACGATAACACAATTAATTGTTGGCACTCGTCGAAAAGATTACTATAGAAAAAGTCGTGCGATTTCTTGATATTCGATCGATAAAAAAATCATCTCAATGAAATCAAAAATAATATAGTCATCAGCAAGCTGATACCACTATAATACATAACTGAGGTAACAAATCAATTATTCGTCGATTGACAAATTAAAATTTTTTACATACATTACCCAAAAACGACATTATTGTTATTGTCAAACAACTGAGCGTCGATTAAAAAAAAAAAAAAAATTCGAAATGAATAATTTTTAGATACAGTAATGCGCTTACCGGAGACACATTTAATACCGTAACTCTATAGTTAAAATACTGCTGTAGGCATATGTATGGATAATACGAAAATTGAGAGTAAACTCATGGACAACACTATTGTTGAAAGTGATGAAAAAAAAAAAAAAAAAAAAAAACCATTAAAAAAATCTACTTGTTGTAAAGTTTTAAAACATTCCCTAGTAGGTAATGTAATATTGTGCGTGAGATACTCGGAATCAAAAACAATTATTGTTCCAACTAATTGTGTCGCCCATGAATGTACGTATGCGTATTCGTACATGCATTTACGCTTTTTTTTTTTTTCTTCTTCACATTCTCAATTGAAATTAATTTAAAACGCCTAAATATATACACAAAGTACAGTTACAACTATATATAATATAAGTATACATATGTAGCATTTAAGGATATTTTCTGTACCTCGCCATTCAGTGTTAAAAATGATGACTAATCTAAATAAGAATACCTATCTATTATCTACCTACACTTAAATTAAATAAACCTAATGCATTGGCTTTGAAATAAACATACTTATGATTTAACGCTTGGAATAGTCGGGTAAAACTCGGTGTTCAGAAACAAAAAAATCGGCAAATGCAAGATCGACGAGTTACTTGAGGTAAAAAAAAAAGTACTTACATGTACAAATAAATAAATAACGAACACGCGAAGCATACATTTGATGATCTCAAAGTGGCAATGTGTATCGATAAAAATATATACCAACGAAAAGTTTGGCCACTTGTATCTGAGCACCGAATGGAAAAAAAAAAAAAATAAAAAAAACCCCAATACTAATCAAACATACTGTAAACAATGCGTGAAAAAAAAAAAAAAAAAGTGTAACAAAACTACAGCAGCGGCAAAGTACGGGTACGAAAAACCAATGGCAAAATTGATTCGTCCGAATGGCAATCGTAGTAGCAAGACTTATTCCTCTCATCATCTATGCGTGCATCTCCCAGGCGGAGATTTACTTGAAATTCAAATAAAACCATATATAGTAACAATAAGTTATAGTATAGTTAATACTGTTCGGCGGCAGCGGCGAGGGAGGGGCTAGGGGGACGGGAACTTGCAACCGTGTGATTAATTTGGCGGCTCCCCGGCTTAGTAGAGCCCGTCGTAATCATCGACTCGATTGCTCTCGGCCTCCGCTTCCTTGTACTTCAACCACTGCAAACAAGAAGAAGAAGAATACACGTGTTGTTATATTTTTCCAAAGTGTGAGGTACAACGCGAGGGGAGGATATGGCTTACCCGAAGGAATTCCTGGACCATCCTGATGCCTCTGTCGTCCTCGTCGTTGGCGTCGGATCTCAGGATGCGGCGCAGCTTCTTGAGGTCAGGCTCGATGTTGGATCTACGGGTGCGGCCACTGCATGCGCAGGAAATGAAAAAAACAAAATTGCATATAAGTTATTAACTCCCGCGCGTACGCTGCGATATTTCGTTGTGCAATATCATGCAGATGGAGGGATGTGTAAATTTGTACGAAGAGTATCGTGTGCTTTTTCCTCTTTGCGTCAATGAATGATTTCCGCGTCCACGTACATAATATATATGTGTAAGCAATGGGAATTAAAAATGATAATCTCGAGGTTCGAGGAGTAAAATGTGCGCGAGGCATTTTTAGAACTTGAGCTTATTTTTAAAAAAGCCGGAGGAATGCTGTTTTCAACCGTCGGCCGATCGCGTTTGTCATCATTCAGAGGCTCGATCGGGCCTGTATCTTTCAGTTGGTGACGATACATCCCGATCGAGCGTGTTATTCTCCCGATGGGTTTGTCACTTGGCGCGACGCGAAAATTCGTCAAAAAAGAAAAAAAAAAAGATACGTTTTTCCGGAATGCGGATTAGCCGGTAGTTACCGATTTCTAAAATTAATCGTTACACGCGTGCCCCATTCAACTCTCACGTGGTCGCCCGTGACTCACATTGTTTACCTTTTCTCTTAATTCGCCTTATTCCAGCCGCGCACACGCACTCATCTCAAACAAACGTATCATCGGCTGTCCAACCGATTTACGCCTCGATTTAAGGCAATTTCCCGCCCCACCTACGCGATCTTTTGGGCCATCGGAGCGGCTCATAACCAGTACAACAGCAAAGAATCGGACGTAACGAGCTCCACTTGGAAAGGAATGAATACAAGAAAAGCCCTCGACAGAACCCTCCGCGTGGGAGTTCCCTCATAGCGAATAAATTTTTGCGCTCCGCGACATACGTATTATTCCCGGCGTGTGTCGTTGCGCTAACCTGCTTATGTATACACGGGAAGGCGCGAACCGAATAGGTATAATATACACCTTCTATTGTCGGTGTGTATACGTACTTATTTTCAAGGAAGCGCGTCTCTTTTCCTTTCTTCTCGCGTAATGCGGCTACGACCCGAGATCAGCAGTGCCACTCTACGCGTCTTTTTTTTCTTACCCCCTCGGCCTTTTTTTCCCCTCCACTGTGTATATATGTATGTACATAGGTACGCTCGTGTGCTAGAATACATTATTTTGCGAGCGGGTGTTTTTTTTTTTTTTTTTTTTTTTTCATACCCTTCCGCTCCGACACGGATGGATGGGGGCCTGTATTTTTCTCGCAACTACGCGCCTTTCAAATGCGGATCAATGGTATCGATGAGCACCTGCTTGTTCCCTAATATCTTTTTTTCGTTTTACAATTTACATGCACCCGCGTCAGTCGAGCGTCACAAATTGTTGTTTAATATATTACATCGAGTTGCCAATCGATTGATCTGTCTTTGTAAAAAAAAATCACGTGTAGGTGCTCGTTGGCACTACGTCGGGGACATATCATATCGGTACACGGACGTTTTTTTTTTTTCATCTCGAGACCCGGTATAATGGAAATCAACAACTTTTCACGATGTTTAACGAAGGTATAAATGTGTGTATATATATATATATATATATATATATATATATATATACATTGTGTCGCGAAACGGTGAAAATTGTCGTTTGAAAGAGGGACAGGGTGTATAACAAAGTTCTACGGGCCATATTCATTAAAACGTGTCACTTGCCTTGCATAGCTCCCGAGCCCGTAAACACAATCAAGCTCGTTTCCCGGGAGGGGCGCATCTCCCTCGCTTTCATTCAATTTTAAGCGCGTCCGTCGCACGCTTTTCTATTTTTTCATCCTTGCGCTTCGAGCCAAGCACTTTTTCACCGAGACCTTAGATATACTCTTGACTTCGTTTCTTAGGCAAGCGTGGGCAGGTATTTCCGTACATTAGTGCACGCACCAACTACGTTTGGTTACCGTAGCTCCTTTTTTTTTTTTTTTTTTTTTCAGCTAAAGTCTTTTACTCTCCAATCATACTCCAGGCCATTTTTGTAACTATATCAACAGCGTTTGGGGTGATTGGAATTTTAATTTCAGGGAAATACCTAGGGTCCCTGGGGTGCGAGTTTACGATGATTTACATTGTACATATCTCGATATGGGTTGCACAACTTTTTTCAGCAGCCGTCGTTTTTTAACTACCGTGATTTTTTATTTAATTTTTTTTATACCAAAAGATTAAACAAGATGCATCACATGCGTTGGATGTACAATGAAAAACGACAGCCATTGAAATCGGGTGATCGGTAGTAATGCAATAATGTATACTTACGCTCTGCCAGGATCAATCTGTCCGAGGCTGCCGATCACGGGTCTCCCCCTGAGCTTGGCTAAGGCTATTCTCGCCTCGATGTCCAAAATTTTCTGGTCCGAAAATCGTTTCGTTCGACTGCTGCAACAGGCAAACCGAAAATTACGTTTTAACAATTTACTTAATGCTTATACTTAAGTGTATCGGTTATTGGAAAGTCATTGCGCGACATCTGTTCTAATCAAAACAGTTGCACTGGTGAATCCCAATGACTTCTCACGACGCAATCGTACATTCGTATATTATAAGTACATGACACAATTTTTTGTAATACCTCCAATTCTAATCATCCGTTTTTCGTTCAAGTCAATAAAATAAAAATATATGTTCTACTTCATTGTGAATACGTTGACGTATATATCTATCATCCAATGAAAATACGAAACATTTATAGGGCCTGTTCGACAGTATACTTACAAGAAAAAAAGTTACGAATTTTCATTAGTTAGAATTTTTCAAAAAAGTTACATCATTGCACGATCCATCGAGTCTCATGAACGAATCGCTAAGCGGTGCTTTTCAACTTTACAGACGTATAAGCACACTTACACTTATAAGTATATACCCGCAAACTATTGTACATTTGAACAGATATGAATATATATATATTGTATGCGTATAGGTACGTAATTGTAGGTAGTGGGCGACGCACTGATAAGAGAGTTCGATCGCGTGGAGGAGAGATCGGTAAGGCACATATAGTCACACACGCGACGATCAAGCGCTTTTCGTTATGCGCTGTAATTGCATCATTTCGCGTGTTCGAGTGGATGTGTGTTATATGGATGGGCGCCATGCACTTGACGCGATGACCGGACTGCATACACAAAATGTACACCGCATCGGTATACCTATATATATATATATACATATATATATATATATACTTACTAACTCGTACAAAAGGTAGACGAACGCCGAAAAATGCAACCACGCGTGTGTACATGTATACCCACCAACAACCCAATCTTTGCGGGACTTCTATTTTACCGCATTATTCGTGGTCCACCTGTACCAATATACCGTATTACACATACTTGGGATCTGGACCAAAGCTGACTTTCGCCTTTTTTCAATTGGGGATTTTTTGCCCCCCTCAGCACCCCGTATAATCATTCAATCGGGCCATTACAAACGATAAATAATCAACAAACTAATAGACAGGGTATATCCGCTCTCGAGGATCATCCGATGATTACAGTATATAAATAAATGTAATGCATGAAGGGGGTGGGTAAAATAGCTCGTGGAACTCACAAGCGAATAAAAAAATCCATAGATCGTTTTTTAACACCTTTGTCAGGGGGGTTTGAGGGATTTCAACGAGGCTAACAATTTATCGCGATACACGATCCCTTTTATGCGTACGAGGGAGTGAAAATTACTCAAATCCACGGTATGTACCGATCGCGATCGCTAACCGATTTTTGACAGCAAAAGGGGGGGGGAAGATAAAAATCGGCAAACTCACCTGTTGAGCGCAGACAACGACGGCCTCGCTTGAGCCACCTCGAGGACGCAGAGCACGCATATCGCAACCCCAAAGAGGGTGGCTGCACTAACGATTATACTTTTACTACTCATTGTGTTTATCTTGACCGGAAAACCGGGACTTTTTCTTTCGTTGCGCACTTTTAGCGAAATAACAAACTCAACAGAAAAAATATATCGCCCAATGGACAATGACTGTGCGTTAAACTACGTGCACACTCGCACCGGCACTATGAAATATAACAAGCGATAACGAAAGATGAATCGATCGGCCGATCGGTTAGTCTCTCTCTTCGTACGTACAGGGTATGCTTATGAACAATTAAGTGACTCTGCAACCCTTGTGCGGGTCGCGGTATCTCTGCATCAGTGACTTGGACTGTGTTGCGCTGCCCGTCCGCCACGAGCATTATATAGGTAGGTTGGATGGTAGGCGGGTGTAGGATAGGACCGGCGTTGGCGGCGGCGGCACGCTCCGGCGTATACAACACATATTACATTACGCCCCACTACTCTCGCGCGCACTTTACCCACACCTGCGTGTATATACGTATATCAACGATTTCAATGCGTCTATCTCCCGGAGGATGAGCGAGAATCCCCCTATGTATATATACATACCGATACCACAGGTGTACACGTATCATTATCTCTCGGGCTCGGCTGTGTAACACGCGATAATGGCCTGCGCGTCATCGATAACCCCGTAAAAAATATATATATATACACATACACAGGCAGTCCCTCCAACCCTCCGTTTGACAGAAACCTTCCCAGCTCTTGCTTCTTGCCTTCTGTCGGATGTTTGTACGATTTGTCATATCTCGCCGATCGCTGATGATCATACACATATTTTTGCCGATTAATTTGGCGAATTTTTGGAATTCCACGCGCGCTTATACCCCTTCCCCCCCCCCACCACCAAATACCATTCCTGACTCTCTGCAGTGTACATTGTACTGTTTCGTATTTTTGATAAATTTCTGGCTTCCGCGAACGAAATTTCTATCGCGATCGATGCGGATGTGCAAAGACAAATACTTGATTCAGATTCTTTTTTTACCCGCGGGAGCTCTTACGGACTAATAAGTATACGTATTGGAATCTCGGCGCTGGGGCGGGGGAGGAGAGACCAGACTGTCTGTTTCGAGGTTTTTGGGGGATAAAAAAAAAAAAAAAAAAAAAAATACATAACTCACCTCTGAATCATTCATTTTTACGCGTGAGTACATATATTTATGTATGTACGTATGTGTGTGTTTGGAAGAGCGTACACGATGTGGGCACGAGTGCGATACGCAGAGGTTGCCTGCTCGCGAGTAACACGCCGCGATACTTAATTAAGCCCAGACACGCAATGAGAGAGATTTAAAAAAAAAAAAAAAAAAAACGTTTTATCGAAGGTCGATGGGGTGTACTCTTAGCTGTACGTACGACTGGTGCTTTTTGTCTCATGATCGGCGCGGCTGACATTGATAAGCTTCGGTGGGTGAATATATACTTCGAATTTACCGACTTTGTTTTTTTCAACATTCCTAAAAATGCATGCGTTTGTACAAGTTCAAGTTTTATGTATATATACCGGATTGGTCGGTCGGATCGTTCAATCGATTACATATTTCGGCGATTAAGTATAATATAGCGAGACGAGTGTGAAAAAAAAAAAAATTAATTCGGGAAATAACCCACTTAAATATTATCAGTAAATTAACCGTATTCGATGACTGTACCAGCCAATTTTCGATTACTATAAAGTGTAAAGGCAGACACGCGTCACGTCTGTGTAAACATATATACGCGTTGGATATATATATATATATATATATATACATGATAAGTGTCATACAGACATTTTTGACTAAAAAGAGACCGAATTGTTACGTAATAATGTTGAGACAGTCAATTAATGATGTAACTGATTAATGTAAGCAGTAGTAAGCCATACGCAATGGCTTGGGAGTCTTGATGATAATATGTATATATTATGCGTATAACAACACCGGCACGTGCGGTGATATAAAAAGACGATCAAAACTATTTCTTAGCCTCCAAAAATACCTACCTCGTCACGGTACAATTTACAAATCATTCACCTTTCGTATGTATACATCAGATACGAGAGGGGATTTTTTAGCTAGAGATGGAAACACCGGTGATGTACACAAAATCCAATCGAAATAAACACTTTATCGCCAGACACATATTTTATTAGAAAAAATTCATCACATTTTTGTCATTTTACTCAACTACTTATGGGCGGTTACTTCAAACGTCACGTGTTCCATCTTAAGACACGCAACTGATACGAACAACGCCTTGGGCCCATAAAAGAACATCTTAATTTAGACTCGGTGTTGGTCGAATGGGGTATCGTCGTTGTAATACATACTGTAATGTATACTATACAAAAGAAATCGATTACACGTACAGACGCAATCGGATACTGATAAAATAACTCGCCGAGAGATAAAGTATGTATAGTCTAGCTCTACGTGTGGTCGTTTAAAATTTACGTATACCAAACGTATTCAAATATATCAAACGTATTGCACTTACGGGGAAAAAAAAAATTTATTATCTTTTAATGCGTTTAAAAATCCATAAAAATAATTGTACCCAAGTCCGATGGAATATACACGATATATTCCAAATTCCATTTTTAATGAACATATTACAAGCACACCCTTGCATAATCTGTGACGCTTATACTCTCAGGAGTTAGAAGTAGATAATTTTAGCGCGAATATATATATGACATTTATGCCTATAGCATGTACATGAATTTACATTGCTTATGCAAATGTCGCGCGGGGATTGATGCGCGGAACGCAAAACCATATCGGCTTCCAGTGAATTTTTTTTCTTTTTTATTTTATTTTTTTGTTTTGTTTTCGACATCATACAGTAATGCACTTAGCGATCGTGTGTAGCGACGAATATACTGTCATTCGTGAGACAGAGTGACTTTTTCCGTAAAAAACTTTCTCGCGATGAGCGCCACTTGGGAGGAGGGAGACGAAAAATAAAAAAATAAAAAAAAAAAGGCAAGGAGCCGAAAGACGTCAGCGGCAATATTTTTTACCGGAAAGACGACCCTCTTCCAGAGGGAATAGCCAAGAAGTGACGAATTCGCGATTTGGGATGGGACGCTTATGGGCCTTTTTTTCTTTCCCCGAAAACAGACGTTACTTTGGATCCATACATGTATATATACGGCTCTATATAGTATATGCAATATTCACATTATGTATGTGGTCGTGTCCACGCTTAGCGAATAATCAAGTATGGACGCGGCCTCGATTCGCAATAGGTACTTTCCTATATACGTGTAACATACATTGCGAGCGGATTAGTCATATGGGGAATCACCGAGTCACCGTTGCCACTTTCCATCCGTTTGCGCGTGTATCTCTCTTTTTTTCTCCCGTTTCATCGTCACTCCCAACTTTTGCCGAATTCGAAGAATAATCGTTGCGTCGACTCGGGACGTTTAACGAAAATATCAATCTATTTTGCGACATTTCACGAGACTCGGTTGCATCCGCAAGGTGTTTTGCCGCTCGCACGTGGATTCGGAGGCCTCGGTCGCTCACGAGTTGCTAGTGGGGAGGTATCATCGCTGAGCGCCTGAATTTTCCGTTTTTACGGAAATAACTTTTTTTTTAAACAGTTTATCTCAAAAAAATTATTAGTTTCATCATGGGAAAATGATATGGTTTTTTTTTTTTTTTTTTTTTTCAACTGACTATATAATGTTTTTGATTGAAAAAAACATTGAACCTCATGAGGGTAAAGAGATGTTTTTTTTTTTTTTCCATCAGCCTTGTGTTAGTTTTAAAATGAAAAAAAGAAAAACAGCTTGTATTCACTCTCGCTTGTCGTTATCACGTTACAAAAGGTGTAGTCAGTCGATGAAAGCTAGAGTGCTAATCGAATCAAGATAAAAAAAACGAATCGTCATTGTTGTCCCCTCGTCTCTTTTACCTTTATTATACAACGGATGTGCCTACCGTGCGACTAATTACATCACCCAAAGTTTAAAAATTTTTTTAATTCATTACCGTCGTGCATGCAGTTTTTTTATTTAATTTTTTTTTTTTTCCCTCAATAAATACCAATCGCGGGTTTGTACGGGCACACACCTGATAAATCACAAGGTTTAAAAATACTCTATCCACGATTTAATTAAACAGTCCACTATTGATTAATTGTAGTAATAACACGATGTCTGCCGAGTTTTTAATCCCCACGGCTAAATACAACACCTGTTGTACTTCTGAATTTTTTTTTTATTTTTTTTTTTATTTATTTTTTTTTTTTCAACTTGACTTTGCTCGCGATGTACGTGTCTGATAAATTCATCCACCTTCACTATCTTTCATTCTCTTCCAAGGTATATGTAAAACGTATAAATTCTCATCTCGACGAAAATAAAAGAACAACTAGTGTCGTAGGTTGCGGATTAGTCCACAAGTTGTATGCTATGAATAGTGCGTACTGTATGGCTGATGATATTATGAAAATAGACAACGACATTTTGGTACGTTATTTGTAGGAGTTTCTGTCGTATAACTATTACATACCGCTTATCGTGTAAGCGATTATCCAGTTTGTTGGTAAAAATTATGTTGTTTCGTTAAAAAAAATTTGTTTATTGAGTAGTAGGTCAATAACTTACTTTGATGTGTGGATAAACTTCATTTTTGGGCGGTTTTGAAAAAACCGAGAAGTTATGATGTTGGGTGAGAGATTTTTTTTTTCCCCAATCGAAATTCTATGATTGTCTGGTATATTAAGACTGTAGAAATGCAAAACGATTTTTTAGTGACAACGTCAATAATTCTTTTGGATCCTTTAATTGTGAATGTAAATACAATTTGTCTATTCCCTTGGTAGAGTTAGAGGACATGAAAACGTTTTAATTAAATATACATAATCGCATGTACTTGGCCTCGTTATGTTTTTTTTTTTTTTTTTTTTGTAAGTGAATTGTTTTTATTTTTTTAACGCATAAATTAGCGCCTTATAACTGATTTTATCGCAATTATAATGACGCGCAATACATCAAGTTGTTTATATTCGTTTGTAAGGTCAACGACCCAATTTTTTTAAAATTTACGTTATAAGAGATTTAAAGTTTATTTTTAAAACTATACTTTATCGCAGTGGTGGTTTCAAGGTCCAATCAAACATTCGGTAATAAACTAAAAAAAAAAAAAAATGGTCAATTAATTAAAAACGAATTTATACAACAATTATTGTTCCAATTGTCGATCATACAAACGAGACTCTCAATTATAAGAACCAAAAAAAAAAATTTCGTCAAATGAGTCGCTAATATATAGCGTGAAACATTTACTACATTCTTTCAGCTAATATATTATATAGCTCCACTCGCTAGAATCGTGACACTTTTGCCAGAGCTGTTTTTTTCAATAGCTTACTTTTTTTTTTTTTTTTTATCTATTTACGTTCCATAACATTCTTGTGTTGCTTATAACTTTGAGTTTTCAAATCAAGTAATAGGTTAAAAATTAAAAATATACGTAGAAACATGAAATAAATTTTCTGTTTTTGTTTACTGCTTGTTTCCAAATGATTTGAAAGTCATAAAAATTGTTTTTAAGCCTAGACAAATTTTCTAAAATTTATACCCTAGAAATAGCTGAAAAATGCCACTTTCTTTAATTTTTCCGATAAGATATCTGAGGCGCCATGAAATATGACGGACAAATATTTGTAAACAAAAACGTTGATTACAAAAATATGTATCTACGTGAAGATATCATCGAAAATTTAATTTGTACCGATACCTCAAGCTCCTGCCTAACTATTTACTACAAAGACATAAAATACTGGGGACATTTTCGTCGATTAAAACATTAAACGTGGAATCGTACATTCAAATAGAATCTATTATACTTTGTAATGACTATGGAATCGATAAATGTTTAAAAAAAAAAATTGCGCATCATAATGAACGACTGTGGTATGCAGCGTTAATTTATTTATGTTTAAAAATAAACGGATATTATGCTAATAATTTCATACTAAGACTGCACGAAGATTTTTTTTCCACAATCACCAACACGCCATAAATGCAAAATCGTACAAGTCAAAGGAGAATATTAAACGAAGGCCTACCACCAAAAAAAAAAAAAAAAGTCCCACTTGTCAATATTAGATAAACACGTATTCCTATAGTTTTGCTGAGAAAATCAATGATTATTTGTTTTGTTTGTCTACTATAATGCTATTGAACTCGAGTACTAGCTAATTAGCCCGAGTTCACTGCTGTACACGGAGGCGGAACAAATTACAGGAGTCGGGAATTCCGTTGAACCCAATGAATAATTCCGATGGCACTCCGTTTTCTCTACACTCGCGGTTCTTCCCCGTAATTTCTACCCCCCCCCCCCGTATTTATTATTCACACGCATATATCCAAACGATCGATCATTGTTACTCGTGACAATCATCGATAAATTTATTTATAATAACCGAACGTTAATCATCTCGTCACGTTACGCCCAAAAGGTGTTTTTTAGTTGTTTCAAAACCACAACTACCTTTTTCGGATACAATCTGCTGATGCGACAGCTCCAAAACGTAAACAAAAACAGAAGCAAATCTTTCAAATGCCCATCGCCCTCATTATCAAGGATATACAGTATTGCTAATAATAACATAATGTATATGTATTGAGCTCATCTACAAAGATGTTTGATCAACGCTTCGTGCGTTGTGCCTGGCTGACAAAAATTATTTTTTTCTCGATACCGATTTTTTCGAATATTCGTTTGTATACTTGCACTTTTATTACATCATCGAGTGCGTACAATGTCTCGAACAAAACTCATTGCTATTTTGATATACTACAAAAAGTTTGGTTATTTCTCGGATCGTCGTTTTTCGAGGAAAAATTACCATCGATTCAACAACTCCGAGGGTCGTGATCGGAAAGAAGAGCAAAGTGGGCGTGTGCGCGCGTCTTGCGTCAGATCCGCGAATTTCTTCCAATCCGCCACAGGTCGCTGCGTCCAAACCGATCTGTATACCGATTTCGAGGATCGGTATGGCTGGAGTTTGAACAAGATTTACGATTTCCTCGGGGAGGTCCCAAAATCGCTCCCGCGACTCACCCCTTTCGGTCGATTGTCGGCGGCATCCCCCCCCCCCTTCCGCGAGGATCAACGAACGCCGAATTGGCCGTGGGAAGACCGGAAACTGTCGAAGATGCATCGCGTGCCGATCGTTTCTCCTCTCCATCTCTGCTTCCTCCCTCCCACTCTATAAACATTTCTCTGGTATTCTCTTTTTTTTTCTTTTTATTTTAGCGCGTGTACTGCGAAATTGCCGCCGGGCTGTACCTTTTTTTGGCCGGCTGACACGTTTGAGCTTGCGTCCGAGCTGTGAAATCATTGCGACGTTGGACGAGGTCGTTTTTTCAGGGAAGAACACCGTCGGTGACGCCTCGCGGGCGTATTATATACATTGTGCGCTACTCCGAAAAAAGCGGCAAACAAGCGAGATCGGCAGCAGAACGGGGGAATGAACCGGTAACTGCTTGTCCCAACTGTTTCTTTCATATATAGTTATGTTACCCCTTTTTTTACATGATAGTGGACATTAATCCACTTGAATATAACGATTTGTGAGGGGATGAAAGTCAGTAGATGTATTACATGAGTAAAAAGTACTTTGCATCGGTATACCGTTTTTTTAGCTAAGACAATTTTCTAAATACGTAGGAAGATCTTTTCATTCGTCTGTAATGATCATGTGATTTTTTTTTTTAAATTATCTTTCTTCGTTTCAATTGTCTTCCGATTAACGTATACGTAACCTGAATTGTAATAAGCACCTTACCGATCACAAACAATAGTGTAACAAAGCACCGATAAAACATCTAATCAATAAAGTTTGATGGCCAAATTGAGTTATATATGTGCCGGCGTGGAGTCAACATCGGTATCAAAAGAGAGACTCGAGGCGTTGGTTCTAAGTACCCTTCGAAGTATCGGTAAAATATCAGTGATGGGCTAGATATAGCGCGTACCTATATACACCGATCCACCACCTACACTCATGTATTAAATGCGTATAGTATATGTGTATATAGGCGGACAAACGCGTCACCGGAGATAAAGCAACTCCATGATTGCTGACGTAAAAGAGCCCACGAGTATACATACATTACTCTTCCGAAAAAGTCCCACGACTGACCGGCCGATTTCCTCTTTTTGGCGTGAAATAAATACATTATGACACACGTATACACACACCGGCAGCAGCTATATAATATGAGCGTAAACGAGCAGGTATACAGTATTATACATCATGAATGGTGCAACGCGTTTGGGAATAACCCTGTCGCATATATATATATGCGTATGACAGGTGAAAGAGAGGCGCCAACGTATATACATGTAGATAAACCCGTGGGCGCTACTGTCCGTGTACGCTATACATTCCGTTCGCGAAATATCATCGTCGCCGTCATGCAGCCGCTATATCGGAACTTTACCGATCGGATCAAATGAAATCTACGCGTTTACTACACTGTTTCGTTCGATTGTCTCATATACACTTTCGTCGCAGAGGACCCTCAGCGAAGAGTCACCGAGGAGAGGATGCTATATTTTTTTTAAAGATTGTTCCGATGAGTCAACCGATCATCTCGATACAACTTTCTTCCCTTTTCTCACTTCCCCCCTCAATAAAACCCCGTGTTCTTAGTATACGTGCAGGGTATGATTCATTTGCAGTATATGGTTCGAGCACCTGTATATTTACACTATATACACAATTAGAGGCAATAAAGGATCGAGAGCGCTAAAAACACGAGGAGAGGAAGGATCGACGTGACGATGATGTTGGTAAGCGAGGAAGAATGAAACGAGACGAGAAAAACGATGAATGCGTCGAGGAACGTCAGCGTAAGGTGCCAAAACATTGCGTATCTTTTTTTTTTTTTTTTTTTTTTTTCTCCTCCGCTTGTATATTGAGTATACGCGCCACGAGAAGCGCGAGTTTTTATCTTCTCATCGACTCGCGTGGCGCTCCGAAGCGTTACATTCCCGCTACTGTTTCTCTCTTTCTGATACGTCGATGCTGCCTCGATCGTGCGCTTACCGATCTCTGTGATGTCACCTCGTTTATAAATACCCGAAGCTCTCGTATTTTTAGAACAGGCACGCGCTAAAAGAGCTGCAACCGAGCGTCTCGATCGATAAATCTCGTGATGTGTTTTTCCACGATCGCAACGAGCAGGTTTCATTCAACAATGCGCGCTACCACGCCAATGGCAAATACAGATCGGTATCGTGCATTACAACTATATACACGCACGTCCCAATCGAGGGTGCGTCTGATCAGCGATATTATATTATTATTTAAGTAGGGCAGCGAAGGCACTTCTTTTCGGGAATGACAACGACAGTCCGTAAGTTACCGATCACCTATACACACGCACACACACACGCATACGCTGTAGAGACAAAAAACAAAAACAAAAAAAAACCAATTGCTCATGGGTAAATCAAACAAGCATCTATACATATATTACAATGTGTGAGTATTGAGCGCACGCGTAAGTATATCATTTGCGTGTACAGACACTACGGAGAGCGAAAAGAAAGTACATCCGCGCGGACGATTATTTTCCTCTCTCTCTCTCTCTCTGTCTCCTCACTCGTGTAAGAGAATTACGCACGTGCACGTCCAGCTCGATAAGTATTCGCAATGTATATCAGCTCGAAAGCGTCAGCGGCGCGGCTCTTGCGTTTGCAATAATGGGTGCGCGTCGTGCACGTATAACACAACGCTTCTTTTTTTTTTTTTTTTTTTTTTTTTTTTTTTTTTTTTTTTTTATTTTTTTTTTTATTTATTTTTTTTTTTTCAACTTGACTTTGCTCGCGATGTACGTGTCTGATAAATTCATCCACCTTCACTATCTTTCATTCTCTTCCAAGGTATATGTAAAACGTATAAATTCTCATCTCGACGAAAATAAAAGAACAACTAGTGTCGTAGGTTGCGGATTAGTCCACAAGTTGTATGCTATGAATAGTGCGTACTGTATGGCTGATGATATTATGAAAATAGACAACGACATTTTGGTACGTTATTTGTAGGAGTTTCTGTCGTATAACTATTACATACCGCTTATCGTGTAAGCGATTATCCAGTTTGTTGGTAAAAATTATGTTGTTTCGTTAAAAAAAATTTGTTTATTGAGTAGTAGGTCAATAACTTACTTTGATGTGTATATATACCGGATTGGTCGGTCGGATCGTTCAATCGATTACATATTTCGGCGATTAAGTATAATATAGCGAGACGAGTGTGAAAAAAAAAAAAATTAATTCGGGAAATAACCCACTTAAATATTATCAGTNTTTTTTTTTTTTTTTTGTTTATATATTATTTCGTTGGATATATTTTTACATCCTCAAACGATCGCAACTTATGCGGGGAACCTAATATGTGACAAACGTATGAAAATATACCAAAAAGAGTATACGTTAACATTTTTCGCAAAAGTTGGCCGTATACTTTCATTAATTGTCAAGCGACATAATAATCACCCACAAAATGGAAGAAGAAGAAAATTTGCCGCTCGTATACCTACATAATTCAGTAGGAGAAAAAACGTGGAGGTGTATACACATCAGCAATTATACTTGACAAAGAGAAGCCCGCGCGCGAGTCCGAGTGATTTTACTGCGAGAATGAGAATAGAGTGTACGTACCTGTTGCTTCCTTCCGATTCTCTCGGAGCTCCGTAACGAGAAAAGTTTCTCCTTCTCTCTCTCTCTCTCTCGCAAAGACTTTGGAAAATGAAGAGTGAACTGGAAAAAAAAAAAAACGAGTAAAAAAAAAAAAGAAAAAGAAAAAATTAGCCAACAGCTGCGTCGTTACCATGTCTTCCCGGGCGCTATGCACTTGAGCCCATCTACTGATAAGAATGACAGAAAAAAGTGGCAGTTGAGCCCACCAAAAGATGAAAGTATCTAGATGAATTTGCTCTAGTAAAGTATCGGAAAAGAGAAAAATATTTGGATGTTCGTTGTAAAACATGTCATTAAAATGCGAGTGAAATGACTCGCATGCATTTGTAGTTCGTTCCGTGGTAATGTTCGCAGATGCCCATAATTTGGGAGGATACAACGCGGATGCTTCTAAATATGTTTCTGCTAATTATATGAGGAAAGTGCCAATCTCTCGAATTACAATACTTCCGAAGCACGAGTCATCAAAACATCAATAAAAGCTGTCTCGATTTCGCGTTGATCGAGAAACGGTAGACCAAAACCCCGCCTCCGATTTTGTCATCACGTTACATAGTCGAGAGACCTGCAGATTATTAAATTTATTCCAAATTAGAGTCGCTAATGCAATATTAGGCCTTATTTGTTTTAATACACAGTTTACCAAGAGTCTGGATTTTTCTTGTCCACGATTGCGTGACGTGAAATCGGCATCCTTCTATATAGTCACTGCGAGCCACGCGTTTCGAGCAGCATTATGTATATGTACCAACTTCCAAATCCACGACAATGCGCAAGGGATCAAATTCCAACTGAAGATCCTTGCACTTCTTGATGATGTGATTAAAAATGATCTCGTACGTGCACTGCTCTTTGTCTGGTATAATAGACAAAACACTACAGGAATGTATTTGCCGTGCGAGATGACGTGTATTGTAAACAATTGCCGCGATAGACACAATACGATGTTTATTCACGCGACGTCAATACGCAACTGATGTTATTTACGAACAATGGTAATTTGGTCGCGCATTCGTTCTGTGATTCGACTAAGCCGCGTAACTATTTATTCTCTATATAACTTTGTTTGTATATTCATACATGTACACATGTAGGTATACATCAATCTTATTAACGGCTCTGATGTAAAACGAGTATCTATGAAATAGATAATATTACGTTTCGACGGGCTCAACTGTAACAATCATCTGGGCTCAAGTGCAATCGGCCCGTCTTCCCTTATACACATCGTCCTGAAAACTTTCCATCGCACGTACACCACTTATGGCAAGGCGCGGGGCTGCGTGTACACGTACGTATACACAAACAGTTATATATATATATACATCGAGGTCCACGTTTGATATCCGGAAACCAATATGCGAGGCACTAAACCATGGGATTACAGGTAACCGTACAGGCCTTTATGTTTTTTCTTCTTTTTAATCTTGACCGGCTGTGTGTACGGTATCATCCAGCCTTTGGTTGTACACAGATACACGTACATCCCTTTTATTCCATCAAATGAAACGAGCTCCTTTTTTTTTTTTTTTTTAT
Organism: Copidosoma floridanum; assembly: GCF_000648655.2. The sequence continues at coordinate 1,142,501 of NW_019379494.1, forward strand.
TTTTTATTTCATAAGATATTTTTCTGTCGATAAATGTAAATAACCCATACGGCAAAAATGCTGACGTTTATGGGTCTTGCATTTCATTTGTGGTTTGTTTTTTCATCCGGATCGCTTACGTAAAACGTAAAAGTTACGCGTTGCAAGTGCGTATCGCTTCCTTTCTCTGGTGAAAATCGTAAAAATCTTTACGCTCGAGCCAAACACCTTTTACCCGCTCGATACACGTAATATATACATAATATATTTTTGGCAATTGTTGCCAAAATGCAATTCCATTGGCGAGCTTGCAAGCTCCGCTACTTTTTTTTTATTTTTTTTTTATTTTTTTTTTATTTATTTCTATAGAAAACACCCAACAATGTCTCGTCCCAAAAGGCGCATACTCCAATCATCTCGATGGCGCATACACAATAATGATAATAATCATGTGTACGTGCAGCGGTAAAACGTAAGACAATGTTATCGCGCGCGGAGTTTTGCAGTGCACACAATATATTTATACATGCATGTATAAAACGTACGACGCGCGGCGAGGTGTGTGTATAGTACGTACTCTCACTTTTATCCGGCAAGAAACAACTCTCACCTTGCCGAGCGACGTTGGGCCGGGGGAGCGCAGGATGAAAGTGTTTCCGGGTGCAAGGAGGCGGCCCGACCTCCATAGCCCGCGTGCATGCACACTTGCATAATAACACCTTTTTCTCGGGGCCGAGGCTGCATCTCGGAGCACACCGTTTCCCGCGGACCGAGGCGCGAGACGCTCCCGACGCGCCTCTTGTTTGCCGTATCTTCCTCATACCCCCCCCACCCCCTCTCCTTATCCTTGTTTCCTCTCGGTGCGATCGGTTGCGTGGTTTTGGCAAAAAAATTAGAACTACATCGTCCAACGGTTCGCAGACTCTTCGATTGGTGATTCCAGTCGCGCGCCGGGCGTTCGTTACTCCCGCGGCTGTGGAATACACCACGGCAGTTTACCAGTGACGGGTGAGTCTTTCCTTTTTTTTTTTTTTTTTTTTTTTCTATACGTACCATATAGGTACACACCCATATGGGACAAATTAGTATATAGCTTGGACGACTCGTCGATCAAACTAAATTAATCGGCTCTTCAAACGACACGCGGTAAAAACGAACAATTTCGGTTGGCCGTTTTTTTCTTCTTTGGAAAACCAACGTCATTTATATTAACGATCGGTATGTAATTACGCACTCGTTAGTCGCCGTTGTATATATTTCTATTGTACACGTGTATGGATTTGTGGATAAGTACTTGGCGTGCAAACAGCGCATCATCATTTGTGTACGCGCCCTCCCAATGTACAATAATATAACTTTTACCCCCGTATAGTTTGACATTTCGAGGTGGAGTGGGGATAAAAATTGATCGTTACGTCCTCCCTTGAATTACTATTGTTTTTGTTCACCCCATACTCCGATACGATAATAATAGTGGAGCGCACACATACATATGTATAATATACACGTGTCCATATAAAAAAAACAGCTACACACATATTGTAAACTCGGACACGTGCTATATATGTATTGTTTTTTTTGTGTGTGGGTGACTCTATAAAATAAGTGTACGTTTATGGTATATACACATGCACGACATCGCGGTCTATAGCAGCCCTTATGAACAGCCGCTCCGCGCAGTAGTGCCGATCAATCGGAGGCAAGAAGAAGAAGAAGAAAAAGAAGTGGTCAAAAAGCACAGCGAACGTAACGTTGTTTAAAAAAAAAAAATATCGCGCGCCAACATTTATGTTGGGCCCTCTCGCGATGAGTGTAATTGGTTGAAAATAATAGTATAAAAAAATGTAAAAGCAGTCGAGGAAAAGGGATAGTTCGAGGTGCACCTGTTGTGCGCGGACACTTGGTTTCGCGGAAATCGAACGACGCGTAGAAGACGACGCGGAAACCATATCGATTGTGATTGCGAACGAGGTCGCGTATATATGCACGTCCGCTGTTGCCTCCAACGTGGCCCATGCACGCCGCGCTATCGAGGTGTACACAATGAGTCAAGCCTGATTCTTTTTTTTTTTTTTTTTTTTTTTTTTTTTCATCACAGGATTTTTGGTATATACACGCGGAAGTAATGTACCAAAAGTGAATCCACGAGACTGTGGCGATCCGGTAATTTTTACTTTTCGATTTCCGAGTGTAACACAAAAAACATCGCACAAATATGGCACCCAATGCCCCCCTGTACTATACCTGACCGACACTGATTTTCCCAACCGCACTTGACACTTTTTTTATATGGCACAAGTAAAATCTCTGCCATCCCCTTCCCCTCACATTTGTAGATCCATTGCACAATAAAGGTGATGGCTAAAATCCAGTGCAGCGCACAAATGCGGAGGAAATTTTTTTCTTTTTTCTCCATACCATGCGTGAATTATCGAAAAAAAAAAAAAAGTTTCCTTCCCACCGAGCGGCGCTTATCATCAAAAATTCCCACTAACGACGTGACGACAGCACGCTTATAAACATTACGTATGCGCATGCCATTATATTGACTCTTTATCTCCGTCCTCGGTAATTGCGAATTTCAGTACCTCGGTTGGGTGTTTTTTTTTTTTTTTCCCCCAGCACCAGCACAAAAGCCATTTGGCTCGCGAACCGTCGAAAGCAGAGTTGAGCAAACGACACACCGTGTCCACCATGGGTACGCCCAACGCCCAGACTTGCGAGTCGGACGCGGAGAAGCGCAGCGACAACAACAACAACAACAGACCGGAAGACAAGGGCAGAGCCAAGGCCGGAGCTCTCAAGCCGGGAGGGGCGAGCGGCTCGGCCGTCGAGGTGTTTTACTCGGACAGCGTGGTCCTGGTGACGGGGGCCACGGGTTTCCTGGGCAAGGCCCTCCTCGAAAAGCTGCTGCGCTCTTGTCCCGGGGTCGGGGCCATTTTCGTCCTCATACGGCCCAAGCGGGGCCGCAGCATGGAGCAGCGCTTCGGCGACCTCCTCGAGTCACCGGTCAATATCACCCATACCGATACGCATGAATCGTTTGCACTGTGATTTTTGTACAATGTTTAATTGGGGGGGGGGGATGATCGGCTGCAGGTGTTCGATCGGCTGCGTTGGGAGTCGCCGAGCGTGTTGGGCAAACTGCGGCCGGTCAAGGGTGACGTGGGCCTGCCCGAGCTCGGGCTGAGCCTCGAGGACCGGCACATGCTGATGCAACGCGTGAGCTTGGTTTTTCACAGCGCGGCGACCGTGCGCTTCGACGAGCCGATCAAGGCGGCCGTCAACCTCAACACCCGCGGTACCGATCGCGTCGTCGATCTTTGCAAGGGCATGGTCAAACTCGTCTGCCTCGTGCACGTCAGCACCGCCTACAGCAACGCCGATCTTCGGGACATACAAGAGATGGTCTACAGGTAAGGGGACAATCGTGCTTATTGTATACAAATATACGCACAGAGAGGCTATCAACATTCCTTTTTTTGGGACATTTTCAACCTTTTTTTCTTTTCCTTTCTTTTCTTTTCGCCGGTGAAGATATAGTTTGTTTGTTTTTTTTTTGCGCCAATCGAGTCAGAGTTGGTGGCAAAGGGGAAAAACAAATTTGTTTTCGGGTGATTTGCGATATTGCGCACACACATGTTTATCGTATGAATACACTGGACTGAGGAATTTTCAGCCTTTTTCCTTCATCGCGATGCACCGACGTGCCTTTTACGCAATAATTAACACGCACACACAATATACGTACATCCTGTTATCGAGGTAATTGCACGCACGACTTTTTAAAAATTCAAATATTATCGTTATACGTGGACGCGGCTCGCTGCGACGATGAATTCCAAAACAACGATTTTTGAATTGCACGATATTCATCCGAAAATGACGATACAACGAAAGCACGAAAGTGAAGCCACAAACGATGATGGACATGTGCGAGAATCTGGACGACGAGACGATGAGCGTCCTGGAGAAGAAGCTGATGGGCAAGCACCCAAACACGTACACGCTGACAAAGGGCCTCGCGGAGCAGGTTGTCCTCACCAAGAGCATGGGCTTGCCGGCGGTGGCGATCGTCAGACCGAGTATCGTGTGCGCCGCCTTTCAGGAACCCTTTCCCGGCTGGATCGACAACGTATGCGGCATCACTGGTTCGTACGACTAATTCTATTAATGTTCCGAATGGTATCTTAAATACCTCTCTCGGTGTGCTTCGACAAAATACATTTTCTTTCAATTTTCGAGGAAGCTTTTTCTTTTTTTCTTTTTTTTTTTCTTCATCGAATCATATTGGGTGAAAGGAATCGACATTATCCGTGCAGGTATCCTCATGGAAATCGGCCGAGGGACCGTCCGTAGCATATTTTGCCAGCCCCAGTGCGTCGTGGACGTTGTGCCGGTCGATTACGTCGTCGACACCCTCATCTGCGCGGCCTGGCACGTCTCGACGACCCGTACCGGCGACAGCTGCTCCTTTCGAGTCTACAACTGCACCAGTGGCAGCTTCAACCCCATCAAGCGAGTTTTTACATCATTATTATCATTTGAGTAGCTTTGCATGGCAGACAATCGTATAGCGACGCGCGTGGCATTGCAGGTGGGGAGAGATCGGCGGCCTGACGCGCAAATACGCCATCCAGTCGCCGAGCAAGTACGTCATGTGGTACCCCCACGTGACCTACCGCTCGAGCCAGCTTCTTCACAAGATAGCCCTCGGGGTCCTGCACTTTTTGCCGGCTTTCGTCTTTGATCTCGTTTTGCGCTGCAGCGGCAACAAACCACAGTACGTTTACCACTTTACCGATTTTCGATTTTTTTTTTCTTTTTTTTTTTTTTTTTTTTTTTTTTTTTTTTTTTTTTTTTTTCCTCTTCCTTCCATCGCTCTTCTTGTTCATTCATACGTATAGAATGGTCAAGATAACAAAGCGCACGATACGGGCCACCAAGTCGGGGGAATTTTTCGCCAACAACGAGTGGTACTTTCACGCGGAGAACATGAAGGAGCTCACCAAGTCCATCAAGAGCTCGACCGTGGACGGTGGCGCGCCGCGTTTCAACGTCGACATCACCAACATGGACTGGGAGCTCTACGTCAACCAATACGTCCTGGGGATCAGGAAGTACGTGCTCAAAGACGGCCCCGACAGCCTCGACGGCGCTCGGAGTAAGCTCCTCAAGTGCGTCACCCCCTACTCCTCTTTACGATTGTTATTCTTGGTTTTTGTTTTTCGTCATTCATGATATTTCCGATTTATCATTTCCAGGCTTTATTGGATACGCAGGCTGACTCAGCTGATTGGCCTCTACTTGCTCGTGAAAATCATAACCCGCGCCGCCGTTCGGTAATGGGATTTTTTTTTTTTTTTTTTTTTTTTTTTTTTTTTTTTTCCTCCAGAGTCTTTCCTTTTTTTTTTTTTTTTTTTTTTTCTATACGTACCATATAGGTACACACCCATATGGGACAAATTAGTATATAGCTTGGACGACTCGTCGATCAAACTAAATTAATCGGCTCTTCAAACGACACGCGGTAAAAACGAACAATTTCGGTTNCCGGTAATGGGATTTTTTTTTTTTTTTTTTTTTTTTTTTTTCCTCCAAATCTGTGTACATCCGCACGGTTTCGTGGAGAAAAGAACAGGTTTCGAAATAATGTACAACGGCAGGTGGAACTTGCTGAAATGAAACAATTATTTTTTCATCTAAAACAAAAAAGAAGAAGAAAAAAATGAATATCCATTTTAATTGTGAAGTGTAATTTTTGCAATTTCATTTTAAATAATATCTGTTTAAGGATTTAATTAACATATTTTAGTACAACATATAACAATAATAACAATCATAGTATAATATATCTCATGACTGTAAATAATACATAAAATAGATCAAGTTTACTTGATTTTATTTTTTCAAATTGCAAGAGAAAATTTTTGATAACGTTTACAAATCCAATTTATGTACATAATACGCCACATCGACATCACACCAAGAAATCTATTGTATTTTTAATAATCCATACCTTTTTTCACTGACGTAACTATAATATATAGTTTCAAACAAGTAGTATGTATACTTTAAAGTACCTGTACAAATCGTCAATCAGTTATATACATTGCATGCGCGCATACATCACAATATTAAATAAAACAGAGCCTAAAAGATATTTTTGCGAACGTACGACGATAAATACATGGTTTGTACACAAGTATTTTCATAAATAATTACTTATCGTGGGAAAGGGATACTGTTAATTATATTGAATACTTATCATCATGTCTCATACACTTATTACTCTATGACACTACAATCGTCAAAAATAACATTATATTAAGGACACGCCTAGATATATTATGTTGTTTAATTACATTTTTTTTACATTTACTCTCTAAAGCGTGACTCTTACTCTATGTACACGTAAATACTTGTTATCAATAAAACTTTGTTGATTAATCCATTGAAAGTTTGTTCATGATAAATATATATGTCATATTATTTCAGGAGTACGAAAAAAAAAAAAAGAAAAAGAGAATGTAAAATTACAATTAATAAAAAACAGAAACGTTTGAGATAAAACAATAAACAAAGAAACCTTAGATCACAGAGACGACATGGCATTTGTGGCTTCATTGTCAAGTGTATTGTTACCGAAGTGCTTCGGCGGCACGTCAGCTTGATCCGTCTTTGATTTTACCTCCTGTAGTAATGATAAAAAATAATAGTAAAATACAAAAGTTGCTGGATAAAAAAAAAAAAAAGTACGTACCTCAACTTGAAAAGACGGCAAGCTCGGACGGGCAAGGTATTTGCGTACGAAAGGCGCGACGAGTGCCGAGTCGAGTTTTTCAACGTTATTGGAAGTAACGAGACTAACCAGCAGACCAATGCTCATCGTAACGAGAGTTCCCGCTACCGTGTACCAAAGATAACTCAAGCGGTGCAGTGCCCACGGTTCGCTAAAACAAGTTACGTATGTTGTTTTGTTTATTTATTTGTTTTTTTCTTTTTTTTTTTTCCCTCAATATTTGTACATGCTTAGGGTGTGCGTGTGTATTGCGCGCAGCCTATAACGTACCCTCCGACGGGTTCGTCCAGAAGAGTCTCCGGGGGAACGAGGAGCAGCAGGTTCTCGGACCGTTGGAAGGAGTACGTGCATCCCTCGACGCTCACCGGCTTGACGCCGTGCCGGATCACGCCGGCCGCTATCGCCGCCTCGGCGGACAAGCTCAACCAGCTCATGAACGCGAGTCCCGAGCAGCCGCCTATCAGCGCGCCCTGAAAAAAAAAAACAAAAAAACAAAACACACGGCACAATATGGTACACGCACCAATCGCCGTTTAATCTTTGAGATGTATGGACTCACGTTGGCGTTGATCCAAGGCACGAGGACGCCCATGCTGAAGATGCCCAGGGAAGGACCGCTCGTTATGGCGCTCAGGCTAAACGACAGCTATATACGAACAAACCACACATCATCATGATCGCTATGGGGGGTGTAGCAAATAACAATAATAATGACAATAGGTGTGTGTGTATACCTGTAACACGTGCGAGCCGGCTTTTTCGACGACAAGAACAAGGCTGGAGCAGACGACGCCCAGCACGAGGACGCTCAGTTTCATGAGGCGATCGACGCTTTTAGGGGCCAAGGGCTTCGAGCGAAAGGGCTTTATGAAGTCCTCGAGGATCACCGCGGCCATCGAGTTCAAGCCCGTCGACAGGGAACTGCACTTGTTATAGGAAAACTCGTACGATTGTTCGCGGAAGGTGAAAATATAAGAAATTTAAAAAAAAAAAAAAAGTGACCTGAGAGCCGCGCTGAAGACGCCAGCGACAAAGAGACCAGGTAAGCCTGGAAAGTCCTGGAGGATGTTCATCATGAGTAGGGGCAGCAGTTGGTCCTTGGCTCTGGCGAGCTGATTGGAAAATTTTTATGTATGGACGATGTAACGTTTTTATTTTAGGGTGTACGTGTATATGGACGTACTTTCGTTGTGAGGGGGTCGCACTCGTGGTACCAGGCGTAGACCAGCATACCGGCGTAACCGCAAATGCCAACCAGCGACAGAGTGCCGAAAATGAAGGACCAAAGGGCCCTTTGCGTCAAAGTTTGAGGATCAACGTGTCACGGGTGCTTTTCACATTCAAGGAGAGAGAGAGAAAGAGAGAGAGGGGGGTGGGGAATTACAATATATACCTTCTGGCGTGTTTGAGGGTCGGCAGCGAGAGGTACCTTTGAATCATGTTCTGATTGATGGCCGATATTTGAAGCCAATGGACGCATCCGCCGATCACGAGGGACCACACCGTGTGGCGCGTCAGGGGACTCCAGTCTGTGCTGAATGGACAATTTGGTTTTTGTTTATTTATTTTTTTTTTTCAACAACGCACGGTAGTACATAGTTATTCATAAAAAAATATTTATATACACGAGTGAAGGTCGTGCACACTCACGTGGGAAGTTCCAATCTGCCGGAGTCTAGGTTTCGGCGTATGACGACGGACAAGCCGCCCACGTCCGCGGTGCCTTTAACCACGATCAGAATCATCGCTCCGAACATTATGAATATTTGCACGACGTCGGCCACCACGACGGCTCGCAGTCCTCCCTGATATACGTGTGGGTACAACAAATGTTATCGACTATCATTGATATACGTTCGATGATTATAACAATATAATGGCACATATATGTATACGTACCACGCACGTGTAGAAAATACAGACGATACAGACGAACGGTATGGTGTGCATTGTGCTCACGCCAGTCACTGAAATATTGAATTTCTTTTTTTTTTTTTTTTTTTTTTTTGTTTCATCCAGTACTGTGTTCGCGGGTGAACGTACGTGTGACGGAATTTGTCTTTAAATCAGGAAATCTACTCTATGGTTATTATTATAATTACATGTAGCTAACGATAAACAAATCGACATGGAACATCCGACGATGGCTGACTAAACTCGGAACCGATCTACTGAAATGATGAATGATACAATCGGCATGAGAATAAAAGGAACAATGATAAGTAGGTACACTTACCAAGTGGATATGGCAAAAAACAAACAAAACTTATGATACATACATATGTATACATTGTAGACAAAATTCCTCAATGGCATCAAAATGGCCCGGTAACAAGGAAAGAATGGCACAGTTATTGTAATGTAACAATGACAATATAATATCGCGATACTCTCCGGGATGATGACATAATACACAATAAATTTTCCGGAGCAAGTGCGCAGGGAGGTATATAAAATGTACATATGCGCGTATGAATGGATAAATGTATAACATGTACACATACGTATCCTACCTTGATTGAAAGCTAGCGCGGGTACGTAGATGACGATCGGTAGCCAGGTGATCTGAGAAAAAAAAAAAAAAATCAAATTTCTCTGTCACACACGACGTTGGCAATCGACATAATATGTTAAAATTGTTTACAATGCCGATGGCAAAGAGCACGGAGCCGAGTATGCGGATCCTCTTGTCGAAGCGCCTCTCCAAGTACTCGTAGGTGCTGGTAAGCCTGAGCTCGTGGAAAACGGGCAGATAGACGTTTGACATGATGAAACCGACCATGACGACTCCGAGGCCGATGCACAGGTAACTCGTGCCGTGCACGTATATCTCGGTCGGGGTGCCCAGCAACGAGATTCCCGATATGAAGCTCGCTATAAGGCTCATGCTCACGGGAAAGGTCCTCATGTTGCGCCCGCCCACGAGGTACTCGTCCTCCCCCTTCGAACGCCTCACGAAGCCAAAGTACACGCCGATCAGGCCGCACGCCAGCAACATCGACACGAATATCCCGTAATCCGGCCACCCGAAGTTCTGCATCGAGCTTATCACCTCCTCGACGCTCGGTATCTCGTCGCCCCCGCTCAGGGACTTCATGTCCTTTTCCTTTTGATAGTTCATATATATGTATATATTGCGTGTGTGTAATTACAATGCGACAATACCGATTTTTGCGAGGGTATGTACGTCGAATAGGAGCTAATCTACAATTATTGGACACCACTAGGTAATAATTGATCGCGCTTCGAGTGCGCGTACAGCTTAACTTAACGAGTATTAGAAACTGTAGGAAAATAGAGGCGTACCTTTTATGCGGGTTTAGAGTGAAAAAAAACAAAAACAACACAAAAAAACACTGTAAACGCTAAAAAAAATACTGTAGTGATTGACGTTGGCGATGGTGGAGGCCGCAGAGGTGCAAAAACGACGACCGCGAGTATAGTTGTGAAGCTGTACGAAAAAAAGCTCGTGCAGTAGCGTCTCGAGAGGCGCTCGTTGTGCTGGTCGCGTGTACACTTAGGTGGTCCTTTGCTCGCGTGTATCATCGGGCAGCGATTGTCTCGTTAAATCCGACAATGGACCGCGAACCAAAGAGCCCGCTGGCGCTCCTCTGGTCTCTGCAGGTCCATCAGTCGCGGCCAAGTGGTTAATGCGACCTAAATTTGAGGACCGCGTCGCAGCTGAGCTCCTCTTTGTGTGTTACGTTTGTGCGCGCTTCACGCGAGCGAGAGCTTACTTGACTCTTGTTTTTTTTTTTTTTTTCTCTATCCATCTCTTCTTTGCATTGCTTGACGCCCCATTGATTTTTTTTTTTTTTTTTATTCCATCGTGTCTGTGAATCAAGGACAACAATAATAACCAATTTGCAAGACAAAGTAGACGGAAGGAGGATATCGAAAAAACCCTCTCACCGGGGATTGTCGTAATTTCAAACTAGCACCGTCATTTAAACTGTACCGTTATTTCGAGAGTACTCTCAATGGGACGCTCTTTGGAGAACTGGATGGCTCGCCAAATAGCAGCAATCTTTGCTTCTCTTGGAAAACGTTTATTCATTAATTTTTTTATTCATATGAAAAATTAAACAATATATTAGCAAAACGTGTCTTGAATCGCCATAAGTTTTTTTTGTTTTCTTCAACATCCAAATAATTGAAAATACTAAATTTAACCTTCGTAAAACTTGGGTAATTGATCTCCCCTGATGACTTGGCGCTGAATGCCGTTTTTGGTGATGACACCTAGTCGGATGACGCCACCGCTGCTTCCATCACGCGACATGGCAAGGGCCAATGCTACAGAAAACAAAATTGTACATAATCATCAGTTGAGCAAAATTATCGTTTAGTACAAGAAAACGATTCGTCAACTTACTGTTGGAAACAAGCTGCAAGCATTCGTCCTTGGTCATTCCAGGTTTATAGTTGGAATCAACGTAGCCAAAAACATAAGTTGATCCTGATCCACCAATGGAGACAGGCATGCGCGTGCACATGCCACCAAGAGGCACGGTATATACTTGACCACCTTTTACAGAATCCCAACCAGCTACTATTATACCGGCTGTCAAAGTGTCACGGTAATTGTAGCACAATTCCCTAAATACGCTTGCTGCAGTCTCCACCCTGGGCTCTGATCCTAATTCCATCCTAATTGCAAGTCATGAATCGAAAATTACAAAAATTCTAATAATTATTAATATTGATACATTTGATGTTAACTCGTTACCTGTGAAACGCCAAATGGTAATTCACAATGTCTGAAATTGCTTGTGTATCTGCCGAGGATCCAGATCTACAGCAGTAGATGTAATCTGTTACTCGTGTCAGTTTGTCAGCAACACGATTAGCAACGTATGTTCTGAAAAAAAATCGACATCAATAATGAAATCAATTATCCAACAAAGTATTTTACAAAATAATTTCAAGTACCCAGTTGATGAGCGAGAGTCAGCTCCAATAACAACTCCACCGTCAAATTCACAAGCCATGATTGAGGTCTATCGAAAAGAGTTAGAGTTAATTTTTTTTTCTTTTTTCCAACAATATTTTCAAAATCGTCAAGTCGATCGAAAAAAAACATTTCATTAAATTTGAAGGATGCACAGTCATTCTAACCAATAAATGATGAAAGAACGATTTGCTAAAAAATTGTCGACTTACACCAGTACTATGTTCTGCGTTGACCCAGTCGGGCATCATAGAATCTACCGGATTCATAGGCGCCAAAAGCGGTCCAGCTACATTGGCCATTGTTATTTATTTCTTAGTTGTTTATTCCAAAAAATAATTGTTACAAACCAAAAGTGTTGACTGCTACTAGCACAATAATTACCGATGACGGCGACTGATCAACAGCGCCATTTGAAAATGGGGGCGAGAGAAACGTGACTTACTTTTTTACGCGCTCGATTTGAATTGAAAACGGATTTGGAATCGGATGAATAGAAAAAAAAAAAAAAACAATTTTTTTAATTACGACTTTATTTCATGATTCTGTAAGTATAATTTTCGACTAACTTCGGGGATCGGAATGTCAGAAACTGGTGGTATACCACCGGGAATACTCTTTCGCTTTTCCAGACAGTATTCGTCAGTGATGGTTCTGGGATCATCGATGTTGGGGGTCAAAATCATATTGATAGCTGGGTAAATGGCGAAAGCAAACACAGCAATAGCCGTTAAAATCCAAATGGGAAGAGCCACAGCCCAGTACTTGGAAGGCCAGTAGGAGAGACCCAGATTTTCTTGTAAAAATTCAACAGGTATAAAAGCCCACACCAGATACAACAACAATAACATATTTGATCCTATGTACAAGGCAAATCCATAGACTGATCTATGAATACTTGGTGCCGGCGTGTGTTCAGACATGATTTATATGGAAGATATTTTTATTTACAACTTAAACAATCAATAATGTTCATAAGTTTCTCCAGGTGGCCCAAACTTTAACATGGTTTCAGTTACCAAAAGTAAGGAATCAAAAAATGATGTTAAACCTACTCTGATTTTCCTTGCCTCTGTTGCAGAAAATTTCCTGCAACAAGTGTAAAAAATCTATGAAAAAAAAAAAAATTTTTCTTATTAAATGATGTTTTTAATGTATGATAAAGAGGCTTACACTTTGATTGTATTATTGTCAAGTGTAAGTGTCTTTTTAACACCACCTCTCAAGGGTTCTGAATCCACCCTCAGAGTTTGATAGGCAACATCTGCTTCTCTCTCACTTGGAAATGGAATGCATAAATCACTGATAACTTATGTAAGGTTTTTTACTGTTGTCACGATGAAAATAACCATGTTGATGTTGTAAAAAAAAGGATACACTGTGAGGTCACTCATGACATCAGCTGATGCACAAATTCTTTACTTATAACACTTGTAAATTATGTATTGTACCTGCAATTGACATTTTCCGTAAAAAGTAAAGAAACAAAATTTATTGGATATCAATAACTCACCTCTTATAAAACAAAGTTTTTACTACAACCATTTGTCTTTGATTGTTGTTTTTTGTGTGTGGCTTGGGCACACAGGTTATGTTCGATTCTCTACTAATCTCTGTCGGTAATCTGTCATCACGTCATCAGTCGCGCAGCTGATGCTGACAGCAGAGACTTGTTTTATCTTAATGATATAATTTAACAATTTATCTTTATTATTCCTGGAATGTGATAAGGATAAGTTGGTTTTTAATTACAATCTGAATGAGACAAATTACGCAATGGATGTAACACTAGACGATCATTTAAGTGCACTTCAACAAATAAGCCAAAGAAAGCTGGTAGAAATTTTGGATGCTATACCTGGAAAGAAAGATCTCGTAATAGAACAAAAGCTTATGAAAATACTCGATTCTTTCATTGGAGTATCCGTTTTGAAGTAGTCAACTCAAAAGTATATTAACTCGTGATTATAAAAATTTTTTATTTTGTTACATTAGACATTTTTAATAAATTACAGGAAATATGGAGTTGACAAGATATTCAGGTTTGCTCAAGGCTTGAAACCATCCAATGTTCAAAGAATTTACATTATTAGGTGTGATTTAGTGGCATGTCAAAATGCTTTTGACCAAATTAGATCTGAGCTATCTCAAACACCAGGTCTTTGTCATCATATGTTGATAGCACCACTGGTACCAATTGCATTGGACAATCTTCTTGAAGAAAATGGTAAGAAATTTTGCTGTAACACATAAACATACTTTATGTTCGTTTAATATAATTACATACACGTTCAGGACTGTCTGGATTGGTAACAATGAGACCACTAGCTTGGGAATTTATAAAAAGTGATGGAAATGTCTTATCTCTTGAAATACCAATGTTTACCGATTTATTTTACCACAAGGATACAGGCTTACTTCCATCCTTGGCCAGAAATTTATGGACATTGAGAATGATCCTTGGAGCTCCAAATTTCACATTTGCCTTAGGAAAACATAGTCAACAAATTTTAAAAATGATCTCGTCCATAGATGAATCTTTGGGTGCACCAAGTAAACAACAAGAAATCGGTGCCTTTATATTAATGGATAGAAATCATGATTATGTTTCAACTTTACTTACTCCAGTGACTTACTTAGGACTGCTAAGTGAAGTTGTTGAAATAAATATAGACTCGGCATCTTTAGATAAAATGCAGACAAAGTTAGATCCCAGGAAAGATGAAGTTTATGCCGAAGTCAGGGATAAACACTTTAGTGATGCTTTTCCAACTTTGCGTACAAAAGCAAAATCTCTTAAATGTACTGCCAAGTGCAACTTCAACTCGTATTATAAGATAATTTATTGTATTTATGACTAATTTTTTTTCTTATTTCCTTAATTACATTATAGCTGAACAAGAGGCAATGCAATCAATGCAATTAGCAGAAATGAAACATTACATTCAAACTAGTTTGCAAAAAACAACGAAAACCAAACAACAGCTTGAATTTCATATTTCTGCATGTGAAGCTGCGGTAAATGCCCTTGCTTCTAAATTTGAAGAATTACATTCCATTGAAATTTCAATTCTCGAATGTAATAGAAGATCTGAATGTTTAGATTATATTTTAAAAAACATTGGTAAATGAAAATACTTGTGAATGAGGCAAAAAGATGAAAAATAATTTTTGGTTTTTTTTTTTTTCATTTAGATGATAACCCAAATCAAAGTCTTAGACTTTTTTCGTTACTGTCAATAACAAGTGACGGTGTAACTAACAATGAAATATTGCCGTTACAAAAAGCTCATTTACATTTAAATGGGTATCAACATATACCTCTTTTTTATAAAATGGAAACTGCAGGACTTTTGAACATTAAAACTGAAAATGTTCTGAAAAAATTACCAAACTGGACAAGCAAATGGACAGCTAATGCGAAACGTCTTAAATTACTTCCTAGTCCATCAAAACCCATTGATTTGAAAGGACCGACGTGTCCAAGTTACGTTTTCAGTGGATCTTATATACCATTAATAGTAAGGGATTATTTTATCATAATTTTTTTTTTAACTCAGGATATTAAAAATGACAATCGAAATTACAACTTTTAGGCTCAAATTTTAAGTACCGTCAATTCACAAATAACCGATCATAAAAGCTTTGAAGAACTAAGTAACCTGGCAGGATCTTTTTCTACTGGAATCCAAGGACCAATTCATCCGCCAACTGTAGTAATTTGTGTAGTTGGTGGAATAACTGTCAGTGAAATATCTGCTTGTAGGCTTATAGAAAAAGCAGCTGGAATCAAGTTGGTATTGACTTCAGACTGTATTCTAACAGGAAGTAAAATCATCGAAAGCTTGCAAAATGTATGATTGGTGTGCATTATTACAACTAATGTAATTATCGTGTAAAATTTGTATTATAAATGTATATAATTTATTTATCAAGAAAAACTGACACCAGCATCCTTTCAATACGTTATAGTAAGTTTAAACAGATTTGTGCTGTAAAATAAAACATTATGATAGTTACTAAATTTTTTTAATTGAGTAAAAATGTACACATGTTGTTTATTCTTTTTTACTAGTAAAATTTAGTAATTGCGATTCTCGTCACGGTTCCGTTGATCACGTTTTTGACGGTTCCAGTCCTGTCCTTGTCTGTTATAATTTTGACGATCGCGGAAGTTACCTTGATTGCCTCTTGGGAAGAAGTTTCCTGCAAAATTCATCATCAATAAGCTCACACATTCAAAAAAATGTTCCGATCGATTATTGCTTTCACCTACCTGATTTCATTTCAAAGATGCGCTCATTTGAATCAACAAAGTTGTTTACTTTATCTGTTAGTTGTAATGCCAATGATTGTAAGCGGCTCGGTTCACTGCGGTGCATTACCACAGTAACTGTTGGATCGTCCAGTGATGCCTTAAAAAAAAAAAAAATGGTTTTTCATAAAATTACAAATTGTAATTGTAATAATAATAATTACCATAAGTTCTTCGTTGATGATCATTTTACTAATAATGGAATGGACGATAGATTTATCCAGTTGGAACATATCAGCTAAAGTTGGCATGGATATTGAGTCATAAACATGAGAATATGTAAAAAGATAAGTTCTCAAAGCTTCTTCCTTGATTAGCTTTGTAAGCATAGCTCTTACTTTATCAGCTTGATAGAACAAATCCCAAACCTCAAAAATTAAAAAAATCAATTAATTTCTAATAAATTTTAATTGTATTATTTTTCATGAATTAAAAGCATACTTTAGCGTTCATCTTTTCGTTAATGATAAAATTATTGCAAGCTTGCCAATTTCCATTGCGCATAGCTTTCGATGCTGCAACAACATGTTCTCTCATTGATTCAGGAGGACCAACTAGCGACTGACGTTCACTAGATCTGAGCTGCTGGTAGAATGTCTTGGAAATCATTCTTCTTCTGGCATCGAATTCATGAGCTACAAGTATTAAAATAATTTTAATAAAAGGAATTTCGAAAAAGAGTAGTGTAAAAATTTTTTAATACATACCAGCCATGTACGGGATTTCAATAAGCATTGCTGAAACAAGATATACGCACTCGAGCAATTCAAGATTAATGTGCATATGGAAGGGCATTTGACGCTGCTTCTCAATTTTTTCTTGTTCTTTGCTACGCTCGTGCTGCCTTTGAGGAAGCAAACCTTGGGCCAAAAGCTCTTTTACTTTGCCTGTCATCATCAAATCTAAAAGACAACCATGGGCATCTTTAATATTTGCATGGCGGAATGCACACAATCCAAGATGAGCGATGGTGCGGTTGTACAAAATCTAAAAGTAATTTTATGTGAGCGAACTCGATATTTAATGATAAGTCAAGAGTTTAATAAGCATTATTAAATGAAGTATTGCCTGTGTAGAGGGGTCTGAATGCTGAATTGTTTCTTGCAAATGGGACATAAGTATAAGATCACGAGCTTGAAACCAATTGTCGTGCAATGCATGATGATAAATGTGTGACAGGATCGCTCTTGTTCTGAGCCGATCTATTTCATCATGTGCATAAATATATTTGCAGAGTTTTTCCATAACTTGCACTGAGGTAACGACTTCAGGTCCAAGCTCACCCTGAAAATTCAATAAAATGTTAATTTTGTCAACTAGAAAAAAAAACTCTTGACATGAATGAAATTATTTACCTCTTTTTGCTTCAAAACAGTAGGATCAAATTTATAGTAGAGATGTTCAATTTTGCGTAGGTAGACACGACACAGCTCAGACACAGTACCTTTTCTTTCCAAGTATTCTTGCACTTTATCTATAGTTGCAGACACCATTTTTTCATCCTTCAGCCTGTAGCAAATTAATTAAAATTCAATATCTCTAAAGTACAAGATTTAAATATTCCTGACGTACCTTTCAACATATTCATTGCTGTGAGGATCGCATTCTTTCAAAAGCTTAGTGAATTCCTCGTCTAATCTTTCAACTAATGTGAGTGCACAGCCGTGTATCTTGTAGGGAAGCTTCTCAAATTCTTCTTCATCTTCAGGAACGGAATCAGCAATAATCATATCTGGTGTAGCCAGTATCAAATTCAACATTTCCGTGATGCGATCCAAAAGTCTAAAACATGAAAATTAATGTACACATGACAAACAATGTTTAGATATTATTCTAAAGAATTTATGATCAATGTTATTACTTGGACCAGTATTCAGGCTTCATTGCATCGGACACTTTAGGGTTGTAATCAAATAGTGAAGAAACGATAGAAAATTTAATTTTAACGGACATTGCAGGGCCAAGATTGTGGGCATCAGAAATTAATTGCAATTCGTGTAGTAATTCAATTTGTTCTCTCCTGTCGGTTCTTTTTTTGCCACGAGCCGCCATAATTTCATTCAATTTCTTCAATACAGCAGGAATATTGATCTCAGCATCCTTGGCAAACATTTTTGGCTTCTCCGAAGGCATAGCAACTCCACCTCTGACTGTTTCCCATTCTCCTTCACCATCGTCTTCTTCGCGCTTCTTCTTCCTATCCTTCTCCTTGCGATCTTTACGGTGCTCTTTTTTTACCTGCTTTTGTTCATCATCACCATCTTTATGGGTTTTTCTAAAATAATCTGCACCATATTGCTGAGGTTTATCGTCATCTGTGCTGCTAGCGCTGTCACTATCAGAATCGCTTCCCCAGTCTGAATCGCTATCACTGCCGCCATCATCTGCTCCTTTCTATCAGAACCATATGAAAATAATTTTCTAGTAAATTCAAAAATTACAAAACTTTGACAAGAGAAGGATCATGTACATACCTTGAATTTCGAAACATCTGGAGCACCTACATCTTGCTTTTTATCAGGAACACGCTCTTTTTCATTATCAGAATCTGGTTCTTCGGCTAAAAAAAGTTACTAGTCTCTTAGAAAATCTCAACAGGTAATTGACAACCATTAATAGGAAAATACGTTCATACCCTTTTCTTCTTCATCATCTTCTTGATCTGGATTTTCACGGAACTTGNATTACATTCAAACTAGTTTGCAAAAAACAACGAAAACCAAACAACAGCTTGAATTTCATATTTCTGCATGTGAAGCTGCGGTAAATGCCCTTGCTTCTAAATTTGAAGAATTACATTCCATTGAAATTTCAATTCTCGAATGTAATAGAAGATCTGAATGTTTAGATTATATTTTAAAAAACATTGGTAAATGAAAATACTTGTGAATGAGGCAAAAAGATGAAAAATAATTTTTGGTTTTTTTTTTTTTCATTTAGATGATAACCCAAATCAAAGTCTTAGACTTTTTTCGTTACTGTCAATAACAAGTGACGGTGTAACTAACAATGAAATATTGCCGTTACAAAAAGCTCATTTACATTTAAATGGGTATCAACATATACCTCTTTTTTATAAAATGGAAACTGCAGGACTTTTGAACATTAAAACTGAAAATGTTCTGAAAAAATTACCAAACTGGACAAGCAAATGGACAGCTAATGCGAAACGTCTTAAATTACTTCCTAGTCCATCAAAACCCATTGATTTGAAAGGACCGACGTGTCCAAGTTACGTTTTCAGTGGATCTTATATACCATTAATAGTAAGGGATTATTTTATCATAATTTTTTTTTTAACTCAGGATATTAAAAATGACAATCGAAATTACAACTTTTAGGCTCAAATTTTAAGTACCGTCAATTCACAAATAACCGATCATAAAAGCTTTGAAGAACTAAGTAACCTGGCAGGATCTTTTTCTACTGGAATCCAAGGACCAATTCATCCGCCAACTGTAGTAATTTGTGTAGTTGGTGGAATAACTGTCAGTGAAATATCTGCTTGTAGGCTTATAGAAAAAGCAGCTGGAATCAAGTTGGTATTGACTTCAGACTGTATTCTAACAGGAAGTAAAATCATCGAAAGCTTGCAAAATGTATGATTGGTGTGCATTATTACAACTAATGTAATTATCGTGTAAAATTTGTATTATAAATGTATATAATTTATTTATCAAGAAAAACTGACACCAGCATCCTTTCAATACGTTATAGTAAGTTTAAACAGATTTGTGCTGTAAAATAAAACATTATGATAGTTACTAAATTTTTTTAATTGAGTAAAAATGTACACATGTTGTTTATTCTTTTTTACTAGTAAAATTTAGTAATTGCGATTCTCGTCACGGTTCCGTTGATCACGTTTTTGACGGTTCCAGTCCTGTCCTTGTCTGTTATAATTTTGACGATCGCGGAAGTTACCTTGATTGCCTCTTGGGAAGAAGTTTCCTGCAAAATTCATCATCAATAAGCTCACACATTCAAAAAAATGTTCCGATCGATTATTGCTTTCACCTACCTGATTTCATTTCAAAGATGCGCTCATTTGAATCAACAAAGTTGTTTACTTTATCTGTTAGTTGTAATGCCAATGATTGTAAGCGGCTCGGTTCACTGCGGTGCATTACCACAGTAACTGTTGGATCGTCCAGTGATGCCTTAAAAAAAAAAAAAATGGTTTTTCATAAAATTACAAATTGTAATTGTAATAATAATAATTACCATAAGTTCTTCGTTGATGATCATTTTACTAATAATGGAATGGACGATAGATTTATCCAGTTGGAACATATCAGCTAAAGTTGGCATGGATATTGAGTCATAAACATGAGAATATGTAAAAAGATAAGTTCTCAAAGCTTCTTCCTTGATTAGCTTTGTAAGCATAGCTCTTACTTTATCAGCTTGATAGAACAAATCCCAAACCTCAAAAATTAAAAAAATCAATTAATTTCTAATAAATTTTAATTGTATTATTTTTCATGAATTAAAAGCATACTTTAGCGTTCATCTTTTCGTTAATGATAAAATTATTGCAAGCTTGCCAATTTCCATTGCGCATAGCTTTCGATGCTGCAACAACATGTTCTCTCATTGATTCAGGAGGACCAACTAGCGACTGACGTTCACTAGATCTGAGCTGCTGGTAGAATGTCTTGGAAATCATTCTTCTTCTGGCATCGAATTCATGAGCTACAAGTATTAAAATAATTTTAATAAAAGGAATTTCGAAAAAGAGTAGTGTAAAAATTTTTTAATACATACCAGCCATGTACGGGATTTCAATAAGCATTGCTGAAACAAGATATACGCACTCGAGCAATTCAAGATTAATGTGCATATGGAAGGGCATTTGACGCTGCTTCTCAATTTTTTCTTGTTCTTTGCTACGCTCGTGCTGCCTTTGAGGAAGCAAACCTTGGGCCAAAAGCTCTTTTACTTTGCCTGTCATCATCAAATCTAAAAGACAACCATGGGCATCTTTAATATTTGCATGGCGGAATGCACACAATCCAAGATGAGCGATGGTGCGGTTGTACAAAATCTAAAAGTAATTTTATGTGAGCGAACTCGATATTTAATGATAAGTCAAGAGTTTAATAAGCATTATTAAATGAAGTATTGCCTGTGTAGAGGGGTCTGAATGCTGAATTGTTTCTTGCAAATGGGACATAAGTATAAGATCACGAGCTTGAAACCAATTGTCGTGCAATGCATGATGATAAATGTGTGACAGGATCGCTCTTGTTCTGAGCCGATCTATTTCATCATGTGCATAAATATATTTGCAGAGTTTTTCCATAACTTGCACTGAGGTAACGACTTCAGGTCCAAGCTCACCCTGAAAATTCAATAAAATGTTAATTTTGTCAACTAGAAAAAAAAACTCTTGACATGAATGAAATTATTTACCTCTTTTTGCTTCAAAACAGTAGGATCAAATTTATAGTAGAGATGTTCAATTTTGCGTAGGTAGACACGACACAGCTCAGACACAGTACCTTTTCTTTCCAAGTATTCTTGCACTTTATCTATAGTTGCAGACACCATTTTTTCATCCTTCAGCCTGTAGCAAATTAATTAAAATTCAATATCTCTAAAGTACAAGATTTAAATATTCCTGACGTACCTTTCAACATATTCATTGCTGTGAGGATCGCATTCTTTCAAAAGCTTAGTGAATTCCTCGTCTAATCTTTCAACTAATGTGAGTGCACAGCCGTGTATCTTGTAGGGAAGCTTCTCAAATTCTTCTTCATCTTCAGGAACGGAATCAGCAATAATCATATCTGGTGTAGCCAGTATCAAATTCAACATTTCCGTGATGCGATCCAAAAGTCTAAAACATGAAAATTAATGTACACATGACAAACAATGTTTAGATATTATTCTAAAGAATTTATGATCAATGTTATTACTTGGACCAGTATTCAGGCTTCATTGCATCGGACACTTTAGGGTTGTAATCAAATAGTGAAGAAACGATAGAAAATTTAATTTTAACGGACATTGCAGGGCCAAGATTGTGGGCATCAGAAATTAATTGCAATTCGTGTAGTAATTCAATTTGTTCTCTCCTGTCGGTTCTTTTTTTGCCACGAGCCGCCATAATTTCATTCAATTTCTTCAATACAGCAGGAATATTGATCTCAGCATCCTTGGCAAACATTTTTGGCTTCTCCGAAGGCATAGCAACTCCACCTCTGACTGTTTCCCATTCTCCTTCACCATCGTCTTCTTCGCGCTTCTTCTTCCTATCCTTCTCCTTGCGATCTTTACGGTGCTCTTTTTTTACCTGCTTTTGTTCATCATCACCATCTTTATGGGTTTTTCTAAAATAATCTGCACCATATTGCTGAGGTTTATCGTCATCTGTGCTGCTAGCGCTGTCACTATCAGAATCGCTTCCCCAGTCTGAATCGCTATCACTGCCGCCATCATCTGCTCCTTTCTATCAGAACCATATGAAAATAATTTTCTAGTAAATTCAAAAATTACAAAACTTTGACAAGAGAAGGATCATGTACATACCTTGAATTTCGAAACATCTGGAGCACCTACATCTTGCTTTTTATCAGGAACACGCTCTTTTTCATTATCAGAATCTGGTTCTTCGGCTAAAAAAAGTTACTAGTCTCTTAGAAAATCTCAACAGGTAATTGACAACCATTAATAGGAAAATACGTTCATACCCTTTTCTTCTTCATCATCTTCTTGATCTGGATTTTCACGGAACTTGGTAATTTCTTCCTCATAGTCTTTATTGTGCTTTCTCAGTTTTTGACGCAAAGAAGCCAAAGACTTGGAATTATTTTTGGACATATTTTTACGACCTTCTCTATCCTCCCAAACTTCGTTTATAAAGTCTTCCATCTCAACCAAACATCGCACAAAGAATCGAGGAGTGTTTCCACTTTCTTCTTTTGAAATAACAGGCAAAGCCTTTTGATAAGCTCTTACCAAATCCTCAAAGGAACTTAGCATGCAGCTCATATCCTTGATCTTTTTATAATTTCTGATCAATTTGATCAAATTCGTGAGCTCCTCATACCTTTTTTCTTTGGTGGATCTAACCACTCTCTTTGTTTCTTCCTCATCATCACTATACTGTAATGATATTTTTTGTTAATATTTACATACTGATAGTAGTGATTGTAGCATAAAAAATGATGTAAAAAACTTACAGTGAAAGGAGCTGCTGGTTGGCGTACAATCTGTTCCTCCTCGCTGGAGGAGTCAGACTCAGAGTCTGAGCCAGTGGCAAAAAAGCGACTCATTTTTAGTTAATCTGTAAAAATACAATACAAACAAAATTAAATGGATTAGTTTTAGTGTTCTATTAGCACCTACACACGGTTGATCACCAATTGATTGTTGTACCAAGTATCGACATCATGTTAAAAAGTTAATGTCGCAATTAAATAGCATAAAAAATGCTTCTAAATCAAGTACTGGAAAGAAAACACTGAATGTTACAGCGATCAACGGGTATGTTCACGTGTGCAAGAGCTCGGATGGAAATGGAAGACAGGTATTGTCAACAACGATATCTTCAGTGGCCACAGGAATTCGTGCCATACTTACTTGTGGGAACCGAGTACTCACTAAATGCAGTATAAAATGTCCTTATTTTAATCGCTGTGTCTATTCACACCAAATCCACGTAATTACGTGGATATAAGGTTAGGAATTTTAAAGAAAAACTCTACTTTTTCAAATGAAGTATGTCCACGTAAAGTGAAGTTCGCACTAGTACTCTCGCCTGGGCGTCTATTGAAGCGGGACGGAAACGAACGAACGCACGAGCGTACGAGTGCTGCACCGAGTGCACGAGCGTTCGTTTTGAGTTAGCGCGCATGCGTTTGGCTGCAGCACTCTGAGGGTGAGACTACAACTACATGGAGTCTGGCAGTCTGCAGACTGGTAGAATCGCGCCAAGTTTAAAATATGTTTCAATATTAATGTTTAAAACCTGTTACGTAAGCAAAGAAATAATTATCGTAATACATTTGCATTTCTGTATTAACTAATATTTATGAAAAAAAAGGCAACGAAAAACGTTTTGTCACAGTTACATATTGTTATACATACCAGGTTACATCAGTGACCCTACTGACCGTCTGTGCGATGTTAACATAAATCTATAAAAAAAGTTATAAAATAATATTTGACACGTTTTATTGTAAATGAAATTGATTGTAACTAAGCCTTTATTCGGTTATGACAATAATTACAATTTTTTCTTTATTTTACTAAATTATTCTGAGATGTTATAATTTAAACATAATTTAAACTTAGCGCGATTCTGCCAGTCTGCAGACTGCCAGACTCCATGTAATCTCACCCTGATACATAAGTATTTATTTATGTATCAGACAAGTAAAAATAAAAATTGTGCTTTCATACACACACATGTTCTCTTATAGGCACGCATAAGCTTACGGACACGCAATCTTCAAAAGACGTCAGGTTACAGATAAGTTGCTTACTTACAGCCACGTCAGCTTACGGGCACGTAAAATCTGAAAGCATCGATTAACTCTATGCTCAAGCTTACGCATACGTGACTTATAGGAACGTAAAAACTAAAAACATCCAATTCACTAATAACTCTGCTCTTCAGTGTAGCAAAATACAAGTACCTTTAAATAAAAAAGTGTCAGTTTAACCACTTTCCCCTTAACAACGACCAAAAGAGGTTAAACCATGAGTGATTAGCTTTTCACATGCAATATGGGCGCGACGTCGACGTCTACCGTGGGTAGAACAACTGTAGCTTCGCATCGGCCGCGGCCGCCCCGAGTCGTCAGCCAAGTCAGCCATTTTAATCAGCGCCATCTAACGTGGCTGATTTTGAGTTTTGAGAAACGCAAACGCGGAAACGCGCAATAAACGAATAAACCAAACGGCAAAGCAAACGCCTTTAAACATATAGAGACGACTATAACTATATACACGGAAGGAGGCTAGCCAATCATCGGAGTGTAAGAGAGAGAAATTCTCTCTTTGCTAATAGTCTCGCGGCCGAAGCATCGTATGCTCCCTCCAGGTATATATTAAGTATATGCTCTAAGATTGAATGTGGTTTATGGTTTTGTGGTTTTGGTATAAAGGTATAATACACAATTGTGTGTAAATATTACAATGTGTTAGTATTTATGGACAAATTGATTGTATGCTTACTTTTACGTGTGAATCTTGAATCTGTGCTGTAAATCGTTTCGGATAAATACTTAATTAGTATATCAATAATGTCGTAACTGTTAACGGTAAACACAAAGACGAGTAGGCAAGCAGGTAGGTACGTATCTTTTTATTCGCATTAAAGTAAATAAACTTCTCATCGTTTGTTCTAACATGATTATTGAATTAGTTCATCGTACTTAAAGTTTTTTTTTTCTAGTTTGTCATAATCAGCCAAAATTATTTATTAAGAAACATTCCTATATATATCCTTTTTTTTTTTTTTTTTTTTACAGTAAACAAAGTGTGAAGCAAAGAACTTTTAGGAATATAGTTTGTCAAAATTTTGTTTACGTAATGGCGTCAGTTGGTGGTAAGATTACGATTATAGTTATGTACTGGTTTTCTTTGGTGTCTTTAAAAGTATAATTAAGTATTTAATTAAATTTTGCAGAGAACACGACAGAATTCAAGGACGATACTGGATCCACTACGAGTATAGTCAACGTTTTGCCAGATGTCACTCAGGTAAGATAACCTATTACGTTGCAAAGACTTTAAATTAGGAATATTTTGTATATATTATTTTCAGCAAATATATTTTTCTCTATTTTCAGAAAGCAATAATAATGGATAAAGATCCGGAGCTGTGTTCTGCCCCACCCAAAAAGTCACGAGTGGAAATTCAGTCATTACCTCCACGTCAATATTTAGACCAAACAGTAGTACCCATCTTGCTGCAGGCACTTTCTAAATTAGCTAAGGAACGACCACCAGATCCAATTAATTACTTAGCGTCTTACCTCTTACGAAACAAAAGTTTATATGACTCAGGAGGATCGCCACCCACGACTCAGTGATTGTACATACATTCAAAAATTTTGTGAACAAGAGTGCGTGCTCATGCTTGCAAACAATTATTTTGGTCAGTGATAAATATTCAACACGTAATCTATTTCAATTTGCAATGTGTGTTTAATAAAATTTATATTTTTCGCAATGATGACCAATCGGTTTTTTTTTAAGTAACGAATTGTAACATATCTATCCGAATTTTACCAATAACATTTATGTATACCATGTTTAATAAAATATTATCTATTAAAATTTTCGGTATTCTTAATTTAAATTAAGTCGTACACATGTGCTTTTGCAACATGTCATAGTTTTAGTAGTAGTAATAATAATAATAATGCAATTACTTGTGAAATAAATATATATTTAATTTTGAGATATAATATTAAATATCTTCTATAGTCAAATTACGAAAGTTTGGGTTTATTAACATATTGCTTGCCATGATGAATAATTGTTGCAAAAGTACCAGCCACCATTGCTGCCCAAAAAAGCATGTAAAGAAGAGTTTCTGTACTATATTTTGAAGGCAGTATTATATGAGCTACAAACATTACTGATGCAACCAAAAGTACTAGTGGGAACGTAACGTAACGCCAGTTTCTTTCCGACTCTAATGGACATGTCACGGTTAAACACTCCCCGTCTTGTACTATATAACGTCCCAAAAATAAAGATATAGCATCCTAAAATTAAAAATATGAATAAAATCACGTGAAGAGGACAAATGTTTCTTATTTTTACCAACCTGTCGAAAGCCATCTGTAAAGTTATTTTTGTAATATCTAGTCAAGGAATTTACACCATCTTTAATGGCACCCATTTTAGTGCGTTTCCCTGTTCGTGTGAAATCAGTTTTCAAAGCACTTGTTCCAGAGTATTGAATACTTATGATATCGGCATTATCTGCCCATACCTAGAAAGAAAGAGCAATCAAAATTAATTGGTTTAAGAATATTTTGAACTTGTGGTTTTTTCCAAAAATACCTGCTTAAATAGGTATTCAAGTGATGGATGTTCAGCCATATTTCGTGATATCTCTAGTTTAGATAATGTATCGGTAAGAACTCTCTTGGCCAACATACTTTGTACTACATTGGTTCTGTCTAAACAATCAATACAATTGGTTCTGAAAATGCCATCTTGTACGGACAACAAAACGTTATCTCGCGTCAATAAAAAGTATCCCATTTGTTCTTGATCATGAGCAAGACGAGCCATTAAAATTTCTAATCTGTGCCATTGCATTTTTCCACATTCAGCATGAAAGTCAAAGGCTTCATACTTTATGTTTTGATTTTTTAGTTCTTGCACAATATCTCTGTACGCTTTTTCCAAAGTTGCTTCAGCACCTTTGTGGTCAATCTATCGTGAGAATAATATTTAATGACTATTTAACATGAAAATTAACTTGGAACCATTAAGATCTAATAGTACATTACCAAGTTGATTAGTATTTGCTTTCCATAATGAAATATTTGACTCTCAAAGTGCCTGGCACAAGCTATCAAGTGGCTTTCGTTAGAAGCTAAAACCGGCTTTGGTTTGTACTTCAAGTTTGGAGTTTGCTGCCAAAACAATGGTATGGACCCGCGAGTTTGAACGAATGAACTTTTACTTCCATTGGCTTCTACAATTTGCTCTGTTTCAACGAAATTTGAAACATTACCATTAGCATCTATACCACGAGAAAATAATCTTGTTCCTGCTCTGTGAACTGAGCGTCGAGATATAATACCCCAATTAAATGAAATACCATTTACAACTACAGTGTTTAGTGATAAAACTAAAATTCTTGGGTTAAGAAATATCACGTTGAAAATTTATTCCTAATAATATGTAGATTTTCATTAAAAAAGGATACAGCCATGAATAATTGGAAGACAAAATTTATGATGTTCAGGTCTTGCTACGAGATCTTGAAGCAAATAAGAATTCCAAATAAACCGTGGATCTGCTCTATCGTGTAATGGCATCTAAAAATTTGTAGATCCTATTTATCCAATCAGTCATTGTGATTAAAGTAAGATACAAGTATTATTATATATTTACTTGAATAAATTCTGGTGGTGTGTTGTGAAGCCTCTGCATTGTATGGCTCAAGTCATATGTATAACTAAAGTAAAAGTGAGGAGTATTTAAGATAGATTTCACCATTTCCAAGTAAAACTCATTATTGCGAATTTGTTTTTCATCCAGATGAAGCATAGACCTCGTGTAAGGTATTATATGTGTGGCCAGAATTTTGAATATATTTTGATTAGCTACTGTGCCAACCTTTTCAGCATCATCTATGACAATCAAGTAAGGACACGACAGTAGCCTGACAATTCCAACTATTCCCCATATTTTACGTCTACTAGCTGTTTGTGGGATTTGACTAGGATTTGCAGCTAAAAAAAGTATGCATATGGTGTTTGTTAAAATAAAATAAATCAAGAGGATAGTTTTGTTCATGATTTTCTAATGCAGTAATCATACCTTGTGTGTAAATTTGATGGGTTGTTCTATCAATGACAAGCAAAATTTTAGTTCTCATTGGTTCTATGTAAAATTTATCTGTAGTGGCATACCTTAAAAAAAAAGTTTTAAAAATTTATTGATTAGCGTTATTTAATACAAATTAAAAATAAGTTAAAACACTCTGTTACTCACAGGTAGAGATCATCGTACACATCAACATTAGTAGCCATATTTTATTACGTATTTCACCAACCACTAATGATCATAAAATTGTACAACTTGCACAAAAGTGTAAGAAGTACAGGTACTGGAAGTTCTGGAATGTTTATATCTTTATTCACAAACTGTGCAGTTTCTCTCTCACTGCTTTATACGATATAGCGCTCCACTGCAAAAAAATCGCATTATTCTCTAAAAATTACAGAAAGATTTGCTTGAAATGTGACATTTAACAATGATTTTCAAGTTCAGCATTTGTACTTTAATGTATTAGTATGTAAGTTACTTGTAACTTAAATGTATGGTGTATATGAATTTTTCACTGAAAATGACAAAATTATATTAACTTGTAATGATAAGAAATAAATAATATTGGAGCTGCATTACACGTACACATGCACACATTGCACACGATATTGTTTGACGTGAACAAATAAAACACGTTTGCGAGGAGTCAGTCGAGAGAGAGAGTGAGAGAGGAGGATCGCGCGTGTGAGGAGAGCTGGAGGGGTGGGAGGAGAGGGCAGCTCCCACTCCTTCTCTCCTACTCGTGTCAGGCTCAAGGCCGTATAATTATATGATTATCCTTGCATTTTTTTTCTTTTCGATAAATGTCAATGTAAAAAACTATGTATTAAGTATAACGTTGTCAAGTCATCGTACTTGAGTACTTTTGATCTGGTGATGTAAAATATAGTGCCTCTAAAATCCTCTGCTGATTCTTATCGATTGAAACATTGAAAAACTATAGACAATTTCTTTAAACAGTTTTGATTTTGGGAACATCTCTTGAAATTATACAAAAACTTTTACAAAACTCTAAAAAGGATCATTAAAAAGTCCATCCCAAAATTGAACGTGTTACCATAATATATATATATTGAGACGTATGTTTGCAATGTATGTACCTAATATGAGAAAAATTATTAGAAAATTCTAATAAAAGCATTTTTATCAGAGTTTGAAAAGAAATATTGAAAGGATATGCAATTTTATCTACACCAACAGTCAGTTCCCTAATAAGTTAAATAATTTTGCAAACGGCACAAATACAAATTCAGCTCATTACCATCATAAATAAAAAATGAATATCAAAAACTTATTTAAAATTGGTACAAAATTTATGGATTACCTTTGAGCGCCATTTCGTTAGGTACCTGTTTTATCTTGCGAGTTTTAAATCATGCACATATATAAAAATATTGAGTAGTGAGAGCAACAAAGATGGGCTCATTGTCTATCAAGGACAAATATGATGATAATGGTTTTTCTCTCAGTGTTTTGAGTTTGACCAACCACAAGATTGATTTAAGCCAGAGTTCGATCGAGGCATTTAACTATTGTTTGGTTGGTTTTCTGTTTGTGTGTTGTCAACACCGATACCTATAAGACTTTTGACGTCGTCGTGCAGATGCCTGCAGGCGACGAAGTAACTGCAGGCGCAGTCAAGTTTAGCAACTTATCAGAGACGGTGCCGTGGCAGGACTGGCAGGCTATTAGTTAGCCATCCGTCACACATCATCATAGCTGCAGTCATCAGTTCTCCCTTTTCCTCGAGAGTGAATGACAATTGACGATTTTCACTCTGCAACAGTTCCTGTAATTGAGTTTCAAGTACAATATTTCATCACGCGCGTACAGCGTAAAAATCAAGATGGACAAACTTCGCTGAGACTCGTCGGGGTCTCGCGAAGACAAGTAATCGAAGAATCACTGTTGGCTGCTTCAGGAAAAGAGAGAAGGAGTCCTAGACGGATATAAGAAACTTGGCACTGGCTATAAGTACTGTTGATTTCCAAGTCGAGAGAGAGAGAGAGAGAGCAGTGACCGAAGCCTAACAGAGAGTGGTGGCCTTGTTGCCTGCTACCCGAGACACAAAGAGAGTGTTTAGAGTGTTTAGAGTGTTTATTATGCCTTGGGGAAGACCCCCATCTGGCCAGAAAAGTATAATACAGTAAGATAAGCAGACTTAAAACTAATTTCAATAAGCTAAAATTGTAGCGTGCAAACAAATTACAATAAGAGAGCAAGGTGTGAGATTACAAATTGAAGAGTTAATCAGACTTGAGCGCAAGGCAAATAAATGTAAGCCACTTAAAACTAAAAATAAAATAAAAGGTATAACAATATAACAAGGTAAATTGAATGCGTGAGAAAGCTAGCTTGATTTGCGATGTGAGGGCAAGGGAGATGCGAAGGAAAGGCGTTTAGAAGGTTGTGGGATGCGAGAAGGCTAGAGTAGGCTAACAAAAGGAGAGTGGTGAGTGAGGATGGTTGGTGGTTGGGGAATTAAGAGGGACAGGAGGAGGGAGNTATACCATCATGTCCAATTGCTTTAGATGAGGATGTGGTGATGGTGTGGAGAATTTCGTCGGATGTTGTGGGTTCGAAATGAAAGACTGGTGCCGAAGAGTGAGGAGAAGGGGTGCGAAGTAATGTATTTAAGTTGAGTGAAGTGAGAGGTGAAGTAGAAGCAGGGACGATGGAGTATGTAGAGATAAGAGTATCCGGGGAAAAAAGCTGAGTGGGTGATGGAAGGTTTTGACTGGTGAGGTTGAGTTTTCGAATGGCGGTCCATTTATCTTTTGAGTTTCGTGATGAATTTATGAGGTGAGCGAAGTGGGAGTTTTTTGCAGTGGAGAGACTATTCGATACCCTGTTGCGGAGGCGGCGATAGCGCTCAATGTCTGTAGATAGGCCAGACCGTCTGGCTTCACGATACGCCCTGTCTCTCACCAACATCATGTTCCTGATCTGATGAGTGACCCACGGCTTTCTACGCGATGACAAGGTGATCCGTCTGTTTGGAGCCAGTCTGTCAAAGGCTTCAAGTATAGTGGTTGAGAAAAGAGTAGTCAGAGTGTCGAGAGATTGCGGGTTTGGTTGAGTGCATGAATTGATTAGAGATGAGAGGGACGGAGTGATATGGAATGAGAGTGCTTCAGAGTTTATGTGTTTGAGGTTTCGGGCCGTAATAGTTTTGGTGATACTTGGTATATGGAGAAAACGAAGGGTGATTTCGATCCAGTCATGACCGGCTATGAAGGGGGCGGTGGACTGTTGGTAGCGAATTAGCGAGGTTGGGTCTTTTATAATAAAGATGTCTATCCAGGTGTGCGATGGGTTATTGCGGTAGAAGGCATGGTGTGTTGGATTGGAAGGAACCAGGTGAAGGGAGTATTCTGAGATCTTAGTGGAGAGAAACTGAGAGGAGAAGGATGAAGTGAGCATGTTGATGTTGAGATCACCAGTGATGATGATATTAGAGTAAGCCGGTAGATGATCTGAGAGTATGTCAAAAAAGTGGTGTGGAAGAGATGCTGCGGGGCGTCGATAGACAATGGCCACAAGTGTTCTGTGCTGAGCCACAGCTATTTCGAGGATAAGGAATTCTGGTGTGTTATCAAATTCAGGGTCCGAGCTGGCAAGAATTGTTGTCTTGAGGGAATCCCGAATGTAGGCGCCAACACCACCCCCCTCTTTCCCTGCTCTGTCAACCCGAAACAGGGAGTATCCTCGGATGCCGACAACCTCATCCAGCGTGTCTGGCGTAAGAAAGGTCTCAGTGACCGCAATAACATCCGGGGACCTGTCAGCAGCTAAAAGTTCGAGTTGTGTGTGATGTGGATGGTTGAGACGATTTATGTTGGCGTGGATGACAGTGATGGAGTTTGTTGATTGATGAAGGGGGGGAGCGTGATTAGCTGTGTTTAGTCATTGTTGGGGTGGGGCAGGTTGGGGAGGTAGACGGGCAAGATCTTCAATCGAAGAGATGGGTATGGGATCGGCTGAGCGGCTAGGGCGCATAAAGACACGTAAGTCCCTGACTATCGGTGGCAAGTAACCAAGACGCCGTTGTGCCTCTCTTGCCTTGAGTAAAAGGCCGTGTACGTGAGCCGGCCAAAGAGGACGACAAAAGATAGGTGTACTGCCACCGGTCCCGAAAAGATCCCGGGCCCGGACGTTCTTCAGTCGATAAGACTGGGACACAATCAGGTCCCGAACCCTCGCAGTGGCAAATTCGGCCACAAGCGAGTGAGGCTGAGTAATGTTACTTGAGGGAGTGGCCATTGAGGCCGCGAGGGCCGGTTGTGATTTTCCAACCCATGGTCTAGTTCGGATTATAAGATTGGCACAATCTGGTAGACCTATAGCAGCGAGGACCTTAGTCACTTGTGATTTGTACTGCTCAGGAGAGGAGGCGGGGATTCCAATAAAACGAATCTCCAAGGGATCTGTCAATGCCGCCCTGGCCTCAAGAGCGCTAAGACGAGACTCGTGGCCTCCGATTGTGGACATCAGTTCATGGTTATTACCTGAGTAAATCTTATAAAAACTCCGGAACCAGTCTGGGGTGTCTTGTGGTAACGGTGGTGGAGTGGGATTTGGGAGTGATGGAATAGCATTTGCATGGGTGTTCGACATTTGAGAGATGATTGATGAGTCGGGGGAGAGAGATGAGTCAGATGTGGTTGGAGTGCTTGAGAAGTTGATGAATCGGGGGGCTTTAGAGATTTGTGATGATAGTGGTGATGGGGGTGATAGGAGGCGTTTAGTTGCGGAAGAAGGGAAAAGTGTCGAGGCCGGAGGAGTGTTACAAGCAGGTGTTGTGGGGACGGTTGTGTGTAGATTCGCTATTGCAGGTGAGTAGGAGATGTGGAGAAATTGTTGTGAGATGCAGCAGGATGGTCGCTTGCGTTTTGTGAAGTCAGGTGTTGTTGAGCAGAACGAGTGGAACGTCTCTGAGCATTGCGTGCAGACGGCTCTGGTGTGGTTCCCTAAAATAGGATGTTTGCATATATTACAAATTAGACAGTATTTTGGCATGAATGCATGCGTATTACAAAAGATATAATAAAAGTAGAGGTAGACGAGTAATAGTAGAGTAGCTGAAGCAGGCGGCGTGGCAAGGCAGGTAGCGGAGTCAAAGCACTTTACACGGCAGCCGTCGGGAAAACACCAACAGTTTGTAGCAGGCGTCAAATGGCAATCGCTGTACTCAGTGAATCAAGGCATGCGCACATTGAATAGTGTGGGTGGTGGTTGGCACAGGCGCAGGTCTATGGTGTGTGAGTTGACGATTCTCTCTGTGATTAATAATCGGCAGTGCGGCTGTGGGTAATTGCAAGAAGCCCAAGATAAGCAGAAATTTGTATGTAATGACAACAGAGGTGAAGTTGACAGGTCACTGCACAGGTGTCGTTGAACGAGGTTGGCCCGTTGATGGTCGATGGGCATGCGCCGAGGCGACCGACCAATCAGCTGGCCCAGTGGTAAGGTTTATGGGCGGTGCGGCGGGGGGAAGGCGAGTGGAGTCCTAACCTCCTATGCTTCCGTTGCAGATTTTAACTCTCCGTGGCTCAATTTTTCTCAAAGAAAGCCTGTAGTTTGATACTCAAATCACACAAGAGCCTACCGGGGAGCAAATCTGCAACAAACCAGAACAGGGCAAAAGCAGTAAAATTGCAAAAAGCCACCAACCTGCGGGAGCACACCAAAAGCACGACCAGACGAGACTCACCAGACAGAGAGAGGGAGAGAGAGAGAAAAGAGAGAGACTTGGTCCTCGGCACAGTCACCTGCATCGCATTTGCCGCTGACGTCGTTGTTCCCCTGTGCCTTTTTCTCGAGAGCAATCTTCTACTGTACCCTGGACTCGCTAGCGGATTCCTAGCCTCTCAGGTCGTCTGCTCAGCAACCAATTTGGAGGACAATGGTGTTTGTTGACTTGGGGCTGTGTGCTCAGTAAAAACTGAGGAAATTATTAACACTTGAAATAAGACAATACCTACCTGAACACTAACATTATATACATATATACGTACCTGTATGTATTATGTCGACTTGAAAGCACAATAACTGTAATTGTGTGACGGTTCTCGCTCCTTTTTTATACACTCCATAATGTAAGGTACATACACCTGGCGTCATTCTCTGAGACAAGAAAGGTCAATGTTGATATTTTTAGAGTGTCTATTTTTTATACACACATGTTTTTTTTTAATACCGAACTTCCCACAATGTCAACATTTTTCTTCTGTCCAGTGAGCATCGTAATGAGTCTGAATCAAAGGTAGTTTTTTGTAAATAATGTTGATTGTTTTAGATTTTTGAGCCAAATGACTGTAAAGTTCTTGTATCTCATTTTATGATAAAACAAGTGTAGGGTGCAAGTGGATTAAATCAAATGACCTTGATACATACAAAATTTTTCCTCTTCAAAATTTTAGATTTATCTTAAATTAAAAATATAAAATAAAAAAGTTATATTAAGCAAAATGGCAGAGGTGGATCCAGAAACTCTGCTTGAATGGCTGAGTATGGGCCAGGGTGATGAAAGAGACATGCAGCAAATAGCTCTGGAGCAATTATGCATGTTGTTGCTCATGTCTGATAATGTGGATCGTTGCTTTGAGAGGTGAAATTTCAATCATTTTTTACATCCCGTTTCCCTTTGACACTATCTAACATAACTTGTAATTGTAATGTGTTGACAGTTGTCCTCCAAGAACATTTTTACCGGCTTTGTGTCGTATATTTCTGGATGAGTTGGCTCCTGACAGTGTTTTGGAAGTAACAGCAAGAGCTATAACATACTACCTTGATGTCTCGGCGGAATGCACACGCAGAGTTGTCGCTATGGAAGGTGCCATCAAGGCCATTTGTAGTCGCCTCTCCTGTGCCGGACTTGGTTCAAGAACTAGTAAAGATTTGGCTGAACAGTGTATAAAGGTAAATCAATGATGCTTTATACTGAAGAATTTCATCAAATCGATTTGAGAAATTGGAGCATTGATACTTATTTCGATTGTTCTTAGGTCCTAGAATTGGTTTGCGCTCGAGAAGCAGGAGCCGTTTTTGAAGCAGGTGGTCTTTCTTGCGCTCTGTCATTCATTAGAGAACATGGAGCACAAGTACATCGTGACACATTGCATTCCGCTATGGCTGTTGTTTCACGCCTTTGTGGTAAAGTTGAACCTCAGGATAAATCTTTACCCGATTGCGTTGAAGCTCTTTCAACTTTGCTACGTCATGGAGATGCCCACGTTGCTGATGGCGCTTTACGTTGTTTTGCCTCTCTGGCCGACAGATTTTCCAGACGAGGTACTGATCCAGCACCGTTGGCCTCCAACGGTCTTGTTATCGAACTTTTGGACAGGTAACTGATGCCGATTCGAATAAAATCTCTATAGGCTTTGTAAAACTGGACAAACGTAAAATTACTTCTTTACATGTACAACAATTTTTAGATTGTCAAATGCAGCAGGGCCGATTTCATCGATCAACATGACGCCTGGCAATGCCAAATCTCCAGCGACACCGAGTGTAGCAACCACGCCAATCACAACATCGGAAGCTAAATCCTGTGCTTCTGTCTCCACAATAATCAGTCTACTGTCAACTTTGTGTCGAGGTTCCGCATCGATAACTCACGATTTGTTACGCTCAAATTTGCCGGACGCGATTGAAAAGGCCTTGAAAGGTGACGAACGCTGTGCTCTTGACACAATGCGGTTGGTGGACTTGCTGTTGGTACTGTTGTTCGAGGGTAGATCGGCTCTAGGACGATCGAGC
Source organism: Copidosoma floridanum (assembly GCF_000648655.2). The sequence goes on from NW_019379494.1 coordinate 1,178,846, forward strand.
GTCAACAATGGCTCATCAGGGCCTCTTTTACCTCGACTGAGGCGGCTCGATAGCGCCGGAGAAAAAAGCCACAGGCAACTTATCGACTGCATACGATCCAAAGACACCGACGCTTTGATAGAGGCCATTGAGTCGGGAGGAATTGAAGTTAATTTTATGGATGACGTTGGCCAAACTTTGCTTAACTGGGCCTCAGCCTTCGGTACGCAAGAGATGGTAGAATTTCTCTGTGATAAGGGCGCGGACGTAAACAAGGGTCAGCGTTCCTCGAGTCTCCACTATGCCGCGTGTTTCGGGAGACCTGCGATTGCCAAAGTTTTATTGAAACACGGTGCCAATCCAGATTTACGTGATGAAGATGGCAAAACGCCCCTGGACAAAGCTAGGGAAAGAGTAGACGAGGGCCATCGCGAAGTTGCCGCTATATTACAGTCACCAGCGGAGTGGATGTTGCCCCCGCCTGGCCAAGACGATCGTAAATTAGAGAGCAACGACGTTAAAGAGTTATCCGAACCCAAAGGTGATCCGGAAATGGCTCCAGTGTATCTCAAAAGACTCTTGCCTGTATTTTGCTCAACTTTTCAATCAACGATGTTACCAAGTGTGAGGAAAGCCAGTTTAAGTCTGATTCGTAAAATAGTTCACTACATTCAACCGGAATTACTTGTTGAAACCTGTGGAGCTGACAAAACAAACGGTTGTGGAGCTATGCTTGTTGAGGTCATTGCTAATGTTCTAGACAATGAGGTAAGATTCAATCGTTATTTTACTTTTGTGATTGCAATCACTTAACGATGCTCAGTACTCTAGAAAAGTTTTTTTAAATAAAATAATTAAGTATAATTGCGAGAGTCTGTATAGCCTATATCCTGCACTTATCGTTACCACGGAATTTTGTCGGCAGGAGTTTGATATAAAAGCGAGTCCCCTGTCTTCGATGATGTCGTCGACATCTCCACCGCCACCTCCGTCTCTCGAAACGTTTATTGGTCCCAAATTGCCATTTTCATCGCGCAATCTTTCCCAGTACTACATTCTCGCCAAGACGGTAACGTCCGTCCCAACTTGATACTTATTTTTTCATATTTATTTGATTTTTACTTATTCTTTTTTTGTTTACATTCTATTCTTGTTATTGTTCCTCCTACTACCTTTTAACCAAAGCTAACTTGAACAGACCTCTGAAAAATCAGTTTTACTCTCGTCTCGATTTAGAGAACGAGTTGTGATTTTAAAAAAAAAGCATCATTCGCAAGCTGATGCGCAAAAATTATATTAATCACTCTAACGATCGTAATTCGTCGTTTGCATTTGTTTGATTTTGTATTTTCATCTGCGTTTGTTTTAATCAAGTGAGTAGCAAAACCTAGTATACAGTTTGTAGAAGAAAAAAAAATCAACTACATGTATACCCACACTCTTACTTATTTACAATTACTTAATACCGTACACGATCAAGACATCATCAAACCTACACAACTTGAACAAATTGCTACGTAACTGTGAAATTCGAACATCAACATTGCTGTGCGGAACTCTCATGTGCATAATTTTGTCATACATCTAATATTTTTAAATTTTGCAAGGTTTTAAATGTTGATATGAAAAATAGTGTTATTGCAAATTTTATTGATGCAACGTTATGATGGTAAATCAATTGTAAATGATTGATAACAGGAGGACGAAGATGGGCATCTAGTCGTGCTGCAAATGATACAAGATCTGATGATCAAGGGCAAAGACGAGTTCTTGGAGCATTTTGCGCGTCTAGGAGTTTTCTCAAAAGTCAGCACCCTGGCCGGCCCCCAGGAACTACTAATCGAGATCGAGCCAGAGGCGAGCGGTGGAACGTCAGTAGTTGTGACTAGTGACGACCAGAAAGAGGATGCAAAGGAACTGTTGATCGGAAAGGCATACCACTGGAGGGACTGGTGCGTGTGCCGGGGCCGAGATTGCCTTTACGTTTGGTCGGATGCCGCTGCTCTAGAGCTTTCGAATGGCAGCAACGGGTGGTTCAGATTCATCTTGGATGGCAAGCTAGCCACCATGTATTCCAGTGGTAGTCCAGAGGGCGGAACTGACACGACAGGTACCTTTTTTTTTGTTTTTTTTTTTACATGTTCAGAGAATTAACGATTTCAATTTACATGAATTTAACGTCGGTTTTTTACTAAAACGAGTTCCGTTACGCTTTTTATTTTGTTGACTAAACAATTTTTATGGAGTCAGTCGTTATGTATTAAATTGTTAACTCCATTGTTCGTTTGCTGTATTTAATTAACGCATTTTTTCCTATCCTCTTTATTTCATTTGGTCTCTGTTTTTTCTTTACGTTTTTTGTTTTGTGAAACAATCGTCGTATGGTCGATAATCGCGAATACATGAAGTACTGCCAAAAAAAAAAATTATTTACTTACCAACTGCCTACAGGTAAGGGAGGAAGAAATGGCGAGTCTCTTACCAGTGAAGGTGGGTATGGGCTTTCAGCCATGTATTTAGTGTTTATACATGTTAATCATCCTTAGTTTGTCAAATAATCAGACAAGCAGAAAGCACCTACATGCATGTAAATTATATAAAAATATGTATTTTTCAGAAAATCGTGGGGAATTTTTGGAAAAACTGCAGCGGGCTCGGAGTCAAGTCAAACCTAATTCCCAAAGTCAACCTATCCTTTCTAAGCCAGGCTCGACAAGACTCGTCATCGGAAATTGGTCACTTTCCTGTAAAAAAGAGGGCGAACTTTGTATTCACAACAGCGATGGTCAACAGCAGGCTACCATTTTACGAGAAGATTTGCCGGGTTTTATTTTCGAATCCAACCGAGGTACCAAACATTCTTTCACAGCAGAGACGAGTTTAGGTAAGGAGTGTTTCATTTTATTTGATACACATTTGAATACGAAATTTAATAAATATAATAACGATCAAGTAGGGCCAGAATTTTCCGCGGGCTGGGCCGGCAAACGTGGCAAACGATTGCGCTCGAAAATGGAAGCTATCAAGCAAAAGGTCAGAAATCAAGCTCAAGACATATACGAGTGTTACTTCAAAGCAGCTCAGGCACAACCTCGGGGAGTCGTGGCAAAACTCAGTGCGATAGTTTGTCAAATCGAAAAAGCTTGTCAAAAGCAGCATCAACAATCTGGAAATCGCGAATGGCGTTCGATATTGCAGGAGGCTCTCGATGAACTGAAGGTTTTGCTAAATGAAGAAGGAAAAGTCTCGGCCTACGAATTACACTCCAGCGGTCTAATACAAGCTCTTCTCGCGCTACTTGCTGCACCGTCCAACACGAGTGCGCAACAGCTTTCACCTAGAATGAATAAATTAAGATTACAAAGGATATCAGTTTTTAAAAGCTGTTTTCAATCTAAAGATGTTGCAAAAGAAGATAATTTTGCCAAAGTCCTCGTGCAAAAGCTTATATCCGTTTTGGAATCCATCGAAAAATTACCTGTATACTTGTATGATACTCCAGGAACCGGATACGGACTACAAGTCAGTATATTTACTAGAGTTTACAAGATTCATATTTTTAATGGAAGTTTACGAAAATGGTTATTAAATGCTAAATTTCTTGATTTAGATTTTGACGAGGCGCTTGAGGTTTCGATTGGAAAAATCCACTAGTGAAAGTTCTTTGATCGATAGGACTGGTAGAAATTTGAAAATGGAACCCCTTAGTACAGTGCAACAATTGGAAAACCACTTACTAAAAATGGTTGCAAAACAGTGGCATGACCATGACAGATCAACGTTTACGTTTGTTAAAAAATTAAAAGATGTTAATAAATTAACATTCAAGTATCAGCATGACTTTGACGACAGTGGATTGATATACTGGATCGGAACCAATGCTAAGTAAATAAATTCTTCGATACCGATCAATTGAAAAATAACGGAGAAAATTAATAATGTAATTTTTTTTTAATTTATTTATTCCAGAACTTCACCTGAATGGGTAAATCCTGGTCAATATGGTCTCGTAGTGGTTACATCCAGTGACGGCCGTAATTTGCCTTATGGACATCTCGAGGACATACTCAGTCGAGATCCATCTGCCATGAATTGTCACACCAATGACGATAAGAGAGCATGGTTTTCCATAGATTTAGGTGTATGGATCATTCCAACTGTTTACACTTTGCGACACGCAAGAGGCTATGGCAAAAGTGCTTTGAGAAATTGGATGTTTCAGGTAGAGTAAAAATTTAAATTTGTTATCGATCTTCAGTTGAGAGTCTTTTGTCACTGTTTTGTATAAAATGGTATTTTACATCTTTTAGGCATCGCGTGACGGCATTAATTGGACGACATTGCACGCACATGTAGACGATTGTTCTCTGAATGAACCAGGCAGTACGGCAAGTTGGACCCTAGATCAATCGGTAACCAGTGACGAGACGCAAGGTTGGCGCCACTTGCGTTTGCAACAAACCGGCAAAAATGCTTCTGGTCAAACTCACTACTTGTCGGTATCTGGCTTCGAAGTATACGGGGAAGTGACCGGCGTTTGTGAAGATTTGGGTCGTGCAGCCAAAGAGGCCGAAGCTTGTATGCGCAGACAAAGACGTGTAATTAAAACACAAGTCTTGAGACATTTGGTGGCAGGAGCTAGAGTAACTCGTGGTCTTGACTGGAAGTGGAGGGACCAAGACGGTGTGCCACCGGGTGAAGGAACAGTGACGGGTGAGCTTCACAACGGATGGATTGACGTTACGTGGGACAACGGATGTTCGAATTCGTATCGAATGGGTGCAGAGGGAAAATTCGATCTGAAATTAGTTTACACTAGTGGCAGTGGTGGTGTAGATTCAACAACTGACAGTGCTGTGAAATCGAAAAATGGAACTGGAGTGTTGACGGGTCGAAAATCCAACAGTACGCCAAGTTTACCCGATTACTGTACAGATACGGGAATCCGATATTCCGTTGCTTCGACAGATCAAGCGGCAAGCGCTGACAACCTTGCAGCCAAAGTAACTTCGCTTTTTTTGAGATGAAAATATTTAAAAAATCATCTTTCACCTTTAACGAAAAAAAATAATAATGTACCTTAACTCAAACAGCAGGCTGCCGAATCCATAGCAGAAAGTGTCCTTTCCGTAACTCGTGCTGAAGCGGTAGTTGTGACTGGAGAAAGTGGGGTGAATTCGTCAGGTGAGCTTTCAGTTGTATTGCACCCCAGACCTGATACAGCAGCCGTTACGAGTGATTTGGCGACGATTGTTGAAAGTTTGGCCTTCAACACCGATTGCTCATCTGCCTCAGGAAACAGCAATAGTAATCGTACTGCAAACAGCTCGAAGCCCTTGTTATCAGCAGTCCGTGGTGGAAATAAGGTACGTTGGATCCGTCTTATGTCAATTATTGATTATCAAATAATGGATTTAATACATTAATTTTTAGACTACGAGTGGTATATTCAATCTCGAAGCTGCTGAAGTGTTCGATCGCATGCGCGAGGGAGCCGATAGATTACGAAATAACACAAATAGTTTTCTTAGTGGTGAGTTACTTGGCTTAGTTCCAGTAAGAATAAGTGTATCTGGAGAGACAGATGAAAATTCTATGAGAATCCAACCTGCTCCAAGGAGTCACACGACTGCTGCAGCAAACACAATAACTAACACCACTGTTGGAGCTATTGAAGGTAATAACATAAACTTTTTATAAAAATTTGTCACACTGGTACCATACTAATTCTTTATTTTAAAGCATCAAAAGATTGTTGCCCAAAAAACAAAGATGCAAGCTCGTCCTCGCAAAATGCTGGAGCTGGATGTCCCGTTGTCGTTACTACAAACCCTATGTCCGTATCTGTTCCAAATCTCGCTTGTAGTGACAATACTAACAACACTTTAGAGCCAGTTGCAGCATCTGGATTGTTGGAAACCTTTGCTGCAATGGCTCGCAGACGAACTCTAGGTAAGTAATAATTAGATAAAAAATACATTTATTTTGTACAAGTAACTGTACGTCTGATTCTGTGAATCGTAGGTCCAGCTGGTAATCAACACATAACGTCCAATAACATTCCCAATTCTAATTCACGAGGATCGAATCCAGTTTCTAGTCTAGTGAGATTAGCTCTGAGCTCAAACTTCCCAGGTGGTTTGCTTGGCACTGCTCAAAGTTACCCGAGTTTAACAAGTAGTAATCAAATACCGGGTGCAACAAATTGCTCAGGACCCGTTGGTAGCGGAGGCTTAGGACAAACTCTTACTATGTCTTTAACTAGCACAAGTAGTGACAGTGAATTGGTAGGTATTTTTCACCAATCCGTTTTCATAAATTTTTAAAACGTAATCAAATATAATTAGGTAAAATTTAATTTAAAATGTATATCTTCGTTGCAGGTCAGTTTTGAAGAATTTTTAGAAGCGTGTGGTGAAGTTGCAGCTACTAGTATCGGAGGAGCGCGTGCTACTGGAGGACCAACGCTTCTCACCGAATTGGAAGACGATGAGGATGGAGTTTTAGCCGAAGAAGAAGATGACAATGATGAAAATGATGATCAGGTAAATTAATTTATTACTCTTTTATATTAAAATTTTCTCATAACCATGAGAGTAATAAATACATTTATTTGAACATTTTAGGAAGTTGATGACGACGAAGAAAATGAAGAGGAAGGTGCTGATGAAGGAGACTACCAGGATGTTATGGTTAGTCGCAACTTATTGGCTGCATTCATGGAAGAAGAATCAGTACCTCCAAGTAGTAAGAGAAGAGCTTGGGATGATGAATTCGTGTTAAAGCGTCAATTTTCAGCTTTAATTCCTGCCTTTGATCCAAGACCTGGAAGAACAAATGTTAACCAAGTGAGTTTTGTTTGAGTAAGAAATTTCGAAAAATTTTCATTCATATTATATAATGTATCTGTCATTACTTTATTTTAGACAACCGATTTGGAAATTCCACCACCAGGAACCGAAACTCGAGTACCAGCTCACACTGGATCATCCACAGCCAACGGACCAAAATTGTCGCTTTCTCTCAAAGGACCTGGTTTACCTGGTATCCCTGACGTGGAAATACCCCTTACCGATCCTCATGCCAGTATATTCCAATCGGTGCAGCAGTTAATGCAACTTACTGAATTGGGTAGCAAGCAAGAAAAGCTGAGAAGGATATGGGAACCGATTTATACGTAAGCATCGTCAAAACATTCGAATTTTAATTACTGATTTTTGAATACGTGATAACATATTATTTGGCCGTTTCAGAATAATATATAAAGAAGCTGGGGATGACGAGTCTTCTGGACGAACAACACCCATAGTTAATTTGTATCCTCGTAACCTGAATCAGAATGCTAATGGGTGTACTGTTGAAGATGTGCTTCAGCTTTTACGTCATGTTTACGTACTTGGATCAAGCCCTGGTAATGGTAACCTTAACATGATCCGTATTCCACATGACCAACAAGATGACGACACTTCAGACGCCAACTGGGTACACCCTGATGATTTCACGTCCAAGAAAATTACAAACAAAATTTCACAACAGATTCAAGATCCACTAGCTCTGGCCGCTGCAGCTCTTCCCAATTGGTGTGAGGAACTTGCCAGGAGTTGCCCTTTTTTGTTGCCGTTTGAGACTCGCAGACTGTATTTCAGTTGTACAGCTTTTGGAGCATCTCGATCGATCGTTTGGCTGCAGACTCAACGCGACGCCGTTTTAGAAAGGCAAAGGGCTCCTGGACTTAGTCCAAGACGTGATGACGTACACGAATTTAGAGTTGGTAGACTGAAGCACGAACGAGTTAGTGTGCCAAGAGGAGACAAATTATTGGATTGGGCAGAGCAAGTTCTCAAGGTATATACATAAACAATTTTTTTTATGTAATGCGTGCTTCCATTTATTGAGTTGCATAAAAAAATTATGTGATCTTAAAATTGAATTTTACAGATACACGCGAATCGAAAAAGTATTCTTGAAGTGGAATTTGTTGGAGAAGAAGGCACTGGTTTGGGTCCAACACTTGAATTTTTCGCTCTTGTTGCGGCTGAACTTCAGCGAAAAGACTTGGGATTGTGGCTGTGTGACGACGAAGAGCAACACAACGTTGAAAACGAAACGCAATTAACGGGAGACCACAGCGAACGTCAACGTGCACCCGGATTCTATGTCACTCGGACGAGTGGACTTTTCCCGGCGCCGCTTCCGCAAAATTCAGAGGCGTGCGACCGAGCTGTGCGATACTTTTGGTTCTTTGGTGTTTTTTTGGCTAAAGTTTTGCAAGACAATCGACTTGTTGACTTGCCACTTTCGCGGCCTTTCTTAAAATTAATGTGTCGGGGTGATATTGCAAATAACGTGAATGAACGAATAGGACTGACCACTTCAAACGTCACGGCGCAAGAAAGCATGTCTTCAAGTATGGCTAGTAGCTTTATATCTGAGGAAAGTGAACAAGATGATAAGGTCCGTACAATTTAGGAAACCATTGTATAAATCAAGAGTCTCTCTCTAGTAAGAGAATAATGTGAAACTAATTGATTTTTTTCTTCTCAACAGGAAAATTTTGACGAATCAGAGCCAACGCCGTGGTACGATGGTATTTTGGAAGTAGACGATCTCGTATTGGTAGATCCAGTGAGAGGAAAGTTCTTAAAGGAAATTCAAACTTTAATTTCTAAAAGAGAAAGGGCTATTTCCGAAGGGCACTCATCCTGTGCAGAAGATAGTTTCATCGGCGAAACACTCTTTATATCGCATCCTTCTGGAACATCGGTTGCAATAGAAGATTTAGCTTTAACAATGACTTACTCGCCAAGTTCAAAAGTACTCGAATACGATTACGTTGAATTGAAGGAGGGAGGTGTTGATATTCCTGTGACCATAGAAAATGCCAAGGAATACTCGGAACTCACAATTAATTATTGCTTTGACCGCGGTATAGCTCGACAGTTAGAAGCCTTCAGAGCAGGTTTTTCGAAAGTCTTCCCCATGGAAAAATTATACGCCTTCAGTCCTGAGGAAATAAGAACTATGCTTTGCGGTGAACAAAATCCGCAATGGACCAGAGAAGATTTGTTAAACTACACGGAACCAAAATTAGGTTACACCAGAGAATGGTACTTTATTATTATTTTTGTATGACTCTCTTCTAATATGATCAAACAGATGCGTTTATTTAATTTTTTTACAACTTTTTTTAGTCCTGGATTCCAGAGATTCATAAATGTTTTGATGTCGCTGACTGGTACAGAACGAAAAGCTTTCCTACAATTTGCCACAGGATGTTCGGCATTGCCCCCAGGTGGATTATGCAATTTACATCCTAGACTGACTGTTGTACGAAAAGTTGATGCCGGGTCTGGTGGTTATCCGTCTGTTAATACTTGTGTACATTATTTAAAACTACCCGAGTATCCAACTGAAGAAATTCTCAAAGAGAAACTTTTGGCTGCTACTCGAGAAAGAGGTTTCCATCTAAATTAAATATTTTCTGAAATTCGTATTAATATATTACTATTATTATAATTATTACCTAATGAGTCATAATAATAAAGAAGTTGTAAATCATAATCTCGTAAAAAAAGTCGATGTGAAGTGTACATTTAGAATAATTTACGATGATTCTTTTTTATCGTTTGAATAAAGAATTTAACGACATAAGAGAGAGCATTGCTTATTGCACTTGTATTCAAAGAGTTGGTTATAGCGCTATATATAGTAAGTAATTTTCTACGTCCGCAGAAAAATGATTGAGGAATTCGTCCGTACTATTATTACTGATACTATCGATTTTGTAAAATACCTTGTCTAATACATAAATATTTTTTTCGTGTTTGTGGTTGTTACTAACCACATCAATTGCTTGAGTTTACATTTGTTACATAATTAACTTCACAGTCACAAGAAAGACATCTCGTGTAAATCATTTGATAAAATTTAAAGATATATATATACATATATACATAAAATTGAAGCCGAGTAGCGCCTAAAGAATCTATGAAATGTTACCACACCGAGTTGAAAAATTCACGTTCCGCAATTATTTTACAATTCGTTAAGCGTCTTTCATACGAAAAATATTAAAATAATCTATTGAATGTAAAGCATTAAAAATAGAGAACCAATAAAAAAGAGTGTATCTAGTAAAAGATTATTCTTATATTCTTCTCTTCCTGCACATGCCTAGCTGTTACAAAAAAATTTACAGGCATGTAAAAAATAATCATGTTACTTATTAAGATATTAATAATTTTATTTTATTCAAAAATTCAATAATCAAAACAATTGGACTTGTAATGGCAGATTTTAAGAAAAAAATAAAATACATCGAGTCACAAATTTTTATTGTCAACATTTCTACAACATTCATAACTTACATGTATACATCATATTATGAGTTACCATGTACTTGGGCTAGAACAATTTTTTTTAATATGTGATATCTCGGCACATCAAAAAATAATTACCATCGATCATCTATTTCAGTACGTAGTAGCAATAATGCTAAAAACATTCATTACAATTTGGATATTGCCTCTTCCAAAGTATTTTGTATTTTACCGTCATCTAGTCACTGTAGTACAGAAGACGCTTCAGTTCGCTCTTCTTCTAATTCTTTGGCAGTTATGTCTAATTTTGACCTAGCAAAACTATTAATATCTAGTCCCTAAAAATTAATTTAAAAAATTGCTTATTTACGTCATCTAAATCGTTTATAAATTAGTACCAAGAAGTAATGGCACTCACCTGTACAATTGCATATTGCTTGTTTTTGATAGTCACTGGGAAAGAAAAAATAATGTCTTTTGGAATCCCGTAACTTCCATCCGACACAACTCCCATGCTTACAACTTCATTAGGTTTTGTACCGAACCACCAATCACGCATATGATCCGCGGCAGCTTTAGCAGCTGACATAGCTGATGACATGGTTCTCGCTGCAATTACTGCGGCTCCTCGTTTTTGAATTGTTTCAACAAAATCTTCGCTCAACCATTTATCATCATTTACAATTTTAGAAACCGGCTGAGTGACACCATTTACTTCTACTGTGGCGTGAGCTGCATCTGGATACTGAGTTGAACTGTGATTGCCCCAAATTATTACGTTTTGTACTTTTTCCACCTAAGTGTTAAAATTAGTTTGTTTAAATTGTTTCAACAAAAAAATTTTTTTTAATAAAAATATATTTTACCCCAACTCCTATTTTCGTGGCTAAAGCAGCCTTGGCTCTATTTTGATCCAGCCTTGTCATAGCTGTAAAGTTTTGCTTTGGTATGGAAGGAGCGTAACGTGAACAGATCAAAGCATTTGTGTTTGCTGGATTGCCAACGACTAAAACCTTAACATCTTTTCGCGCATATTTATCTAATGCTTCCCCTTGGACCTTAAAAATTTTAATATTAGCGGCGAGAAGATCTTTTCTTTCCATTCCTTGTTTTCGGGGCATTGCTCCAACTAAAAATACAGCATCCGCATCTTTGAATGCCAAATTTGGGTCATCCGTCGGCAAAATATCTAAAAATCAAATTGTTCGTTTAGAAACTCCTAAAGAGCGTCCATTTTTTTTACACAAAAGCGTTAAAATATCACTTTAGACCAAATGATTACCTTTAACGATAGGAAGAGCAAGGTCTTCCAACTCCATTATCACTCCTTTTAGAACTCCCATCATGGGCGCAATGTCAAGTAATCTCAAGTTAATTGATTGCTCAGAACCAAACACGCTCCCTGAGGCCAACTGGTAAAGCAGTGAATAGGCAATTTGCCCAGCTGCTCCAGTAACAACAACATTTATTGGATTGGCCTGTAGTGAAAAATCGAATTCAGTCAAACTTAATGTTTTTTTAAGATTAATGAGGAAAAGTATTTAATTTCAGTAAAGTAAATCTTGAAAAATTATTCAGATAAAAAACATTCCTATGTGTGCTATCATGTTTCACAGAGACAATATCAGTGAATGCATTAAATACGACTACAAGATTAGTAATGTGATAAAATGAATATCAGAGATTAAAGACTTGAGTGTTATCTTTGACGACCATGTAATGTATAAAATCAAGGCACCCAACTCTTTTTCTCATGTATTATACGCTTTTTTTTTCAAATCTTTATTGACCTATATTGACCTAGATGTAAGCTCGGTATGTTCCGATTTGGGATATCTCAATACTAAGTAAAAGCGTATGCAACATAGATACTCGAGAAATATGTCTCTTAGACGATTACTCAGCAATAGCAGCGGAGTTTAATTAACATAACGTCATTAGAATCTCTTAGAAAGGTCGACGATTTATACATATTTTCTAAACAAGATGGAAGATGTAGAGCAGAATGTCTTTGCATACTCTAAATAGAAAACGTGTGCAGACAAAAATATGCAAAATTTAAGTAAACCAAAAAAAGGAGATTTTTTTGCTATGGGTGAATCCTGTATTTATCTTGTTGGTCAATCGCATCTTAATATACATAAATGTTTCATTCATTAAAATTATTATCGGAGAAAAAAAAAGATTTTAAAAATTGCATTACATAAAATAGTGACAGTACTTTGTTAAAAGAAGCAAAACGAAAAAAAAAAAAATATATATATATATACACCGTACATAAAAGCAACAGGTGTTAGTGTGTATACACATAACATACATAGCATTCTTAAAATTATTTTTCTAAGTTGACGTCCTTACGGTATATCTGTGAAAACAACAACCACATGATTTTGAGAAGAATGGTGTAAAAAAATAATGCAATATTCCTCCAAGTATATAAAAAGGCAAAATGATACCATTGCCATATAATAATAATAATAATAATCTAATTAAGAAATATTCTTAACATGCAATAAAGGAGATCGTTTGATCTATGCTGTACGTATAGGTATAGTATCACGAGTAAATAAAAGTAGTACGCAGTAAGAGGTAGTGATGTACCTATAAACCTTCATGTATGTATTTTTTCAATAACACTTCTTTTCTATGTAAAAGGTGTGAAAAAATGTAAAGTCCAAACAATCGTTTGTGACAAAAAAAAAATTGGTCAATTATATCAAGTTAACAACGGGATATAAAAATTACAAGCAGACTACATTTAATATTATTACCAGTGGTTGGGAGTGGCAATTATGGCAAGAGTAAGGATATATAGGGCACTCCAGAGACGAGATAAATGAATCGAGTACTTAATTATTATCTTACCATTTTAGAGTTGAATGATTTGGAGTCGTGAAAGTTTAGCTTCTATCGTGATTTTAAAGTCCGCAGTTGCGGCTGGAATTTCACTCGATTTCCCCGCTTTGGCTGCTAGTGCGATACTAACAGGCACGAGGATGAGGGCTTGGAGCAAATATTATATCTCTTTACTGGAAAAAGAGATGAGTGGCCAGAGAGGCGCGAGCAAGAGCATGGGCCTATGTATAAGCGCCATTCACGTGGCAGCAAATTCAAACGTTAGCAAAATTGAAAAAAACGAATAAATTACGGGATCGTTACAAAGATGTGTCCAACAACATTGCCGATTTACAACGAAAATATATACTCTAAAATTAAATTATTTGAATCAGAGGCAGAGGCTGTATTCCGCAAATGCTGCCAGCACCCAGCAGGTAAGTTACGTAGGTCGTTGTAACGCCGCATGGTCGGGCGGCGCTAGCGTCAACCTGTACGCACTGCCGGTAAAACAGTGGTGAGCTCGGTGGGTTCCGCATGTCAACAAATTCCAAAATATGGGGTGGCATGGGAGTGAAACAGCAAAAAATATCGAAGTTTGTTTGTTTCTATGCCTTTACTAATTATTGATCACTGAGTGATAAATTATAACGTTTCTTAAAGGCATCATACTTATCTGACTGCTCAACCGTGTTTATCAAGTGATTAGAACAAGGTTAGGTTCCGTTCATTTGCGAGACGTTCCATTATCGAGCAGCTCTGATAAAGCCCCGGTCAAGTTGTTAAAAGTATATTAAATTGTGAAAATGAGGATTGCTGTGGAGGGTTGCGCCCACGGCGAGTTGGAAACAATTTACAATGCGATCGCTGAAGCCGAGAAAGTTGATGGAAAAAAAGTTGACTTGCTACTGTGTTGTGGAGATTTTCAGGCCACTAGAAACTGGTCTGATTTGAGATGTATGGCTGTACCTGATAAGTACAAGAATATGGGAACTTTTTACAAGTAAATATACAAATTAAACTGTTTTATCCGGTAATTTATACCATCCACATCAGTATACTCTAAAGCGTTTTTCTTCATTGTTCCAATTTAGGTATTATACAGGAGAAAATGTTGCTCCCTGTCTTACAATTTTCATTGGTGGAAATCATGAAGCTTCAAATTATCTCCAAGAATTACCCTATGGCGGTTGGGTTGCACCAAACATCTATTATCTAGGATATGCTGGAGTTGTAAGCGTTGCAGGAATTCGAATAGCAGGTCTCTCAGGTATTTACAAGACACATGATTTCATGAAGGGTCATTATGAATTTCCTCCTTACAACAAAAACTCGATACGAAGCGCTTATCACATCAGAAACTTGGAAGTGTATCGGTTGAAGCAGGTGACTTATATGTTTAAGAATATTTTTATTTTATTGTTTTGTTTAAGAAGAGACATTAGTGTACTCAAACTTTGCACAGCTTTCAGGAAAAATTGATATTTGTATGTCCCATGACTGGCCTAGGGGAGTAACTAAGTATGGCAATGTTAATGCATTACTTAGAAAAAAGCCATTTTTCAAAGACGATATTGAAAGTGATCGTCTAGGAAGTTCACCAGCTATGGAATTATTGAGGTGTCATTACCCGTCACACTGGTTTGCTGCACATTTACACTGTAAATTCACAGCATGTGTGACAAACGACGACAATACTAAATCAACAAATTTCTTAGCATTAGATAAATGCTTACCCAAGAGACAATTTTTACAGATAATAGAGGTAGAACACGATGAGAGCTTACCAATTAAACTTTCATATGATTTGGAATGGCTAACTATATTATTTTTAACCAATGATTTGCTGAGCGTTAAAAATGGTATTTGCTACATGCCTGGCCCAATCAACAATGGAAAGTGGGTTTTTACTCCAAGCGAAGAGGAAAAACAAACAATTTTTAATAAACTTAAGTGTGACTTAGTCATACCATTAAATTTTAAAGAAACTGTCAGGGCCTACAGTCCTCAAACACCCACTAAACACGCTGGTCAACCAAGTATAGTTCTAAATGATCAAACCTCGGAATTCTGTAATAAACTTTCCATAAGTGATCCATTAGCTTTATTAAAGCGTTCTAGTATTGGTACTAGTACAAATTCAAGTTCAAATATACATAACGAAAGTTTTTCGAGCAGAAATACTAGTTTCTCGCCAAATTCATCAAAACACACCGATTCTTTTACTGACTTATCGTGCTCCACAGAAGACAGCTTTATAATTGACACCACACCTACAGATATTACTCCGATTTTTGAAAAAAAAATTATGACTCCATTAAAACTACCAGCTGCCAGAAATGAAAGTAATACTTCTCTTAGTTCTATAAATAGTGAAGACAATTCCCAAGAGATACAAAATTTATCGAATTCTTCGAAAAGTCCAAGAACATTGAATGAGATGCTCCATGATGAACCAGATAACGGAAAAAATGAAATAAAAAAATTCAAACGGCGTAATCAATCAATTTATGCTGATGATTGTGTGACATAACAAAATGTCGATGTTAAATTGTTAATTTTTTCATACCATGAATTGCAATACTATGTGCTTGAAAAAAAAAAAAAAAAAATTTATTAAGTAAAATTTTTTTAATTTTCAAGTGTACAAGTGAAAATTTTGGCAATTATTGAAACAAAGATATTTGGATCAAACTCAAATGTTTGTACAGTTGAAATTATTTCACTGCGAATTAATGCATATTATATGATATGAGATATAAGTACCATTAAACGTATTTTATTTAAAAAAAATTGGTTTTTTTTCCATCCATTATTTCCTCATTTCTTTTTTGACGAATCAACGTAAAATAATACTTATTTAACATCAAATGATAGTAAACTGAGTTAAATTTCGCGGTTCTTTTCTCTCTCATGCTCTCTCGATCTCTATGCATGCCAAGTGCGTTCGATTTGCATCAATCGTTCATTTTTTCCCACGTTTGATATTTCTCCCATTACTTATAAACAGTACATCGATAATCTATGATATCAACAATGTAGACGAAAAACTTATGGGTATATATATTAAACAACAACGAAAAATGAACGATGCAAAACGAATTTATGGGCTGCAAGATGCAAACCGAACGCACCCAGGAAAAGGAAAAAAGGAAAAAGGATAAAGGAAAGCTTATGCGCATGCGCGAGTTATGCCGGATATATAAACAAACAAACATGTTCAAAAAGACGGTTTGATTTGCCTCAAGCCTCAGCCCTCAACTCGACTGTCTCGCAAGTTGATGGTTGTTGTTTTGTTTTTTTGAAATTTGTTTATTTTAGTGCTAGTTAAGTTTGTGCATTGGAAGAAAGAGTGATAAGGTGCAGTGCACAATGAACGGTCAGGTGATAAAAACGTACAGCAAAAGAAAACCTGTTGCTTTGTTTAAAACAGAATCAAAACTGGTGCCGAGTATTACAAAATTACGGCTCAGTAAAATTCGGGAGTCGCAATTGAATGACAAAACTTTGGAAATTGGAACGTTTGACGATACTTTCGATAGACTAGTTGCTGGTGTAGAGTGAGTTAAATTTATCCATCAATGTCATGTATCTTTTGATTTATATCAACAAGTGAACTTTCTTTGTTTCGTTTCAGCAAACCACCATCGTCCAAGAATTCTCCAAAACAGGTTGACCTTGTTGGCCAGGTTGGTTTGAATCAAGTTGTGTTTAAAGTCCCTCGGCAGACTCAGAAAAGTTATGGTAAGAAAAACAAACAGACTTTAAAGTATGATGAGAATCGCAATGAAGAGGAACAGAATACAGATAAAAATAGCATTTCTGATAAAAATAATACTGTCAAACGGAAAAGACTTCATTCTGACAGCAGTGATGATGGTAAGACTTGTAACACCGATGTTCCAGATAGTGATAAAGAGGAAGCACCCTATTTTGTTGAAAGAAAAGCAGGAGGTGCCAAGAAAAAGAGAAAATTATCTCATACCAAGGAAAGTAAAAATGACATTAAATTAAAAAAATGTACAGTTCCCTTACAAAGATTTAAATTAGGCACCAACACTATTGACAATGAAGTAAGCACTGCGGAGAACAAAGCAGATAAAGAAAATGTATCCCAATCCAATGATAGTTTTTTAAAGGTTCCTGAATCATGGAAACATACAGATTATCTTACCAGTACACCCTTTCAGAATAGAAGATTAAATGTTTGTTTGGATAATATATCTCCCATTGCTTTAAATAAAGTATCACAAAATAGTCATAGTCGAGGTAGCCCTTTAAAAAATAGTATAAACACAGAAAACAGAAATGCAGTAGAAAAAAGCATGAATCTCTCAAATATTTCTCAGTCGCTATTTAGCAGCCGTGAAAATGATTATTCTGGAATGCCCGTGAATTTTACCAAGTCTGTCAATGGGAACAAGATCAATCCAAAAAGTTTTGTAGATTCTCCACTACTTTTTGAAGACACGCTTACTAATGACAGCAATAAAAGTAATATTAGTACTGCAAGTTCTCTTAAAAATATTGAAAAGCCATTCAATACTATTAAAATATCATTCGATAGTTCTGTTGAAAATATTAAGATTCTTGAAAATCAAGACTCTGGTGAAAAAATGAACCCAAGATTTTATGAGTCTTCGTACATTCCTGATGATTGGACTAATGATTACAATTCGTCATATGAGTATTACGCGGAAAAAAAAGATGACAAACAAGTAGTAGAAAGTACCACAAAAAATGTAGAAGATATACCGAACACATCATGCACAAAGGATAAAGATAATGATTTTGAGAATTCGACAAGTGGTATCAGCTCAAAAAATGCGAGTAGTTTAGACAAACAAAACCTTAGTATCGAACGCAGTATGGATAGTAAAAGCATTGAAAAAGAAACTGTTACATCAAAAAGTATAGAAAACGATTTTGAACAAAGTTGTGACAATTCTTTGCAGTCCGCGTCAAAGTTTTCAGAAAAAAGTCAAGTTATAAACGATACAATAATAGAAAACGTTTTAGAAAGTATGAGTGAAGAAGGAATTCTCAAAAATTGTACACTTGATCAGACTGAGACAAGTAAGTTTTCCAGTGATGACAGGAATAACGACACTTCAAGTAGCAAAATAAGCAATGAAAAAGTAGTCCTGGACGTTTCAAAAATGGGTGGTCAAGAAAGCTTGGACAAATGTGTAAAAGAGATTAAAAGCATCGTCGATCTTTGCCCTAAAAAATTGTTTGTACTCTTACCAAAACTTAACTATGATGATATTAAGAACAAACTGCAGGTCAGGTCCAGAACGCCTTCGAATGAGAAGCAACTGAACAACACCAAAAGAAAATCTAGTAGGTTGTCCAGCCAATCTAACAAGGACCGTGAATTAGGCAGTCAAGAAAACAATTTACCGATTGAAGAAAGCCCTAATGCTTCAATGGAAAGTATTTCGTCAGCCGACTCGGCAAATGATCCAAAAAAGAATAATAATTTTGATATGGATGGCAGCGAGCTAGAACTACGTGCGAATCTTTTAAAAATGAAAGGTTTTGTGAAAGTAACGCAAAGAAGGGTCGTGAGAAAGAGATTGGACAAATCATTAGAAGCGATTGCTGAGAACGTAGCTGAGCCTTCTTTTGGTGATACTAATGAATCCAAGACGAGCAGAATCAAATCATTAGGCACAAAAATTTCGGTTACCAATAAACATTCGGATGAAAAAGCTTTGACGAACGACGAGTATGACAATAATATAAAATCTCTTGAAAATCGAGCAGTTTTTTTGAAGTCTGGAAAATCGTGGGCAAGATCTTTGTCAATTATTAATAACTTCCACAACAAACAACACTTGGATGAATTGGCGATTGGCAGAGGCAAAAGTTGGACGCAGAGCATTCAAACTATTTTGAACATGCAGCCGGACGGTAAGTACTCACTTTAAATTTATTTCTATCATTATTACAATAATTCTTATTTATTTATTAAGTACTATAGCTCTATAGAAGGGCCTTTTCATAAAATTAGAAATTACAATTACACACAAATCGTATATTTTTTATATAAAATGTTTAGGGTTGCCCTAATGCTTAACATTCTGAGTAAATTCAACTTTGTGCGATGTTGATCACCAGTATTATGCTAATATAAAAAAAAAATTTTAACATCTAACTATCCAATGCTTTCATTACATGTTTTGTTTTGCTGATAACTGTATCAGTCACCTTTCATATGTATAGGATATACATATAGTATTATTTATTTATTCACACGGAATGCAAATATCTTAATAAAGTACATATCAATTATTAGTAGGTAAAAATTAAATTACGAAAATCGAGAATTAATAAACATATGTGTAGTGGATAAAAAATATCGAAGGCATTAACGAGTGAAACAATGTTTATACCGACTTTAGGAAATGGTCAAAAAGACGGCGACAGAGAAAGTGACGGAAAAATAAACCCTACGGTCTTACAAAATCGGGTTTCGTCGATTCCGCTTAGCCCCACGCGCTTCTCGAAGCGTTTTTCCATACGAATCATCCCAAGTGGGAAAAGGTCAACGCTCACTGATGACTTTTTTAACTCAAACCGACTCAGCTCCAGAAATAATTCAATCTCAAGGAAAACTTCTCTGAGTGCGTTGCAATTTTTCAAACGATTTTTCATAAACTTGGATTTTTTTTTTTTTTAATTTTCAATATTTTTAGACACTTATAGAGCAGAATGTCTTTGCATACTCTAAATAGAAAACGTGTGCAGACAAAAATATGCAAAATTTAAGTAAACCAAAAAATTATAATTATTACCTAATGAGTCATAATAATAAAGAAGTTGTAAATCATAATCTCGTAAAAAAAGTCGATGTGAAGTGTACATTTAGAATAATTTACGATGATTCTTTTTTATCGTTTGAATAAAGAATTTAACGACATAAGAGAGAGCATTGCTTANTTTTTTTTTTATAATCGACCAAAGAAAGTATACTTATCGAAGTCGTTGCAAAAATTTCAGCTACATAGAGTATTGCCGTAAAATTGGTGAAGGTGTTTATGGCGAAGTATTTTTGCATGATAAGGATGACGTGAAATCAGTGATAAAAATTATACCCATCGAAGGCGATCAATTGGTGAATTGTGAACCACAGAAAAAGTTTCACGAAATACTTTCGGAAATCATAATATCCGAGTACGTATTTATTTGGTACAAATGAACATTTGTAAATATCTTTACGTTTAATTTTTTTCTCATCGCAGAGAATTGCACGAACTCAGACGTGGTGATATTCACAACACAAACGGTTTTGTCGGAGTTAATAGAATAATGTGCGTCATTGGAAAATATCCCAACAAATTAGTTGATTTGTGGAATGTATACGACAAAGAGAAAAAATCCGAAAATGACTGTCCTACTATGTTTGGCGACGAACAATTGTTTATTATTCTTGAACTTGCCCACGGTGGACAAGATCTCGAAGTTTACCGTTTTCAAAACGCTGCAGAGTCGTACTCGATTTTCCTTCAGGTACACAACTTCTATTTATCCTTTATCACTTGCAGATTATAAGTTAAAGTTTTTTTTTTCTTGTTCAGATTTCATACAGCTTAGCTGTCGCCGAACAATCACTCGAGTTCGAGCATCGAGATTTACATTGGGGCAACGTTCTTATATCCAAAACGGAAGAAAAAAATTTAAGTTTCAAGTTGAACAATGACGAGATAAGTCTTCCAACTAAAGGTGTCAAGGTGAATTGAAATAATGTTGGATGATTTTTTGATCGTTAACGAAAATGATTAAACCACAAATGCGCAATGATTTCAGGTTTCTGTGATAGATTTTACGTTGTCTAGAATGTCGTACAAGGGCTGTAAAATCTTTAACGATCTGGCATTGGATCCTACACTATTTGCAGCTCAAGGGGAATATCAGTTTGACATATACAGAATGATGAGGGATAGCGTGAAGTAAGTCGATTTAAAGTAAAAATTTAAATTATTGCCGAGTTTTGTTACTTATCGAGAATAATATACATCATCTTGTGAATTTTAGCAACGACTGGCAACAGTTCAAACCGCATACCAATGTTTTGTGGCTGGACTACACGCTTGAGAAAATGATAACAGCTGCTAGATATAAAAAAAAGACGACGAAAATTCATAAAACTGCCATAAGCCACATGAAAAAGTTGCGCAAAACGCTTTTAAATTACCAAAGTGCCTCTGACTTTGTAAGTAATTGTGAAAAACTCTTACTGTAAATAAAAACATTTATAAAGTTTTAAAAACAAAATATACATTCACACCTTTGAAACACTATACTCGATCGATCAATAGATTCCATCAAAATTCTGTGAGAAAACAATTATTTGCCAGCCTTGCGTTTCAACGTTATGTTTATTAAATTAAAACAAAATTTTCTCAGTCACATTCGTAATAAGCCAAACATGGTATTCCATCGACTCTGTACACCTTCAAATCAATATTTTTCTGTTCAAAAATATTCAATTCCAACAGTTTCTCGATCACCTACAAAAATATACCCATGTAAAAGTTAAAGAAGACAAAAAAGCACTAAACGTTTTCAAGTACCTCTGCTGTTAGCGATCCGATGTTGTTACCGTAAATTCTAATATGCTTAATCAACGGAAGCTTAAAAATCGCGTTGAAAAGTTCAACAGCGCCCATATCGTCGAATCTGTTGTGCGACAGATCAAGTCTCGTCAACTTTGAAAACGGCACGGTTTCGCTCAGCGCCCTATAATTACCAAAAAAACGTAACGAAATGGAAGAACAAAAAAAAAAGTTTCCACGCACGTGCCTGACTCCGTGATTGGAAATATTATTGTGGCCCAGTAACAATGAGTGAAGGGGACAGCAATTTCTCAGCCATTTTGACAAAACTCCGACCCCATGGTCTCCAATATTATTGCAACGCAGATCCAGTAGCCTCAGAGTCCTGTTGTGCCCAGCGTTTCGAAGCATGTCCTCCACGTCGTGACAACTGAAGCTAAATTTTTGCAAATGCAATTCTTCCAACGTTGCGTTGTACTGCGCAAAAACAGATTCCAAATTCATTGAAACACGTAGAGTACCGGTATGCATGAGAATAAGAATTTTGTTTACTCGCAACGCGATTCCAATGGTTTCAGCGACATGCTGACCGTCCGCTTTGGAATACGCGCACTTGGGACTGGGTCGGCTCAAGTCAAGAATCTTGAGATTGTTGTCGAACCCCAAATCCGATCTCAGTACAGTCGTGAAATAAATCAAGCTACTTTCGTTTTGATTCGTTTCGGCGACGTCCAGGTGTTGAATGAATTTATTGTCCGCTACCGTCAGCGCAACTTTTGTGCCATTCTGAAAGGTCATTTTCATCGGGTATGTATATTGTAATATATGATCTCATGGGTTATTGTTTGCGATAAAGTGACTCCGTACTCGCGTCCCAATTTCATTTCCGCGCAATCGAAGGACTTTTAACTTTAATTTGTCTCTATTGTAGTACATGAAATTTATTCCAGGGTCGCCTATGTGATTGTTGCGCAAATCTAATTCTTGAACGTACTCGTGCACCTACAAATCATTGTTTCATGGAAATAGTAATAACAAGTTAAAATAAAAACAAAAAACACTGATTACAAGTAAATGAGTGATTAAACCGATGAAACCAGCAGAATCGATGACGTTGTTTGCTAAGCACAGTTTAACCACGTTTTTATTGTTGGCCAAAAATATTGCCAAGTACGGAACATCCCAGTTTTTAAAACGTCGGCTGTGACGAATAGGAAAACAAAAAAAAAGGTCGATTAAGCATCAAACTTTGACTTTACTCTTGTGTGAGTAAGCATACATACCCTATTTTCGCACGTAAATAATCCCCATTCAATATTAAATTTCGAGTGCCATCGCTACACGATTCGCAGTTTTCGGAAAAAAACGCCTGGCTCATGGAGCAACTCGTATTCGGAGAATCGTTATCCCATGAACCGTAATCAGTCGGCGATATTGTTAGGTTACCGTAATTATCAGTTGTGATGTGAAAATTTTCCATTTCCAAAATGGTCTTGCTTGCAAGTGCGGGAATACAAAAAAACCTGCGTTAAAAAATGGTTTATTTACTCTGGCAAATATTTTCATTTGTATTATATATAAGTACCGGAAATGCAGGGTTATTGTTGCTTACTTTAGAGTGGATCCAGTTTCTTGTTATTACTGTCACAAATTAATCGAAGCAAAAATATTTGACATGAAAAAAAGTTACAACAGATATTAGAATTTGTTTTGTCAGAATTTTGCTAATGAGCAATCGAGTTTATTTGGTACGATACTGGCGATGATTCGCCATTAAAAAAAAGGATAGGACTTAACTGGTAATCAATAAAAAAAAGTAAACTTACATCTTTGCAATTTACAAATTTATTTTTGTAATACTTTCATACAATTTAACGAAAAATATTTTATATTTACAACATCATGATGGTACTTTTAATTACAATTACTTTCATCTGCGTAGATAAAAGTGCAGAATGCACGTTTCTGTACGTAACGATACGATAATGTTAAATACGAATCAGCTGCAACAGCAGAAAATTCTCGTTTCCAAACCACAAACTTAATTATTGTATAACTAAGTATTTAGTGACATAAAATACTCTGAAAAAGACTGAATCGCAAAAAAGAATTTCAATCCAGTGAAATTCAATGAATCGAATGTTCGTACATTTTAATCTCTTTATAAATAAAATAAACGAGTTATAATTTAATTTGTGCTTCTTTAAGTATCAAAAATAATCTTTGATAAAATTAAAAATCAGAGTAAAGTAAAAGAGATATTTAAAACACAATAATTTTAAAAGTATTTACACAATAGATAGTTTATAAATCATAGAATTTTTTCAAAGATTAATATAGCCATTTTATAAATTCTTACGAAATTTTAAATATTCTTTTGTATCCACTTTAAACTTTCGCGGACATTATACAAACTTACTCTTCCCAAAAAGCACGCAATCAATTGGTATTCTGGCATTGTTCGTCGACCACAGAATCTTGTTGATAGAGAACGTCGGTAATCAATTTTTCGTAATTTTTCTTCTTGATCGGTCATGCTATTTCTTTTTTCTGAAATGTTGTAATTCTCACATAAAACTTTTGACGTAAGACACAAAAGCCACTGTAAGATCTGTAGAGACATAAAAAAATTAGATCATTTAATAATAAATGTTTTAACTTTTTAAGCACATTTTACTTACTTCGTTACTAGATGGAATTTTACAATCTGCCTGAAGCCAAGAACTAGGTGCCCATAAATACAATTGCATGACTGTTGCTGCCATATCGACACTAAGCCGCTAAAACAGTTATTCAATTTTTTTAAACATTCTTAAAAATTATCACAGTAATATTCAAATTATTACCTTGTAAGTACTACGAGATAAAATATTTTTTATTAAAGCTGAAACTATAACTGGGACTGATTCAGGTAACGGTGGAAGGTCTTCTTCTTTGTAACTATAATTTTTCAACATGGGCTTTTCTTTTGTGCCATAAAAAGGATTCTTTAGACCGAAAATTTCATATGCAATCGTTCCAGCTGTCCACAAATCTGATTTGGTGTAATTAAGACTAGTAAAAGGACCTGGTTCAGCTGATATAATTTCGGGTGCCATTAGTGCAGCATTGCCACCTTTGTCGATGTCCAGTGTGTTATATGGAAGGTGAAGACCGTGATTTTTATCCGCCAAACAGCATCCAAAATCGGTTATAACAAGAGTGGGACAATTATCAGATTCTTCCGAAATATCCAGAAGTACATTGTCAGATTTAAGATCCCTTTAAGGAAATGTTTATCAAGCATTTGTCGTTTAAGTCTTTTAGAAAAATAATTATCCATTCTCTTACCTGTGGGCGATATTATGAGAGTTCATATGAGTAATGGCTTCCAATAACTGCGTAAATAATAAAATCGATGTTCGTACGTTGTTAATATCGTGATCGGTAACATACTGTTTCAACGTGAGGTCATACCTGTGAAAATGAACGGTGAAATTAATTAAGACGAGCAAATCAAGCAATTGACAAAAATGACAAGCGCAGTACCTTTTCATCACTAAAAATAGACTCATATTTCTTCCTGAACCTTCTGGATTGAGTCTTGCGGGTAAAGCGTCAGGGTACATATTTATAGAATCCGGCAAAAAAGGCACATGATCAGCAAAAACAGAGTACATAGCCACAATATTCGGATGGGGTGGTAAGGCTTTTTTGCTGTCTGACATTCTTTGTTCCCAATCGGACAATTCGTCGTTTCTGCAATGTTCCCAAGCAGGTACCGTTTCTCTAAACATTGCTCTTAAAATTGCAATGGCGTTAGACTCAGCATCATAATTGAACATCATTTTAATTGCCAGTGGAAAAGCAGTGACGTCACTTTGTTTATCTATAGAGATTTCTTCGTTGTTTATGATTTCGTTGCTAGTTTTTGACCGAGCTGCGTATACTACTGCTGAACAACCTTTAGCTATTAAAGGCCCTACGACAAAATTATTCAAAGCAATTTTTTTATCATCGTTTATAGTTTGGATTTGCGTTGCCTCGTAATTCTTATCGTTTTGAGGTTTGTTCCAATTTAATTTCATAACTGCTTCCTGAAAGTAAAAAGTATGAAAGTGATTTGTCTATTTCGAGGGTGGCAAAGAGCCATGGAACTGAACAACGTGTTGTAGCATGTCATACCCGAATTTCCCAGCAAACGCCTTCCAACTCGTCGTCTTTCGTTAGTATGCCAGTACCAGATGCCAACGAGACCCCAACCAAAGCGAAAAAAGGTGCAGAATCACCTCCAAAGAGCAGTCGATTGGCGGCACGTCGTCTCAGATCGACCGTTAAGGTGTTGGTTACTCTTTTGAGGACATTGTCGACAAAGAGGCGTCGCGCTTGAGCTCCCAGGAAGCCGAGGTGACCTTGAACCGATGATGATATGTTGCCAGTACCCGTGGGTGGTACATGGCCCTGGGACTCTCCTGGTTAACAAACGGTTCAAATAATGATACAAATGGGGGGAAAAAATGTATTAGAGGAAAGGGAAACGACAGTAGGACTCACCTATGCGTGCAACGTGTATTTTGTTGGCGTAATTTTTGGTCGGATTGATGCAATGCTGCTCCGTGTGTCGAATGGAGCGCAGGAACAGCCGACCATCGTGTATAAGGCGATGGGCCAACGTCCTAATCGACATCTCTCCCTGCTCCGGGGTCGCGAGAACCCAGTGAGCTAGGCTTTTACCCCCGAGGACGGCCCTCAGGCCCGAAGAGAAACTCGACCACAATGCAGTCTCAATTTTTCACTGTACCTTTGATCTAAAAAACAAACGGCTAAACAATCGAATCAGCAAAACTTGCGTGGACTCAATGAGCAGGTATATATAAATGTATTAACGCGAATTAAAGCTTAAGCTGGCCTCGTCCTCGTGATGCGCGATGCGCAATACATATATTTTTGAACCTGACGAGGTGATGATGTTGGTAATAAGCATCATCAGAAACTTATTTATATAAATTTCAGTGTAAATGTAAAATCTTTATATCATTATTATTGTAACTATTTGTTTCTCTAACCCTACCTGGGCAAAATTTATAACAAAATATATGACGTGACGTCTGCTGTCCCAGGATTCGACGACAATTCGACTGATGCAAACACTGGCTGCTGGCGGACTAACAACAAAATGTGCAATCCAATCCGCGATTTCCGCGAATGCTATATACCAACATAAGGGTGTGACTACAATAAAACCTATGTATGACCGTGGCGCCTAAAGTTTACTTTTCAACTTTGTGCACAGTTTTTTTTAAAAGATTTAAGCAGTGATGAGATTATTGACGTGCAATTACAAGCAAGCATATGAAACGAAACGAAAAGTAAAAAGATCGGCAAAAATAAGAGATTAAAGTAGCGGTATGTGAGAAATATTCGCCCACTGATGTTTGCATGTTGGCTGACGAGATCGGTAACAACAATGATGATTAATTAGAGCCTACCTCTATACATGACTCATCGTAGTATATTTTTTAACGCGACAATTTATAAAATCGACTTAGGCTGGACTAAGAAAAACGAGACACTTTCTTAAATGTAACAACATAATTTTTGTGGGAACAATCGGTGGATAACGCGATTATCATACCAAATACATGTACATGCGAAAAGAATGGGAATCGTTTATCAATTGTTGATAAATACAAAAATCATTTGATACGACGGTGCCACAGCAGATGACGCGGAGTTCAAATTTTTGAATTTTCGGCAGCAGCGCGGCCAAATCTATTGTCCTTTATTTTTATCCGGTAAACTCTTCAATATATCCTTACAGGCTCATTTTGAGAGCTAAATTTTTTAAGCAATATCAACAATTGCAACTTTTATGTAACGATGAAGTACCAAGTATGCATTTTTAACGTTTAAAAAAGGTGTACAGCCGAACAAATTCACCCGATCTTTCAAGAACTTCACTTATCTTTTAAAAATATTCAAATGATATTATATCATAATCTTTGATAAAATTCCTTGTTGCGCCGGTTCGCGATAAAATTGTAAATTTAAAATTACATGTAGCGGTGAATAAATCACATCGAACAGGTTGAATCGAAGGATTTAAAAAGAAAAAGTTGTATATAGTTGCAGTGTCGACATCGTGCTCATTTAAATTTATGAGAATGACACTTCACCTTCGAAATATCATCCTACATATAAAATATATGTCACACGTGCCGAATATACGCGCACATCAGACGTTGTTATAAGTTGTAAAATGAACGTAATGAAGAAAAAAAAAAAAGTTCAATCACGATAAAGGCCCCCCTCTTACGCGAAGTGTCGCTGCTGTTTGTACGTGTACTTATATACAACTCTGTGTTATACAACTCCCAAGAACAAAAATTAAAATATGCAGCCTACATTCTGGCGAAAATGACGCGAGTTTCATTTCCTCATTCGCTGACTTTTTGATGAAAAAAAAAAAAAAAAAAAAAACAGTATAGCGAAGCAGAAAATTACAGATGCTGCACACCGCGCGTAATATAAACACCACCTACAGTCCTGATGGGGTGTAGGGGTAAAACGAATAAACCAACGAAAAAACCGGAAAAGCAGTAGAGAGAGCGAGCGGGTGCTCTTTTGTAATTTTCAGTGCGCGCCTTCCATCACCTTTTACATTTATTCCGTGCACGAGAGAGAGAGAGAGAGAGGGCAGACCAGAGAGAGCTGTGTGCGCTCCATTGCTCCAATCTGCAAAATGCAGATGCAGAAGAAGAAGTGAGAGGGAGGAGGTGGAGCATAGAAGACGGCTGCACTTGGCATATACACACACTCATCGTCGGGTCGGGACACACTCGTCCGAGCGTTCTCGTGAGTCGCGTGGTCGCGTCAGAGTTGCCATTGCGTTTACATAATATAGGTACGCTGGATTTGCGTGCGGAATGGCCCCGGGTCTCAGCAAGCTCGTCGGCAGGAAAAGCGTCGCCTCGGCCGCAGCCCTTGCCACCCTTATCTGGCTGCTCAGTCGCAAGCGCGGCAAGAGGCGATTCACCAAACCCAAGTCAGTACATAAGTATTATAAGTTTTTGTGTACATTCTCAGTTTATTTACTTATATCTCTACATGTTAATTATCGCGATGATGAGATTTTGATTGGACTGCAAGTCAAGGTTTTTTTTTTTTTTTTTTTTTTTTTTTTTTTTTTTTTTTTTTTTTTTGCACCTGCATGCGCGCTTGATATGTCGTGTGTAATGCACTTCAATATAATAATATGTGTGTTCTTCGGGAACGCACGTCGCTCAACAGCTATAACATTTTCACGAGTCACTCTCTTAAATCTTATATTGCTTCTCTCTATCGCTGCGCCTATGAGGCAGTGTGGATAATTATTACTCCGATTGCTTGCTCTCTTTTTGCTCACGAAAAAATATACGACTCGCTTGGTTACTGATGCTTTTTCTTTTACTTCACTTTCTATGTGCTTCATTTGCCATATTTCTTTTTTTCGTTTTTACAGAAACCAGTGGCCTACCAATAATGACGTACAGTATCTCATCAAAGAGGTAAGTAAGTTTGTTTGTTTGTTTTTTTTTGTTTTTGCATGAGCGGTTTATAATTGTCTTCGTCAGGTGTCATATTTTTTTTTTTTAATTTTGTCTGCTGTAAGTTATCATAACGATGTATAATATGCGCATTTGTACAGGAAAAACCAAAGCGGCCCAAGGCTCACGTGGACGGCGAGTTCTTTAAGCAGTTGCGACAGCTCCTGGCCATTGGCATACCCGGACTCGTTTCGGCCGAGTCCGGCTTTATTTTCTTGGTTGCGGCCTCCCTTGTTGCGAGATCCTTCTGCGATCTCTGGCTCATTAACAATGGCACACTTATTGAGACGTAAGTTCCATAATTTGTTTCTTCTTTCTGTCAAATTATTATTATTATTTTTTTTTTATTAATTGCAGTCAGTTTTACGATATCCTTATTGTGTTTTCTTTATTCCAGCTCCATAGTCAATATGGATTCGGCATTGTTTAAGAAACGATTGGTCAGATTTATGGCTACATTGCCTGTGGTTAGTAAAACCAAATTCAAAAAAAGCACTCTTATTCATGTGCAAACATGTCATCGATAAATTTTTTTACGACGTCTTATAACTTGCTGAATCAATTTTTCAATTTCAGTTATCTGTTGTGAATAATATTTTAAAGTACAGTATTGGAGAAATGAAACTTAGGCTAAGAACCAACATAAGTCGTCATCTGCTGGACCAATATTTGAAGTAAGTGAAGAGTTGACTTGGCTATAAATAGCTTACTTTGTCCAACATTTTTTCGCATCCTCAAGCCTTATTACCGTGTACTCCACGCTAAAGGCCCCAGACACATCCTTGTAAGCGTACCTTCTCTTTCTAAGCGTCCTTGATTGAATCGAGTCAGGGCTCAAAGTTTTGTATGTCTATGGCGTGGCTGAATGGCTACGAATTCCCTTTGAATTATTCACACTAAAAGCGCGCGCGTTCATCTACTCCGGGTCAACTTATAATTTTTTCTCGTACGTGTCGTATCTTGGACATTTATTTATTTTTTTGGATGAATTTTGCAAATGCAATTTATGCTTGTTACGATCGTAATTTTTTTTTTCATTCATTTAATTTTTAAAATTCATCAATCTTGTGGTTTACAGCAAGTTGAAATGGCTCTGTTTTTTTTTGAAAACCATATTCGAAACAGAACGTACGTTGGTCGCGTATTGTTTCGGCTCATTGAATATTTACAAGCTCATTAATTTCACGAACTCTATCGAGTAGGAATTTAATTAGAACTTGATTATTGATACAACGAGGCCTAAAGGTCACTCATGCCTAATTCTTATGTAATAGATGTCTACT
Source organism: Copidosoma floridanum (assembly GCF_000648655.2). Next base: position 1,209,388 of record NW_019379494.1, read on the forward strand.
TTAGAAAATAAACAGTATTGAAAATTACTTCTAAATATTTGTTGCATTCGTCGTAATGACATATACGTGTGTTTCAGAGGATTCACCTATTATAAAATGAGTAACTTGGATACCCGAGTCGCCAATCCGGATCAATTACTTACCACAGATGTGGATAAATTTTGTGAAAGCTGTACAGACCTATACAGTAATATTGCAAAACCAGTTTTGGATATTTTTATTTACGTTTATAGACTCACTTCTACTGTTGGTAGCCAAGTAAGTTGAGATTTTTGTGAAAAAAATTTTCTACTCTTGATCTGATAATGTTGAAACTACGAGATTATTTTTTTTTATTGCAGACTCCACTTATCATGTTATCGTATCTTGTTATTGCTGGCAGTGTTCTAACTCATTTGAGGAAACCTATTGGTACATTTACGGTGAAAGAACAAAAACTTGAAGGAGAATACAGACACATACATTCCCGTATGATAACTAATTCTGAAGAAATTGCCTTTTATCAAGGAAACACCCGAGAAAAGTTAACACTCTTTGCAAGTTTTCATAAATTGGTAAGGGTTTAAATTCACGTCTCGATGTTACTTTAATTATTCGATAATAGAAAAAAAAGTATTGATAACATTATTGAATTTTAGATTACACATCTTAGAAAATTCCTAGAGTTTAAGGTGTTGATAGGTGTTGTAGATAATTTCGTAGGAAAATGTAAGTTCGCGAATCGTGCTATTGTTATTCGTTCTTGCGCATTGCTTATGGCTTACTATTTTTCTTGTAGATATTGCAACCGTCGTTGGATTTTATGCTGTAAGCATTCCGTTTTTCCAAAAAAACCATCCCATTTTATCCGGATCGGCGGATCACAGGTTTAAATCATATTATACATATGGACGCATGTTAGTTAAGTTAGCTGAAGCAATTGGAAGATTAGTTCTGGCAGGAAGAGAAATGACGAGATTGGCAGGGTTTACAGCGCGTGTTACGGAAATACGAAAAGTTTTGAGCGATTTGAACGACAACAAATACGAGAGAACAATGATAACTGATTCAAAGAATGGTCCTGTTGGTTTTCCTGGAGCAGGAAAAATACTTGCCAAGGATAACATCATTAGGTTCGACCGCGTTCCATTGGTGACTCCAAATGGCGATGTTTTAATTAAAGAACTAACTTTTGAAGTGAAATCAGGTATGAACGTACTTGTTTGTGGGCCAAATGGATGTGGAAAAAGTTCTCTCTTTAGAATTTTGGGTGAAGTGAGTACTTGTTTTTTGTAAGTCTAAAATTTGGCAATCAACATGTTCTTTAATTTATTACTTTTTTTTTTTTTTTTTTTTTAATGTTTAGCTGTGGCCTTTGTGGGGTGGAATAATGACGAAACCACCTCGGGGTAAATTGTTCTATATTCCTCAAAGACCATACATGACTTTGGGAACACTGAGAGATCAAGTAATTTATCCACACACTCGAGCTGAGATGTTGAGGCGAGGCAACGCAAACGACGAAGTCTTACAAAAGTACCTGGATCTAGTGCAATTGGGACATTTACTAGAAAGAGAAACTCAGTCTGTAAGCGAGGGACAGGGTTGGGATACCGTTGCTGATTGGATGGATGTTCTTTCTGGTGGAGAAAAACAAAGGATTGCAGTATGTGTTGCCATTTACTCAATTTACTAAAGTGGTGCAGCAATTACATAAATAATAATTTTATGATAAAACGCGTTTCTTGCAGATGGCAAGATTATTTTATCACAAGCCACAATTTGCCATACTTGATGAGTGCACAAGTGCTGTTAGCGTTGATGTAGAAGATTCAATGTATTCTTACTGCAAAGAAGCTAACATTACTTTATTCACTGTGTCTCATCGAAGATCGCTATGGAAACATCATGAGGTAAGTTTTTTTTATGATTTTTTAGTGACTTATCGTTATTACTCGTTACTAGTGCAAATTTTTTATTTTTTTATTATTTAACCATAAATGATAATTATTTCAGTACTACCTTCAAATGGACGGTAGAGGATCTTATGAGTTTAAGCCAATACAGCCAGATACTGAAGAATTTGGCTCATAAATACGTGTCCAAGCATACTAACTGATGTACTATATACATCGTGATTTATAAGAAAATGCCAATTTAGGATCAATTTACGTAATAATCACTTTTTTACATAACAGGTTACGGAATTATATATATTATCATCTTGTACAAAGAACGAAAATTATTTTTTGTTCAAGAACAAACAAGCGTTGAATTTAGATTTACCGAATACGTGAATGGGTGATAAGCCTCGTATTTTTGTATCAATGTTTTTTATATCTCACTTTATTTTAAATATTTTAAAATTTATGACAGATAGTTACCAGCTAGTTATTACCTGATTCGGCTCCCGTACAAACTCTGTCAACTCGTTGGTGTTGTTGTTGGCACGCACCTCGTTCCTGCTCCCATGAATTATCGCTTGGTCTCGTTCTCGTACATTGCGCATTGAAGTGTCCATATTTTTTGCATTCAAAACATGCTCCATCTTTTTTTCTTTTAGTTTTAGACGTACTTAAACTGTTTTTGCTTCCATCTTCCTATTCTTTGAATTCACATATTTTTACTGAACTTTTCACGTACTCAACTATTTGATCAGATTCTTTTAATACATCGATTAAACTACCAGTATAACTTAACAAACTTGGAAGCATTTTTATCATGTAGCTTAATTGTATCTTAACAAATTTCTTTATTATTTCGTACTTCATTTCTGTGTCCTTTACAAATCGTAACTGATCATTTAAAATTCCACGATGTATTACATTGACTGCCTTTAAGTCCTTTTTGGTCTACTTTTCTTCATCCATCATAATACTCATAATCTTTTCTATCAAACACCAGAGTTTTTATTTCACTCACCATTTTGGCTTTTTTTATGAACTTTTCTTCATCTACAATAATAAATATTTTCGTTGTAAGAATATCAATTCAAACTCTTTTTAAGGTGGCTTGGGCAATTTTTATCAACTTGATCAAAACCTCTAAAATTTTGGAACTACGTAAATAAAGTATGCCAAATGTATTTGCAATAATAAAATACTGGGGTCAATGACTTAATTTTTTTGCAAATTTCTACTAAAAACTAATCAGTTTAACACCTTCTTTTATGGACAGTGGTCACAAAATTGACTATATCTTGGATTAAAGTCTCCTGCAATAATGGTTGATTTGTATTGCGCGGTAGAGTTAAATAGATTATTCCACTCGTTCGTCGTTGTAAGTTTAGAGGGAACTCTGTACANAATGAATTGTACATAAGATTTTTCTTTATACGATTTTATTTCTCTAAAACGGACGTATTTTAGAACTATAATAAATCAATGCAAACTCGTTAGAACTTGTATTGTTCACAAATAGTATGCATCAATTATAGTATAATCACAAATGATGCGCTTGCCATATGAAGACACGTAATATGCGTATCGAATCGATATGAATGAATTACATCGAAAAAAGAGAACCAGTTTTTAAAAATACAAATATTAGATGTAAAAATTTAGCCAAATAACGATAGAATAATTTTTGGTAAATCCAGCTGCAATAATTTTTTGACAAATCATTGTGCAAAGCAATCACTTTGTGCATTCTCGAGAACTCGCAAGCTCGCATACTTATTTTTGCACAATCGACCATTCGAAGTTTAAGTCTTTGTTCACTGATAATCAAAAAGTAATAAGCTTGTGCGCCAGATTTATTGTCTCTATTAATTTATCCCCGTGCTGTATGTACCTACACTGTTAATTTTCAATAACAACTCTTAATTAGGACTGCAAGCGTTTAAGTTCTTGCATAAAAAGTCAATACATCTGGCGTGCTAAAATTTTCAATCTGCTCAAAATAGCTCAAGATACGGAGATTTCGAAGGAGGTAATAATTGTTACGTTATGTGTAGATCACAATTGTTGTAAATATGTATGTCTGTACTTGGGGATTGCTGGACAATAAAAGATAAATTTATTTAAGCTACAATAAAAATAATAGACAAATTTTACAGGAATATGACGTTATGGTTTCATTTATGTTTCTTATATCAAATGATACATGAAAACGGAAATTGAAGACAGTGTTTTACCCGCTGCTGGCAAAGTAGGTGATTACCTACACCGACCGTGGCTTGAATAGGGAACCGCAAAATTCAAATTCTTAAAATTATTTATCAATACACGAAGAACAACCATAACCATTAAAAATAAAAATACAATACAAACGTCAAATTAATATAATATAGCCACTGAACAAAGTTGTGACCATTTGTTTTCAAGTGTTATAAATGAAGCTACGGCCAGTGTACCTACCAGCGATTAGAAAAAGAGCAAAAAAAAGAAAATGAATTGAAAACACAACTTCCGATTCACGAATCATCAGCTACATATCGAATACAACTGTAAATTATTTACGAATTTTAATGAAAGTGAAAATTCTTACCTGTAACGTTACAAAGCTAAGCGAAACTATATTAAATAGGTGAAACTCGACTGCAAGGGGGTAGAGGACGCGTGGGCTTGTCGTTGCACCTCCGTGGGAAAGAGCAAGCGAGAGAGAAAAAGAACCAGCTGCGCCGCCGTCGTGCAGGCGTCAGCACAAGCATCAGGCGTGTAGTCGACGGAACGAGGTTGCCGCAGCAGTCGTGGAGTCGTGTTGCGCGCTCCACTCGCGAAAGTTGGTAGTCGAGGCGAGGGGAGTCCAACGACGAGGAGGTCTTGTAGGGTGAAAGAAAAGAAAAGAAAAGAGAAAAAAAAAAAAAGAAGAAGAGCCGACGCTACGCCGCGCGGTTACAAGTTTACTCCTCGTCGTAGTTTGTGTCAATTTTTTTCCGGCCGTTTCCAGTCGAACGTGTCGTGTCGTCATCTGGCGCGTCAGAGTACTCAGAGTGCATCATGCCCCAAGTTCCGCAAAGATTAAGACAATATACAATAAGTCTTTTCACCATAAACATATTGATTAATATATAACCCTTAATACTTGATTGTATACTCAAAGTACCTACACAGTGTTTGGCTTATCCGACTCCGAACGTAAGCTTTTGCGAGTGCGTTTTCAAGTTCTGCACCGCAGGGGCACAGAGTGTGTATATACAAGTATACGGTGAGAGAAACGAGCCGACCGACCTACGCCCCGGCCGCGCGCCGATCACGAGGCGTGACCCCCACCCACAACCGCCTCTCCCGAGAGAGTCGTCGTCGTCGAGTCCCCTTGTGCATATAGCGGAGTGCAGTGCCATACGCATATACCACGGCACGGGCGAAACAGAGACGGAGAAAAAGAATTAGGCCCGTGTGCTGTGTGTGTGTGTGGGAGGAGTACCGAGCCGCCGCAGAAGCGCAGGCGGCGACACCCCCGGCACAGCCGAGGAGAGAGCCGGGCCGCAATCACGGGCGTCCGTCCTGCCCTGCCGAGGGAGCTCGGGTTATCGATCTGAGCTTTATACATATATACACACACACACACGCCACAACGTACAGCAGTTGATTGTGTATATGTAACCAACGGACTGAAGTACTACTTAAAAGAAAGGAGAGAGAACGCGTATATAGTAAAGTGGGCCCCGACCGAGCAGCAGGGAGCGCAGAGGGGCTTTACGAGGCAGCCGTATATATACCTACGTAGAGAGAGAGAGAGAGAGAGCGACCAAGAGACAGGTGCAGCAGCTGCGCGTCGTGGGAACGGTTACATAGTAGGTACGGGCCTGGCCTGCTGTAAAGGAAAAAAGAAAAAAAAAAGTATAAAAGAGATCAGGAGCCTGCATGTACAGGCGTTCTTGCAGTAAAAGGACGGCACCAGTGCGGCGTGTGTACAATACACGGAATACCTACCCTATACTTGTACAATAGAACGGCAGCCTATCCGGGTGCCAATAACCCGAGTCAATAGGCCTGCGCGGGGTTATGTGCGTGCGGTGCTCGTGACGAGAGTCGGGAGAAGCAGCAGCTGCAACATCCTCGAGAAGGCAAAGATCAGTCGTTCCCAGGGGACGAGTGGGAGGGGCGTCAAGGGAACGAGCAGGAACAGTGTGGCCAAGAGTAGCCGGAGATGAGCGAGGGCAAGCCGAGACCGGTGTCGGAGCTCGAGCCCGAGTACGCGGCCCCCTCGGCTGCAGCTGCTTCTGCCTCCTCGGGCACGAAGACGGCCTCGGGTGGTTCGGCCACGGGCCCGGGCTGTGGCTGTGGTGTCCCGGTGCTCGCTGCTGCGGCGCCGGCTGCCTCCTCGACCACGACGATGGCCACGGTGGCTACGAGCCCGAACGCCCGCAGCGATCCAACCATTACGATCAGCATTAGCCCCACGACAGGCGGACAGTTCGATATCACCGTCGACAGGGGCGAGAGCGTCGAGAACCTCAAGAAGATCATCTCCAAGAGGCTCAAGGTCGCCAAAGAGCGAATCTGCCTCTTGTACCGGGACAGGTGAGTGTGCATAACCAAATTTTTTGTTTTCCCTTTGCTCATCCCCCTCGTCCCCATTTCATTTATGTAACAAGTACCCTGATGTTTCTCAGCGAGTACTTTATGCTCCGAAATCGCGAAAATGGAGTTTATCTGTGTGTTATTGTTTACTTTGTATATTTTTAAATGTGTATGTGGTATACTGGCTGTATAACGTAGGTCAAAGTTTATAACATCAACAATTGCAACTATCTCTTAAGCGCCTATATATAGAAAATCGAAGGACAATCGAGGGCAAATACCTTTTGTATATTGAAATATCTGGTGTATTTCAAGCGCGTGAAAATGGGCGTGCTAATCCGAGTTACATGTATAGTATAATCGTATGTGTACATGGGATGGGTCAACGTATAGGTACTACGTATTACACACATTTATTCACCCGAACAAAAAAAAAAAAAAAAAAAAAAAAAAAAACAGAGCACGAGGCTGCAGCTGTGCAATGTGAATTAATACCCATTAGTATAAAGTATAGTTATACTTGATTCGCTTACATAAAAAGACACGAGCAAACAATCAAGCAAGCAAGTGGGTATTGTAATAGAAAAGGGAGGGAGAGAGAAAGCACGTCGAGTACAGTAAATGTGTAAAAGTATAAATAAAACAGCCCACAGTAGGAGAGCAGTGTACCGAGAGCTCGGGCGATCATTGAAACGCATCACGTTATTATCTCGTTCGCGCTGTCGACGCCTTTCGTCGTGTCAACCCGAGCTCGCATTAATTAAGACAGAGTCGCTCCAAATCACTCAGATGTTCGATCATTCCCTCGATCATTCCCATTACGCTACGCTACCACACTCTCCCATTTGATGTACTTACTTACATTGACCTCTCTTGCTTTAAGATGAAATCGCAGTTGCTATACATCTCTCTAAAGTACTTACACAGGTATCTTTTGTCCTATCGTACACGTTGTAATATAATTTTTTCTTTTTTATTGCAAAAAAAAAAAAAAAAAAAAAAACCAGTGAGTGTTTTCCAACTGATTTTATATATTCCTCAAATTTAATCTTACGCGACAAAATATACATGTACCTCAGCCCTAAAAACTTGTAGTTTTTTTTTTTCCTGTATTGTATACACCTTGTATTGTATACTTGTACACTATCGTAGAGGCGGCTGATCTACTGTTCCTCGTACACACTGCAACAACTGGAGTATGAGGCACAAGGTAAGGTATATTCTTTGATGTGTGCTCGCAGGAAGGGGCCAGGCCGACTCACCCAACTGTACACCACTACACAAAAAAAAAACTTGCAAGCATTACGTACATAAAAATGTACATGTGTTGTATACTCAACTGACATTTCTGGCTCTCCGTACGTGCCACGGATTTCCGATACAACCTATGTATAATATATATACACACACATGTGTGTACTGTGTTGCGCCAGAATTTTTCCCATCGTCTATACTTTATACTTACACGCTGATAGAGTCAAACAGAGCTCGAGGCTGTAGAGTGACGCGTTTGCGTGGGGGGTATTAAGGATGTGAGTCAGGGCGTCGTAAAAGCAATGGAATCATCGTTTGCCTCGTGGCCGCCGATGCCGATGATGAATTGGGCCCGCAGTGATGGCGCGGGTACTGCGGCGTTATATTTCTTTCAGAGATACACCAGAACAAGGGTGGGGGCAGCTCCAGGGTAGGTACACGTATAGCTGCAGGGGGAGATGCGTTGATGCCCCTGCAGCCTATACACAGCTGTGCAATATATACGAGGAAGGGAGTTGTCGTCTCTCTCTCTCTCTCTGACAGCCACGGCGAGGAGAGGGCGAGGGTATAAGGGGACAACGGCTTCCAACTCTCTGCCGAGTTATCGATGCGGAGGAGGCCTCCTCAGCTTACAAAAATTTTCACCATCGCTACTCATCACCCATACACACAGCTGGTGTGTACGATAGACAATATTGGTGTGTGCACATGTTAACTTTGCTTTTATATACATTGATTGCGCACATTATACCTCAGAAAAATATATACATAACATGGCAAGTAGCGAGTAGCGCCTTTTTATATATGCCTACACGCCGATCGATCTATCGCACTTTAAGCGCTCAATAAGCTCGCGTTACTGCCGCTCCTCCTCCTACTCCTTCTGATACTCCTCCCTCTTCCGCTTCCTTACATTTTTCGCAACGTGTTTTATTTGAATTTTTTTTTTTTAATTTATTTTATAGTACAACGGCCCTGTGGCTATTAATTTATTACATAAAGTAAAGTTATTCCCCTACTCTCACAAAATACTTGCGATGGCTTGTCCAAAGGTCTAATGAATGTACATGCATTGATTGTTTGGCGAATAATAAGTACTTAATTGTCAAATTGAAAAATAAAACACCAAGTATTGTGTTTACAAAATGTAGATTTACGAATTAAATGCCCCTTCGATATAGTTAGGTATTATACTCGTGTTGACCGTGTGTCTTTTCGCTATAGCTCTCTGGTGCGCAGATTTCTTATTTTCTTTTTCTCCCCGTTCCCTTGTATACGCTTGTATACGCTTGTATACGTGCTTACTGGGCGTCTTCTCTTCTCCTCGTGTAACAACAACGACGACGACGGCTGCTCATACTTGTTAAATTATACTACCACGGCTATACTACTTTGCCAACGATGACAGCGCACGAATATAAAGTGTATAACTTGTGCCGTGAATGAGTCGGAGAAACAGAGAGAACAGGAGCCGATGATGTGTCGTTGTTGCTACCTCCTCCATAGTCGCGGTTTCTATAACTCATTATAAATCATAATACAGATCACCCAGTTGTAGGTATACTATTATACATATCCACATAGAAAAAAAAATTTTTTTTTTTTTCACGACTCTTTGCGACCAAGCGTTCAATAGTAGTGCTTATGAAATTTTCCAAAAAGAAACTCTACTTGCGCATACTGTTGCAAACACGTCGAATCGAAAAGGATGTATGGAGTACATTTTGGAGCATCGATTGTTCGCTTATAGTTTCGGGTGAATTTTGGGTAAAATCGATGAGAGTTTGTTAAAGCCAGAGTCTACTTGTTGGTGTATACGGAAAACTCGATTTAAAGCGACAAAAATCATACATAATAATAATATATGAAAGAGGGAACCTCCGGACACGGTTTTTGCCGATAATTTGGAGTATGTAAGATTCGCACGTATCATCATTCGAGCGGGACAAAAAATAATAAGCAACGGGTTGGCGCATCCGGCGATCAACCACCTCAACACCCTCCATCATCGTAATCTACGATATCTGACGCTCCTCAACAATAACAACAATCATCCCGGCCGTTGATGTTGTTGTAACAAACACTTCATAACGTATTAAAAATTTATAAAATATCTTTCGCTGCGGTAGACGCATCAGCAACGTAGACATTATATTATAGGCACCGACCGTGGGTTTCTTGCTGCCCAATGTTGGCCGGGCGTACCCTTCCTATATATAGTACACCTCGCTACTTCTTCCCTCTCGAGCAGAGTAGGGGCAGGCATATATATACAAATTAGGCATCATCGACCTACGCGTTTTAGGCTCTACTTATACATATACACACGTATATGAAGAAGGTTCTTATAGGAAGAAGAACAAATGGCGGCACCGACGCGATATTATTATTTTGGACGCGGCAGTAGTACAAATGCCGTGTGGGCAGGCGGCCTACGAAGCCGCTGAAGAATACAAGAAGCCAGAGTTTAACCATTGGTGCATATACATATAAGTATAGCTTTGTACGTGGGAAGCGTTGACGTTGTTGGGATGGAGGGGCAGCAATTCTGGCACATACAGATAGATGTATATATGTACATAAATATACGCGTAACGATGCTGGCTCGGAGATGGGCAATGCAGGGGATCCGGGCGCGCACCACGTAGCTCCTACGTATAGGTATATTATGCATGCTTTACTGTAACGCTTCATATACGCCCCAACTCGAGGAAGCGAGAAAGCTTGCAAGCCAGGGATGGATATATATATATATATATATATATATACGTACATGTATATTAGTTGCTTATACTGCTGATGCCGAGGAGGAGGAGGAGGAGGAGGAGGCGCGTGCACATACATACATGATACGTACGCGACCGCCCCCGCTCGTTCTCTTTATATCTTAATATCGTTCTTTCAAACGTATCTGCTCGCCGTTCCTTTTCCGTTCGCCTCTATTTTTTTTAATTATCATTTTTGGGGGAAAAGCCAACTCGCTACGTGGAGTACCCAACAATTTATATACGATATATACTATATCAGTATTGTTATAATATGATGATAAAAAAAAAAAAAAAAAAACTTTGCATCGGCGCGATTAGTAACGATGATGAGTAATCAATTTATTTATCATGGGTCTCTCTCGCGTGCGGTGTGCATCAGACAGGTATTATTGTACAAATACAAATGGTATTGAGAGAAAGCTTCAATGTTAATCCAAACGTGTATTCGGACACAGTGTGTACATTGTATTATGTATTATATACACATTTCACGGGAAATCTTTTCTTGATTGATACGATATTACGTATATGTATAACGACTCGGTCACGTAACACACGGCGTCATCGTCGCTGTTGTTGTTGTTGTTGTTGTTGTTGTTGTTGTTTTTGTTATAATACATATAAAATACCGCGTGGACAAGTAAACGACGAGCGATTGTGTCAATTTGGAAACGACATCTCTTCTTCGATGCTTGTATACATTTCATTATTATTCCCAAGGCATGTTATACGGGTGGGTATATCCATCCCGTTTAAATGAACAAACGAGGCGCTGCTGCTGATATACATATTATATATATATATATATATATATATATATACACACGTTTGCGCAACTGACAAGGGGCTTACACATCGAGGCGCGTCTCCTCTGCAGCCCGTAGGCACACACCACACGTAACGTATACTCGACTTTGTAATAATGTTGGTAAACGTAAAGGGCGAGCAACGCCTGCCGGTGTGCGTTTGTTGCCAACCTCGTATACATCTTACACTCATGTATTATATCATATATATGTGACATTACGTAAAGCTCAACGGGGTGGCGGGGTCTGAGATCGCAATTTCACAAATTGTGACGAAATTTCAAGTTATAAAGTACCTAAGTATAGCTGCTACTCCGTGATGATACGAGCTAAACATCATCCGTTTCATTGAAAAATATATCCACTACTACCATCGCATGAAGAGAAATGTATTTTTTAAAAGGAACTTTTCAAAAAAAATAGACCCATATGGGTTGTTGGCGCGTGTACGTATTTATTTCTCTCTCTTTCGTCGTAAGTGCACCCAAGTTTTTAATATGCCAATATAAAACGACGCTGCTAGTATAGGTACATGTGATACGTGAGCGCTGCAGCACGCAGACCGAGACGCAGACGTCCGAGGCGTCGTTGTCGTGTTGTTTTGTTTAACTTTTTTTTTCTCCTCCGTGTAGATATGATGAAGCGTAATTGTCGAGGGCGTCGAGGGCGGCGGTGGGCGTCCGGGTCACGAAATAATCCTCTCTACCATCGCTGCGCGGCACATGTGTATATGTATATGTACATGGTATATACGTGCTACAGTCGGGCGGCCAACCGCTCGTAGGCGGGTGGGTGGAAAGAGCATAAGGTACGTATATTTAGTGTGCTACAAAGTCGCGAAGAGTGGAGGAGGAAAAACACGAAGGCGCCGCGGTAGTAGCCTTTTTTTTCTATATATATTTATACGCACGCGTTTCGCCCACCCTCGCTCTCTTTTTTTCCCTCTGCGCGTTATTTTATTTTTTTTTTTTTACGCTTTCCCTATACGCGCACATCGTCACATTAGGTGTATTTTACACATACACGTGTCTCCATATGTATCTCGTTGGCCCCCGCAGCTGGTGCTCCTTTGCCGATGCCTGGGCGTTAATAATGTATGCTCCGAGAATCGGCTATTACCGTACGAAAAGCGTGAGCGGACAGTATATACCCACCACTGCAGCAACTCCATATATAATACATGTATATGGGTCGTTTCACAAAAAAAAATTGAATATTCTCTTGCGTGTGTGGTGTGAGATTTTCGAAATTCGTATATCAGTGATTGGAATATCTTTTCTTTTCTTTTTTTCTATGTTCTGCAAGGTCCCAAGCTATATAGCTGGAAAACTTCGGACTTGGCTCTATTTGTAATATTTTTCGAAACCCCATCATAATGAATACAATTTCGTCAAAAACATGTAAATCCCTTACAGGCCCGTCATTACCGTAATGGTACTTTTTTGGTATTTCTGATGGGACATTTGCAACGTAATTTAACCTGCATATCAGACGCCCCTTACACGATACAGTCACCTATAGTCGATAATTTTTTCAAACCTACGGTAATGACCGTTTATTTTAACACTTATAAGACTTTTCGGATAGAACAGAAAAAAAAGTTAAACAGTCAATGCCTAGGCTCTACAAAAAGCAATAAAAATGTAATTTCCAAGTGCTTCGTATTTAGTGACATTTTTGTCCATTTATTTTTTTTTACATCCTACAGCCACGCAAGAAATTCTCTTTCAAACCAACCTCGAAAACGTATATTAACAAAAAGAGTAAGTTAACACTCTGTATACACAAAAATTCTGACTCGAAATATTAATTGAACCAACCATAAATATAAATGCAAGTTTCATGGGAGTATCGGGGTTTTTGTAAAATGGCCCATGTATGTACATACCACGCAAGCGTTGTCCGCACGCTGATTCTTTTCTTCCTCTTCGTTCCCCCTACGCGAAGCTTCTCTCCTCTCTTGGTCTCTCTCTCCACCTACAACCTATATATTTATCTTGTGTGCGTGCTGCTGCATGTGTGGGCACCAATGGGTATTTGTTTTTTTTTTTCTCCTTGTGCTCCCCACGCTTACACCCATTATAAATATTACACATATACACATATATATGTCCGTACAAAACATAAAGCCCCCGCGAAAGAGCTTTCGATTCTCTCGCCTCTGTATCTCTTTCACCGCTGTTCTTTGGCCTTTTTCTATCCTTCCCCCCATTCATAGGCATATATTGCAGAGGAAACAAGTATCTACCAAACTTGGTCCCATCGCTCCGATTTCCCTTTAACGCTATTCATATACGCACCGGAGTCGCTTTCAAAGCTCTTTTATTGTCATTATTCTGATTCGATTTAACAACCTACTTATCATTAGTTTGTACGAGCATAACATGACAAAGCGTAGGAAAACTTGCATGGATATAATTATATAATATGCATAAAGTAGGCACATTCAGCATCTATTAACATGCAGAAACTGTATGCTTGCAACATCGAAAGCTCTCGCTCGCAAGTATATATATATATATATATATACACGCGTGTGTCTGTACACTGCACCCACATATACACGTACATGTAGGAAGGTGGTTGTATTGTATAATTATGTAGCCGGTATATACTATATATAACAAGTGGTGGTGATGTTGCTGCGGATGTTGAACCGTGTGCTCATGGGATTCTGGCGCACGCATAGCAGCATAATAGCGAGGCATCAGCCCCTTTGGAAGCTGCAGAGCTTCGGAGCAGATTACACGTGTGTGTGTGTGTATACATAGCTGCTTGTATGTTATATGCATGTGTGTATACATGTATATAAAGAATAGGCGGGTGGGCAGGCAAGTCAGGAGGACTGGAGAAAGAAAGAAGAAGTAGGTAGTATAGAAGCGCTAGCGATTTATAAAAGAGCTGCTGCAGAAGGGGCGTATATAATATAGGGAACCCCACCTAGTGTGTACGGGGTACGTTATTGTATACACGCAGAGGAGTCCTATATATTCCTCTCTTCTCTCCTTTTGCCGATGCAGCAGCTATACATGTCTCTATCTCTCTCTTATTATTATTATTATTTTTTTTTTTTTTTTTTTCTTAGTTCCTCGAGAGTAGAGTTATCTGGCCGCGGACGGGGGTCTTTTCTGCTACTGCTGCCTCCACCCATATAATATACATATACACATCTCCTCTCCTATGCACGGTGCGTTGCACGCGCTCTTTTCTTTTTTCTTTTTGCCGGTGCACGAAGCATATTTATACGTGTACTTAACCCCTTGTATATACGCTACTGCTCTCTAATATACGTTGGGTTGTTAAAAACATATGCACATGTACGTATATATAATATACATATATATGTGTGTGTGTGTACACTTGCGCTCCCGATTCTCGTTTCCTCTTCTCGAGCCGTGGCGCACCGAGAGATCGCCCACTCTCTGCCGATTTCTCTCAGGGCAAGCTTTCACGATCGCACGTGCGAGTAAATTATACACGGGGCATGACCACATTTTTACACGCGCTCGCCATAACTTTTTCAATTTATTTATTTATTTATTTTTTTTTTTGTGCCCTCTTTTTGGTATTACGCTTAATTGGGAGGACTACTCGAATCCAGCTCTATTTTTTTGCACAATAGGTATTAATATATTATGTAAACTGTATAAATAAAACATATTTATTATAAATACGGTAAAAATCTCGTTGGCACATGTTGTAGATGATGGAATGTATCTCGAGAGAAAGATAGAGAGTGATGCGTGTATAAGAAAATACCTCGCTCGCATCACCACATCATCATCCTCATAATATATACCTTATATTATATACTTGCCTCATCGATCGGATATCTCGTACGTATACGTATACACACAAATGGAATCGCGTGTCTCTTTTTCTAATTGATTTTAATCCGACGAGAATATCTGCACTCTCTCTCGCTCGCGTATCATCATCATATAAGGCGCGCGGCGGCTAAAAAGGGACCCCTCCTATATGGAAAGGCTCGATAATGCGCCCAAGAGGGAGGCGAGTCGAGGCCGCACAGCTCTCTCGTGTGTGTGTGTATATATGCAGTGCGCGCGAGATAGAGCTGGCTTGTTTCTTCTTCTTCTTCTTCTTCTCTTTTTCTCTCTCTCTGTTTGATTCCCGAGAATCCCCACCGATGTATACCTATATGTATTATATTATCATATATACCTGTACGCCATGGCAGCGCAGAGTAGCATCCCTCGCTCGCTCGCAAGCCCGGAGGATATACCTTATATATACGTGGTGTGTGTATATAGGTGGCTGGCCCCCGGGGCTGATGCTCCCTCTCTCCGATGGGCTGTTCTTTCTCCATAGCAGGTCCCCGTCCGTCCTTACTTCTGCGTCTTCTCCTCTCTTGTCCAGCTCTCGGCCTCTTGATGGTTTCTCTCGAGGTTTCTCTTTGTGCAACATATATTATCTCCTCTCCTGCACCGGTACCACATATATACAGCCGTCGTATTTTAGGCACCCTTACATATGCATACAGCTGTAGTGCCAACCATACAGCCAACGTGGAACGTATATTTTATATATATGTATACTCGTGTATACCTTTTCCTTTTTCTTCGATTCCCTCGCCTATATACGCATACATACCTACCTATACCTCGCTTGCTCTCTCGGGTCGATAGATTGATATATATATATATATACATGTAAGCTTCCACTACCGCCTGTTTCTTCTTACTACATAATAATTAATAATAATGACAAAATTTATGTCATCTTGTCACTTTTTTTTTTTTTTTTTTTTTTTTTTTTTTTTTTTTTTTTTTTTTTTTNGCAGGCACAATCCACTGTGGACCAAAAAAAGAGGTCTCCACCTCTCTCACACACACACACACACACACCTTCATGGCTCGCCCGCTAGTGCTCGGCATCGGAGTTCATGTGCTATATATGTATAATACCATATGCAAAGCTGACTTACATGTTTTCTCTTCTTTATAACATGATGTTATATATACAGCTTGCAACTACTGTATTACCCAATTGCTACACCGACATGTACCTTATGTACCGTATGTACCGTATGTACCGTATGTACCGTATTATTATTATATGTATATTTATTATATACAGACGTACATTTGTGCGTTACATCATATCATGGTGTTATATTACAATAATATAAGATGTGCATCGTATTGTCTACTACTGCGCTTGGGCCATTGAACGCTACTCTCTAGCATAAGTATGTAGCCTGTGCGCGTAAATTCGTCTTTCTCTTACATTCGGTTCTAGAATATACATATAGGTTTACCATAACTACACGTGCATAATACACGTACCGTATACGTCTATAATGACAAGAACAACAATTGTTATAAGATGTTCCTATACTCTTCTATTTTGCTGCAAAAGCAGCAGTAGCTTATAAGCCTCACATACTGTCCCTTCGTACAGTCATATACACAAGGACACATGCAGGGCACCCCATTCACTTCTTACGTACTCTATACATGATGATGTACTATTGTGACATACTTCACTCATATGTACATATATACATACATAAGCGCACATGTTGCACGAGTTTGCATCCTCGCATGTAAGAATAATACACATACATAATATATGATGTTAAATTTTCTCGAGACTTCATAATAGACAATGTGTACCATCAAACAATCATAAAGCACACATGCATAGGCTGAAGGAACCAGACGTGAAATAAGTACCTATGCATCTCTATTGTGCGTGCAATATGTGTTTCATATACTTTTAGGTATAACATATGTGCACTTCTTCATACACCTATATTTTACTAACATTTTTATCTTTTTCTCTCATTGTCTCTCTGTCGCATGTGCCTGTACCTACAACAATTACTTATATATTTATAGTATAAGTGATTAAAGGCAACCAGCAGCATTGCATTGCTTCTAACGTGTCTCGAGTAAAATGAGGTTTTCCTTGATTTTGACTTTTTGCAATTCGGTGTACTTTATAAGTTACGTACATTATAAATATGTACAGGTGCATATTACGTGTGTGTGTGTATGCGTGTGTATGTACGTGTAGGGTGTATTAAGGTGTATTATGTTGGTTGCTTCTGCTGTAAAAGACGAGAGGTAAGAGAGATGCACGAGAGAGGCATGTAGAGCCTATTACATGCGTATATGTGTATTATATATATATATAGCATGATGCACCCTAGTACGAATGCATCAGGTTCTTCTCTGGCTGCGCTGATGCACTGGCTCTGGCTCGTTTGCTCGAGGCCGTCTTATAACCAGTGCCAGCGTCTCCTCCTCCTCCTCTTCCTCCTATATGTCCTATACCTCTCAGCTGCCTACTTACCTTGGAAAGGTCGGAAGTGACGAGGTATCTCTCCCCCCCTCCTCCTCTCTCTCTCTCTCTCTTTTCTCTCGCAGGACCATCATCTTGTGTGTGTGTGTGTGTGTATATATGTTCGTGTACATAATACATTCTGATTGTCCTCTTCCTCCTTTACCCCTCATTCTCCTTCTTCGTCTCATCCTCATCCCTTTTTCTTTCTTCTTTTTTTTTTTCTGCACTCCCATCTCTTCTTCTTTTTCTTCGTCTCTCTCATCTGTTTTATCCTCGGTTTTATCTTCTCCCCTCCCCTTTTTTCCCTCTCTCCTCACTTCTTGGAATCCGCACTGCTGCTGCTTAAGCTTCTCTCCCCCTTTTTTTTCTTTTTTTTTTCTCCCCATTGATAATCCATCGAAATTTTAGAGAAGTACTTAAAATTGTATGAGATGTAGTAAGTATTGTAATGGATGTTTAACAATGTGATAATATACCGATGGACATAATATATGAAACTTCCCAAGTCGATCACGTGGAGCCAACCATGTATTTATGCGCAATTTATGTCATTGAATTCGTGAATTGGTTTGCTATGAGTACATAAGAAAGTACGCGAGTACGAATTGAATGAAGATTTGAAATTAATAATGAACGAAGCTGCGATGGTCTCGTCAATTATGACTGTGATTTCCGGCGATGGTGAGCGCCTCTTCTTTTTTGGCCAACCCAACGCGAGCCGACGAGAACTGCTGCAACAATAACTCGAGGACCTAAAAATACACCTCCTATTAGGTACCTCTGACCTCTACGCCAAACAGTCGAGGTATTATAAGTACTGCACGCACATCTATACGTTATAAGGCCAGAGTAAGAGAGAGAGAGAAGGAGAGAGAACTAGGTACAAAGAGTATATATAAGTGTTCACAGATGCCTAACACGGCATGGCTTTTAAAATCGAACAAACCAAAGTCGAGTATAATACCCTTGTGTGCGTGTGCATAATATACGTATGATATACTAACAAGAAAATGCAGTAACAGCAGCAGCTATGTTCTACACAACAGCTGTGTGTGTGTGTGTGTGTGTGTGTGTGTGTGTGTGTGTGTGTGTGTGTGTTTGCAACAACCTAGGAGGTAATGGTGTATATAGTACGTATACGCGATGTGGGCTCGATAAATCAGAGTTCCGTTGCCGAGCTACGTGTAACGTAACGACTAGTGTGTATATTTATATATGTGTGTATAGGTAGGTGTGTGAAGTGAAGAAGAAGAAGAAACGATCCATAGTAGTATACAATACATTTATATTATATCCTCGCGTATGCAAGTATAACAGTCCCAAGAGCCGAAAATGTTGCCGGCTGCAGTAGTATGGCCCTTTCTCTCGTCCACGATAAGTATATATACCTACTGCAGGCACAATCCACTGTGGACCAAAAAAAGAGGTCTCCACCTCTCTCACACACACACACACACACACCTTCATGGCTCGCCCGCTAGTGCTCGGCATCGGAGTTCATGTGCTATATATGTATAATACCATATGCAAAGCTGACTCTCTTCAGCAACCGGACATTTAAATGAACCCCCAAAAACTCGGCTCGTCATGGTGCTGATGCAACAAAGAAGGAACGTAATATATATATATATAATTTTTTATGTCGAAGCATAGGTCGCGGCAGAAACAACGCCGTTTACGTGCAACTTTTGGGATTTTCAACCCATCACGAAGGGCGATGGCTTTGATCATATTATACTTACTTATAACACAACATACCGATCACAGAAGCCGCTTACGCGTAATGCAACACTGCATATACGTATATTCATTTTACAACATGTGTATAAAAATACACGTATAATATTATATATATATATATATATATGTGTGTGTGTGTGTGTGTGTGTGTGTGTGTGTGTGTGTGTGTGTGTGTGTGTGTGTAACGTGTACGGGTGCACTTGCAATTGCGCATATATGAACATTTGTATGGTTTACAAGTATATTACCTGAAGCATACAGCTGCCATGTACCTATGAACCCATACTTGCAGGTGTAAGTCGCTGTATGTATTATATGATATACTATGTATAAAATATACTGTGGCAATCGAATGGCCACATACACACACATAAAATCCTGCCGATATATATACTTATAGCGTAGCATGCGGTTTTCCCAGAGCCCCCACCTCTCTCTGGTGCATTGAATGTACTTAATATCGTGCTCACTTCTCGCTTTTACCTCGGTCATTTGTAATTGAAATACATTCGAGTACGTGCCTTTTTTTTTCACCTCCTTCTCCTTTCTCACACGAAATAACTGCGTAGTGGGGGGGAAAAAAAGTACTCTCCCTAAAGATGGAAGGGGAGAGAAAAAAAAAAGGTCATCGAGACTCCATTGATTTATTTTTGTTGGGAAAGAGTCACCTGTATAGGGTTACGATATATGCGTACACGGGAAGATGGATTGACGAAGAAACGTGTGGATGATTGCAGGGAAAAAGCGTACAGGTGCGTGTACAGGGGAGCATATACATATAATATATGAAGGAAAGAGAAAGAGAAGCGCAAAGCACTCGGGAGAGTAGCGTTATATGGCGAATAATAACAATCATAGTGGTAGTTGTACTATAAATCCCAAAGAGTTAAATTCCATTGGAATGAGTGGATATGTGCCATATGTATATCTATATATTACTATATGCGAAGGCAAAAGAAAAAGGAGAAGTATATAGTGGCAACGGACTCTCTGCCGTGCGTGTATGAATGTATATATATATGTATATACACGTTTAGCTCGTATAGATATGGCTCGCGACCGTTGCCTATATGGTATATAGTAATAAGAATAATAATAATAATGAGAATAAATAAGGCCAAACACAGTAGACTTTGACCAGCGCATCCTCGACAACAATCGTAAAACACTCATCAGTCATGATTGCTAATATTGTTACTACCTTAATAAAATAAATACGCAAAAAGTAAGCAAAGTAATGAATTTTTTTGTAACTTCAACATAATAGTAAATGTATTCTCATCACTGAAATATTTTCGAAGCGAAATATATCGTAAAATATAAGCAGTTTATGATAAGCGAAAAAAAAAGTAAAAAATTTTGTATGTAATAAGAATAGCGATGAGAATAACTGAAGNTAATATATATATACGTATATAAATCGTAGAAATACAATCCCGTAGAGAGCGAAAGTCAGCGCGGTGCTCGTAACCTTGAATATCTCTAGCTCTCCGTCTCTATAATGTCCATTATCCTCCGTTCCCTCTCTTCTTCCTCCTTCTCTTTTTGCTCCAGCAGCCGGTGTGTATGCGCACATCAGACCATTGCCCATCGGTGTCTACAATGTACCTGTATGATACTTACTACTGGTGTGTACAGCTCGCAAGAGAGGATTCCATAGGTGAATAATAACTACGCTGGGGGTAAGGTGGGGCACGATGGGTTTTTTTTTTCTCTTATACAGTGATAAGTACAATTGAGCAGAAATGTTGCGCTGAAGATTTCCCTGTATAAAGTTAAAAGTATTATACGTTACAAGAGGTTTTTTTTTTTTTTTTTTGTTAAAAAAGATTTAAAAAATTTTACCAAGTATTACTTACTGCAGCTCGGAAAAGAATGAAGAGCGCGATGAGAAATTTCAATCCATCCTCTTTTCCTCTTTACGGATACTTATATGCAGTAGTGAAGCTGCAACATATTATACCTACACATCTTAAATGTATTTGATCCTATTAAACGGCACAAAAAAGTAATCTCCCATCGTTCGGGGGAAGTGGGGTGGATGTGGTTTTCTTTATGTTATAAAAATTTTACAGGTCCTCGACTTATTTCTCCGTTCTGATGATTATAACAATCGTATACTTATATTAATATAGATCCAAATGAGCTTTTCCCACATCGCGTGCCCCCTGCCCCTGCCACCGAGTGCCATACTCACAGCTATGATTCACCCATACGTGCCCCCCCTCCCCCTCTGTATATATATACACATATATTCTTTTTTTTCTCCATCTCTATCTCGCTCTCTCTCTCGTTGCCGCTGTTGGTTGTATACAACCCTCCTCTCGCCTACGCCATTCCCGAGACACAACGGCACAAGTGTCCGATGCTGGATGGCGGTCCTTTGAGCAGCCTCCGCTCTCTCTTTCTCCCTCCGCATTCTCTTCTCCTCTGGTTTCGTTAGTGCGCGCGTGTGTGTGCATATATATACACTGGTAAATGTACATACACCCACACGAATATTGTACGTATATATATATATATATCCATACGCGCCGCCGAATCATCGACCGGGGAATTTCGGCCTTTCCGGGCGCTCGCTCGTTCGCCCGGTTATGGCTCTTCGTCGTAGTATATCCTTATGCGTCGTCGTCGCCATCGTCGTCGTTGTTGCCCGCACACGAAAAAAAAGCGTACAGTCTCGGATTGGGTGTACAATACGAGTATATACAAGTATATCATGTATACCGGTCACTCTTTTTCTCTCTGCGTTACGTACATGCACTCCGCACTGTGCCTCATAATATTATACGTTTGCATGTGTACTTTTGAAAACACTTTTTTTTTTTTTTTTTTTTTCCGTACGCACGTATTTTGTGTATGTACATTTGGTACAACAACAAAATCTCGTCCACCCGATCGAGGCTGACAAAAAAAAAATAGTCATTGCTTTCTTTTGGGACTATTTCCCTCTGTACCTATTTCGGGATTTAATTCGTAGCTTTTTATTCATTATTATTAAAATCAAACGAGAATGCTAAACATGTACTTGAGAAAAACCATTCCTACCACACGTTGTGCGGAAAGTCCCCTCTGATGATGCAGAGGGAACTATGTTGTTGGGCTCTTTTTTCTACGTGACGATACACTATCGATTCCCTAATCGTAAATGTATTAGTCACGCGCGTTATTTATTTTCGTTGCATGCGAGAATTCGTCGATCTGAATCGTTTTGAATTCATACAATAAACTATAGCTTTGATAGCTGGTACATGGGCGTGGGTACGGGTGTTGCTCGAAATGGAAAAACGGAGCGTTAAAGAAGGGACAAAAGCGTGAAAACCTACGCATTTTCCACGTCAAATCAAATAAGGTACCGTCAAAAGTTGTCGTATGCAGGTCGTCTCGAAGAAGAAGGAAAAAAAAGAGCCGCGCAACAGCTGCTCGTATGTGCTTAGTTCGAATTCTTTTTTTTTTCTTTTATCACAGCGAAAACAAGCTTCTTTTTTTTTTTTTTTTTTTTTTTTCATCGAACATGCGGTAATGAGCACAAAACAAAATCGTTGCTACACAATAATCATGTAGTTGGGTGTCTATATATAACATAGCCGTCCTTTTTTACGCTCACATGTAGATGTTAAAATCGTGGCAATTACTATTGGGTGGCTTCAAGTATTCACACAACAATATGTATTATACGGGCGCGCGCTTGAAATGCGAAAATCATACCTTGCCACTACAGCAGAGTGTATATAGTATAGTTGTAAGTAAGTAGCGTCAGTAACAGCAGAGAATGAGCAAGTAAACGCAGCCTATATAGTATGTTAGCCTTGAGCTCAACCAGCGCACACACGCGCCCGCAGATGCAACCGAGCACCGCAGTAGTGTCAATATTTTTTCCAAATACAGAAAAAAAAGAAAATACCGATGGAGTGCGCTGTGAAACACACTTTTTTTTTTTTTTTTTCTTATTATCATTACTCTCTTTTTCCCTCTGTCGCTCTCTCAAGGTGTGTTTCCGAACCGTGTAACAAGTGTGCATTTCACGTATCCACATACGTATATAAAAATCTTACGAGCGTATATATATATACCATACACACATTGCATGGGAATGCGCGGCAGTGGTGCATGGCTCTCTCCAAGGCTCTTTCCCTTTTCAAAGAGCCAAGCCGAGGTTTTCTCTCCCCCCCCTCCTCCGTTTGCCACTACAATGCACACCGCGTATCCATCACACGCAGCGCATCCTTCCGCTAATTTATACAATATTTTCCAACTCCGGCGCGTGTCTCTCTCCAAAGACGCAAAATTTTCAGATGCAAACGATTCGGATACCGATTCCCCCCTCCCTCCTCTGCGCGGGGGGAAAACACGATGTTTCGAAACGCGATTCGCGGACTCGGCACGAAAATCGTCACGCTTTGCTGCAGTTATACAGCAAACGACGTAAGTATGTGCTTACGCAATCCCTCGAGCGAAACGTGAATAAAAAAAAAAAAAAAAAAAAAAAAAAGCTCGTGTACATACAATACGCGTTGTATTTAGAAATACATTTTTTTCGTTGTCTCGTCTCTTTTACCCCCCTTTCCCTCGCAACTTTATCTTGACGCGCTCTCTCGTGTACACGCGATCGATTCTGTTTGCGGTGGCAATGGGTTGTATATACCATACAACTGAAAATCTCGAACTAATCGACCAAGAAAATCTATCTCCTCCTCTCCGAGTCTGATAGTTTTATCATATGCATGTCGAGCTGGAACTGATGCGAGGATCGAGACGTTTGGTTAAAAAATACAACACGTTACAAGGTACGCTTTGCAACCTGAATTGAAAAGTTTTACCTGTACATACGTACTTATATATACGTACCCGTCACGAGAAAAAGATAAGCAACAACAGCTGCTACCTCCTCCTCCATTTCTCAGAAGTACATCTCCGACAGAGTACACTGTGCCAACCCGATGCTTTTGTTTTGATTAATTTTTACAACGCCACCGGGAAACTCGGGGGGTTGTTATCTATATTTAATCAAGGATTTAGCCCGAGTTTTTTCTTGTACTGGACACGTTGTGCATTTTATGATTAAAATTTAAAAAAAAAAACGTACCCATCACCTTAAAAAGGCAAGTTAAACAGCAAAGACCTTCGAAAAGATCTGATTAATTTGTTAACGATACAGCTGGTGCGTCGTCGGCGTCAAACGACACCAGTAGATTATAATATACATACATAACATAATTTATATTTTTGGTTCAAAACACGTGTGTGTCTTTGATATTACTGTTTGAAAAAAAAAAAAAAAAAGACGACAGCACAGCTATCCCAGCTATACAACACTTGTAAAAAGAGCGACAAGCACAGCGCATCGATCCACAATGAACGATCGAGTTGGCAAAGCGAGCAGTTTTATCGCACGTTAAGACACACAGGGTACACGTTACAATAATAATTGTACACAGGTATTGGAGGGAGCTCGTTCGTTTGGGGTCACACGGCACTGGGAAGAGCTCCACAAAGAGCGAGAGCCGCGCGCTCGCGATTAAGATACCATCCCGTGTGCTCAATCTTTCCGCGAATCTTGTCGTGCTGTCAAGTCAAGTATGTTATACGTACACCGGGTTCGCGCTCTCCTCTACTAATCGCCGCTGTTTTATATGTGTATTCTTATATTATACTTGTACTACAATACACTTATCCACATTACGTGTACATACTTGCACGTAAAGATTTTTGATTCTCGATCCGTGACGCTTATACTCGAGTGCTGTCAGCGGCGGTGGCGGTGGGTACACACATAACACTTGGAGTCGTTGGACATTGTCTAAGTCGGCCTTGCCTTATGTATACCTTTAAACACGCACTTACACACGCATTAGACTGAAAGAGTACCTCTCCACGCGCGAAAGGAGCAAATAAAGATAGTACATAAAAAAAAAAAAAAAAAAAACAAGTGTATCCTCCACCAGCACCGAGATGGATCGAAAGAAAAAAAAAAGACTCGCTCACACACAAAGTGTATAATGTACAGAAGTACACTTTACACCAACACACTGCGAGACAAAAAGGATCGGGCGAGCGAGGGGATACACCATGCATATATATATATATATACATTATCTTATAAACGTTCGCCCGATTTACGGTTAATTTACCGTTAACACACACTCACTCTTGCTCGGACTGTTAAACTCCAAGGTGTAGGTATACTTACACGGACAAACTTGGAGGAGAAAATCATGACTCTCCCCTGTACTTGTCACGAGAGAGTGTGTGAGTGTGAGTATTAGCATCGGAGCAGGTGTATACAATATATCCTTACCGTATACCGTGCTATCAAGGTTATTAGCACCTGATGCGTGCCTCGTGTTTACTCACTAGGTATATATTATACACACTTCTAAACTCCTCGACCTTCATATTAAGTATAATATAAGCTCTCTGATGGACCGTGCCTCGTGCGTACATTATACAGAGGTGTATATAATCATACACGTGTCGTGGAATCTGTACACATATTATGTATTCAAATATTATTATTTTCGGAGCCAGGGTGATTAATTGTATGCGCGAGGTACACACCATCATCGTCGATGATCAAACCTCTACTCGCCTCTACATGTACACTTTGTATATATTTCTTCTTCTTCTTCTTTTTTTTTTTTCTTTCTCCTCATTCAAATTATAAATACAGATTACTTTGAACGGCAATTGCCGCGCCTGCTGCTGTACCCGCAATTGGCTCTAATTTTTCATTTTCGTACGAGCAGCAGTAATATATTATAATATTTGATTTTAATGGGGAAATGTATATGTATATAAACTCTTGACCTGACAAATCGGCAATTTATTCTTCTTCTGGTACCGGTAAACAACTGTTGTGCAAAGCAATGGTTTTTTATTTATTTATTTTTTTCTTTTTTATTACCTTCAATTTCAAACAGCATAGTACGAGAGCGCAAAAGGTGAACCAGGCAACAGAGAGAGGGGGTATACGGTCTCTCTCTCTCTCTCTCTCTGTGCACCTGCGAGAGGGTTTACGTCCATTTTCGCATTCGCGGTTTCGTACCATGTATATACCTGTGTAATGTAGGTGTGTGTAACTATATATGCCCGCACGTAGCCGGAAAGAAAAGTAGCGGGTCGTTCTGGTTCGTGTTGCCCCTTCCCCTGCCCTTCTTCTTCTTATTTCTCTCCTCCCATCCTGCAGGGGCCGCGGGCATCCGCTCTCGCGATCAAAGTGCGTGCGTGTGTAAGGTATCACATGCGTATATTATACCCCGCCGCCGCGGCTTGCTTGCAGTTGTTTAAAAAACACACACTTGCGCTGCTGCACTCTCCCATCGAACACTTCTTTTTTTTTTTTTTTTTTTATTACATTTTAGCGAGATTAAATTAATGGAATACGTGCCCACGTGGCACAAAATGTGTGTTGTACCAGTTGGTGCGTCATCCCTCGTGCAGAGCTGCTATGGATTATACGCTCAACCAGCCGCGGTGTGCTTAAATATACTGCGGCTGTGCGCAAAAATGCCTCTCGTTAATTGCACGCAACGACGCTGATGTATGCACTGTCGATACAATACTTGCCGTATAAAGAGAGAAAACAATTTTTTTTTTTTTCATTCAAGATTACAATTCTTGGGATTATTGCAAACTAAACTTGGCTAGTAAAAAAAATGTTATATTTGTTTTCGACACTACTGCGTCTACGAGCCAAGATTAAAGAAAAAGTGTCTGTAAAAGAAAGTGTACGTCAGTTACATATTTTACAAGCGCGTGTAAAAAAAAAATATAAATACATAAAAGATTTTGAGCTGTATGGTGAGCCATGAGACCCTATATACATGCGCGCATTCATTTAATAGGTGGTGGCTGCTGACGTACGCGCGACAGAGCCTGTAATATGTAACACGAATGCTATAGAGCGCACAAAGGTTTCTCTTTCACGATCGCGTCCGTCCGGTTCTTTCTTTTCTTTTTTTTTCATCCTCCATCGTACACATGTACAGGTATATACATATACTTAGCATGTGCTTTCTCAGCGGTAACGTCATCCTCCTCCTTTTTAAACTCATGCTTCATCCTTCGATCGTTGTAATGGACATTATTTTTTAATTTTTCTGTCCCCTGACATTATCTGAAAAAACCTCGAAAAGCTTGTTGCAATGATGAGTAAATCCAATAGGGTGTCCAGTCTGCCACCCCTCAAACACAATAGTTCAAAGAAGGACACGTTGTTTTTATTGCGCGACATCGAACTTTGTCACGGGAGCGTAGGTAACCACAATGGTACACGTTACACACGTATATATAGGTATAGGTATACATACCTCGACCTTACGTTCATTATTCCTTCCATTAATGCCACACACGAGAGCTTGTCTTACGAGACTCGGGCGTCAGTGTGTTGGCGCGTGGATAAATAGTACTCTGGAGTCGTGCATGCAAAGTATAAATATATATAATTGACTCCGCGAATTCGTATGGTGTACAAAATGCGTTTGTGTCTCCGTGTGGGTGTGTGTTTAAACATATATACATTACGTGCAAAGGTGTTCCTGTACGCGAGACACGCGTAATCGCTGAAAAGGTATAAAGAAAGGAGTGCACGTCAGCGCTCAATGTGACCGTGTAACTATGTGTCATGCCATATGTAAAATACACGCACACGTGCAATGTGTCACTGGAAGACTATTGTAGTAGGTTTCCTTTTTTTAGTAAGTATACAGTATTGTGGTGGACAAGCCCCGAAACTCATCGTTTGGTTACAAACAGGATAATGATGATTCATATATGTATACCCGTTTTGGACCAAATATAGGTGAAGAATGTTGTATAGCCAAAGTATAGGAGGTGAGGTAGCAAAAAAATGAGATTTGAGGCTTTTTTTTATCTATACTTGCTCACGTGGTACATATGATTTTTTTTTTTTTTATGATAATAGATAATAGTTTTTTGCTCCACTGGAGCTAAAGCAAAAGCTATACTTTTGGTCGAAGTCAGCAAAAAGAAAAAAGAAAAAAAATGTATCATATGGTGCAGTAGGAGCAGATGCAGGAAGTGTATGTATATATAAATGTAAAGTTACAGAAACTGCTCAAAATATTTTTGTTATTGTTCATTTCGCTTTTTTCACCCACAATCGGGCTTTAGCTCAAATTGTATACATGTAAGTAGGTACAGGTATACGAGTATATAATAGGTAATTAGCACCTTATATCCGTGAAGCTCTTAACTCGATGCAATGAATTATTAGTACCTGCACATATTTTATACATATATATAAGACGCTCTGAACGCGCAGCTATACTTATGTAAACAATGTGTCCGGTGGCTGCAACTCTGTAATTTTAGCCGCACGATCTATGTCCTGGATTTTTTATTTTTTTTTTTTCTCACACTCTCATGCTTATTACATGCTTATTAGTTATTAAAATCTACAACAAACTCGTTGGCTCGATGATTTTCTCTCATTTTATTTTACTTTTTTATTTATTCATTTTGTTTTTGCTTCCCCACGGATGAAACTTTGTTACGGTAAAAAAAATCATCGTCAAAATCTTACGATTTCCTCGACAGATTTTTTTCTTCTTTGTTATTATTTGGTCTTCCTTTAGCGTGACTCAAAAATAATAATATTCATTTCGTGCGATACAAAGGTACACCAATTACGAAAACTATTATTTCACAAGGTTGTTAGCTTTTGAAGTTGTGTAATTTATCATTTAGTCCAGTGATGCAACACTACATACATGTGTAATATGTATATGTAATGATCATAATGATAATCCCGATTCGTTGAACTCGACCTTAATAACAAAAGTATATTACCCAAAAAAAAAAAACAAATCAAGGTTAAACAAATGTATAATATAGGTATATATGAATTAGTGTAAAGATAAAATGACAAAGCGATAACGCGCGTTTATTACATTTTTTTGTTTTGTTTTATTAAATTGCAGGCAACTGCGCGATGGTACGCTCGAGGAGAATCAGATACAGGAAGGCTGCAAGCTAACGCTACTGCCGAGCGTGGAAACCGGATTACTGGTAAGTGAACATCATCATCATCACCCAACCCGTTGCAATATATTGTTTTCTCATTGCTGTTGTTTGCCATATGTAACATCTCTTGTGATTATTATTTTCTCGCGATCAGACTTCGCGCAGTAGTATATATATACGTACAGGCCTAGTTTTCCCGTCAATGTCACGGACGAGAGCGCGCCTTCGCTCGAATAATTTATTTTCCAATGGCTATCCGCCCGATCGATTGTTCCCCCGATAGTTTCAAAAAGAGAGAGCGCACCGGGAGAAACTTTCGGTGATGCAACGGCAACAGTCCTATAGTATATAGAAGAGAAAGATCGGGTTAATGGTTATTTGCGTTTTCGATCCAAAAGTATAGAGAGTTACGCAAGTAAGTGTTACGTCCGCACTTTAGATACGACGGATAACTGCAATAGTATAGTATTAAAAAAAATAAATGTATTGTTTTTATTTTTTTATTTTTTATTTTTTGCGGAGCATGGTATATAATATTGTCTCGGCGCTCGTGCAGGCGATGATCCAGAGAGTCGCGTCGAGCAAAACAGGGTAGACCCGGATAAAGCGTGCGCGCAAAGCCCGTTAACTCGGCGTCTACGGCCGCGGATCCGCGCCGCTGCGAGGCAAGGGGCTCAGGTCACTTGGTTTCTCGGTCATCCGTCCTTGCGTTTATCCGTTGCAGCGCTGCAAGTCTCGGCTATGTG
Organism: Copidosoma floridanum; assembly: GCF_000648655.2. The sequence goes on from NW_019379494.1 coordinate 1,239,441, forward strand.
TATAGCAGAGAGAGATACCTGATATATATATATATATATATATATATATATGTTATGTTACATGTACATAGGTACACCCCCCCAAAACCCCACCGTCATCGTCAGCTGGTCCGTTGATCATATAATATGTAACCCCGATAAGACACCAACGAGCGCATGGGGCACCTTTTTTTTTATTCCACCAGTCTTATCGACCTCCGCCCCGCGTCCCACGACCACCTCCCTCTCTACTACTACTCCCTTTCTCTTTCTCTCTTTCTCTTGAAGAGCTATTTTTTGGGTCGGCGTACCGTTATCACCTCGGTGTACACCGCTGCTGTTGCTGTTGCCGCCACTGGTGGATATAATAATGGTGTACAACGTACATACTTGCCTGTGGCATTACCGCTCTGCTGCCCGCCCGTGGAATTCATCTCCCCTATACTCGTATACAACACACACCATATCGGGCTCTCGTCACTCATATACTTACGGATCAAATGTCCGGTAAATGGATGGATGGATGGATTGGTGGTTGTCGGATTCACGTATACGTGTATGGATGGCTCTTGTCTTTTTCTCCATTTGGCAGCAGGCATTTTATGTCACTCCACGTGTACATATAATTATATACCTCTCATGGCTTTTTCAATTCTCCCCATTTTGTTGAACGAGCCATTGCGATGACCACTCAATAAAAGTGTCCAGTCACACTCGTCACCATATGCGTACTTTCTTATGTTGTACATACGTGTAATTTGTACATATCTACTATTTATATCATAAATATACCGGTGCTGAAGAATATTTCGTGAAGCACCACTTCGGCACAATAATATGTATTATATATAGAGGTATCGAACAAAAGCTCGCCCATTGCGGGGAGTACAGAATATATAGTAAAATCACCCCACGTAATATCATGATTTCGAAAAATCATCTGCCAATTTATTAGGTATATAGATGTATAATCATTGCATCAATTAAAGGATATTTTTAAAGCAGCGCGTGGACAACAAATTACTCGACTCTCCGATTGAATAAAATTTTTTTTTTTTTTTTTTTTTTTTTTTTTTTTTTTTTGTCACGAATGCCCTCCTCCACCAGCAGCAACTGTCCTACTCCTCGTGGACGCTTCTCGCGTATACGCATCAGCGAAGCGCGCGCGCGGCTGTGGTGCATATGTATTTTTCAGCGGATAGTATGTGGCGCGCGCGTCGCGCAATCTGCATGCAAATAGTATTTCTTCCTCCTTCCCCGGTGTTTTCTCCGCCCCCGCGGGCACAGCCCCTTTCCTCCCCCGGCCCGTCGCTGTGTGCCATAGCAAGGAACACCGCTCGATCGAGGCGCCGCCGGCCGAAAGCCTCCTCTCCCCACGCGATCTCCCGAATTTACCGTCCACATGTACATGTATACCCTACACCGGCTCCGATCCTCCGTGTCGACTATGACTATCCCTGTGCAGCAACCTCCCCGCCGCCGACTCTTTCTCGCTCCTCCGCGGCATGTGTGCCCGGGGTGTATATATATAGGTACGTAGGCATACACACGCCCGCGTGCTCTCTTGCTCCAGCTCGCTTTCTCCATATAAGGGCATCCATGCCTACTTCTCTCTCCGCGCGTGGTGCAATGTACTGGTAAGTGCACAAACTTGGCAGACACGCGCAGTCGGTGCCGCATATCTATACGTATCATATGCACAAAAACAGATGATATGAGTCGAAAAAAAAAAAAAAAATGAAAATAAACACCTCGTACATTGTAAGCCCATGTACATAATATGAAATACTTTTCCAATCACCCGGACCCGGCTGGCTCTCGCTCGCAGTTTCTACTTTTACTTTTACTTTCTTTTTCGCCTGCGTCGGTGCATTGTGTATTATATACTGTCCGGTAAATAATGTATTTTTATATAAATATATATAGGTACCTGTCGGAGGTTGTCTATATCAAGCGATGCTTCCTCGTTCAATTTTTTTTCATTCGTTCGCGCTTATTCCAAGTGCCGTCAGATAAATATATACATATACCCACACACGCCACCAGTTATTATTGTTTGGAAACGAGTCGGTTTTTGATTATGCAGTGACGAATTGTCACAAAGTCGCCAGTGTTGAACAAAAATAACAAAAACAAAAATTAAAAAAAATTAAAAACAAACATATTCAGCAGCTTGATTGATGAGCGTATTGTATACCCGACGTGAAAAAAGTGTCGCGGCAGACAAAAAACACTCAGTGTGCGTAGTTGTTGACACGCCCCCGGAATTCTCATATCAACTTCAAAGGGGAGGATAAATGGAAAAAAAAAAACAAAACAAAAAAATCCTATCTAAAAAAAATCTCTTGTATATAGACAGTCAATTGAACGTCTCGCGTGTTTTTGCGCGAGTCTGTCGTGCGACCTCGAGCGGGGGAGGAGGAGGAGGGCATTGAAAATTTCGGCGGAGAGGAAAACAAGGCAAAATCGGTGCCATCGTCGCAAAGACCTCGCTGATCATCGTTGAGTTGTTGTATTATTATTATTATTACTCTCTCTCTCTCTCTCTCTCTCTCTCTCTCTCTCTCGAAGGCAATATAACCATATACACTTACGTTTTATCTTGTCTCCTTTGCTTTTCTCGTTCGTACGTATATGCATGTATATCACCAATAAGCTCGCGTCATCGAAAGTTCAGTCAGAGTGTTCCCCTCCATTGTTATCGAGCCGCTCGATGATAACAACCATACATCGGTCGTACAGTGTATCCATCACCTACGCGCACAAAAATGTATTAAATACGCTTGGCAAAAAGAGTCTTTGCGTCAGAATTTGCGCATCGCGCAGCTCAACGTTCTCCTCCTCGTTTGCACCCCCGCATTTTCCCCTCCGGTGATCTCCTTCTTTTCTTCTGTGCACCGCCTCCACCATTTCTCTCTCTCTCTCTCCCGATATCTCAAAATACGAGCTCTACTCCACAAGATGGTACGTGTATGTGTGTGCTTACTCTGCTCCAAATTGACGTCTTTCTGCTCGCCTCCGCGCTTCTATATATTTTTCTTCTTCTTTTTTTTTTTTTTCTTTCATTCGTCACACGCGCCAAAGTTACTCCGTATCACGGCCCACTCTCTGTGTCCTAATTATTCTTAGGTTTCGGGGCTCACGCGGCGCGCAATGTCAAAGAACCAAAGATAAAGATGAAAAAGAAAAAGAAGGAAATTCCCCATTTCACACTTTCAACCTCATTCACTCGAGTGTATGCATAACGCGACAAAGGTATTATTATTTTGACAATAACTCGGGCTGATATTTCGTCGTGCACATGCACATACATATTATAATGTACCAGAGGTTTGTACAGGCGGTCCCGCCTGTTTGGAATGAAAATCCACGTATAATATGTGGTATATATATACATGTAACACGCTTCTATTATGTATATATGTTGTACCGTTGTACGGCGTTATCAATAGAAACGTATATATGCTTATGCCACGCTGCACGCGCAGTGGCTCTCTCTCTCTAACGAAGATCGAGTCGGCTTTATACGGTGGCTCTTGTAGACCCGGGCACCGCCTTTACGCGAGAATATATATAAATCGGTCTCTCCCTCCGATGCGTATACGTGCAAGAAAATTTCGCACATTTCGACGAGCTCACGACTAAAATGCAGCTGCTACTTTTCATTATTTTTTCCTCTTCATCCCGTTTTGTTGTTGTCCCATTTAATATATATAATACAGGTGTACGCTGTGTCTTGTATCCGCTATACAACGATACGGAGATCGATCCGAATTCCGATCGATATGAAAACAAATAAATTTTCCGCGACACAAATCTCCTCTCGTTGTGGGCAATCGAATGATGTGGGGCATCGCGCGTTAAACACTTTCGGTGTACAAGCTCGAACCGAAGATTTAGTGCCGATGATAAATATAGAAGATCGCGCGCGACGGTGGTGACAGTGATGAGCTAACTGTCCGAAATCAACAACAACAGCAACAACAAGAGAGAAAAACAACAACACAGCGGAAGCGGCCAGCAAGAAGACCGAAAAAAGAGCGCGGAGGCATCATCGTCATCTTTATCGTCCACCCTCGCACATCGGAAAGAGAGAGAGAGAGAGGGACGCTCGGTCGGCCTTCCCAGAACGAATGACGCGCGGCTGACATTTGGTCCGACTCTCGTGGGCGCGTTCCCTCGTTGTATATATGTAACGCGCACACACACGCGCTCGCAGCATCATCCACGGAGAGCCATTATCTCCCGGCTTCCTCCTCCGATGCCGGCTGGCGTCGGCTGATCCGCCCTCGCACGCAATAATATCACAACGGCAGCGGCAGCTCTTTTTTTTTTTTTTTTTTTTTTCTCGTGTACGCTCGCTGTGCGTGTATACAAATATATATACGTGTTGTACCTACGCATAACTTGTGCAATTAACGGGCACGCATTCCCCGTGTATCGGCGTCGCTATATTTCGTTATCTTTTTTATCGCGCATGGGCTCCTTTTTTTTCCCCTGCCGAGATTCCACACGTAGGTGGTGGCGGAGACGACGTTCGAGGGGACATGGCCTCCTCCCTTCCACTGCTCCGATGCGCATCAGCCCAGGACGAAAATAAACTCCCAGTCGCTGTATATAAATATAATGTACGTGATGTGCATGCCCTATTATATATATATATATAAACACTTACGTACATACATACTCCTAGTTGAGCGCAAATTGCATGTACGTGTATTTTCGTCGTAGGTATTGCGGCTCGGCATTTTAGCCCATCGAGTTCTCTCTGTATATATTTATATTATGTTGTATGCTTGCTCGCTATACATCGATAAACTATATTGTATACATATCCATATGTATTCTCGTCTATCTCGTCATCTGTCTCGCATCGAGCAATTTTTAAATATACATCGTATAACATGATACATGTTGACACGTATTTATACGTACATTAACGCTTTTACGCGCCCAAGTATTATCATATTATACCCTCAAAGTTATACCTACCGAGCAGTCGTTTAAGTAGCGCCTCATGCGCGCCTTGTTGTGTGCCGACGCGGATATTCAGTATATTGTGGAAATGATTGCAGATGCGTTGTCGTGCGGTGTGCCTTGGGTTATCGAGTGCGAAAAAACATTTGTGTCTCTGCATCAAACTCTTCATACATGCAGACTTTTGTTGTTGAACAACAAAAACTTATTCTCCCTAAATTTTTTTGTTTCTGTTTTTTTTTTTTTTTTATCATTCACTTTGCTTAATCGACGCTCACGCCAAAAGTAACTATTGATACGTGATTTTGCGCATTTGTCGTCTGTATGGATGATAAAGTGATTTTGAGGTAATAAAAAACATTTGTAAAAAATTCCATTGTATTTTTTTTTTTCTCACGTTTTTGTTGTACGCGATAAAAACTCGGGAATTTTTTTATCTCACCAAAAGTCGTGATGTACACTGATCGTGACGATCAACGAAAGTATTACGAGCATCGTGATCGCGATTATTTTTAAAGTAATGTATTATTGTTGTAGTAGAAAACGTATGGATAAACGAACGCAAATATCAGAGCTGGTAACCCGATGTATATCAGAATCGGATCATTATCTTATCGGTGCAATATATATCTACGAGATATTTGTCGATTAATTCCACTTTTTTTTTCATTCGCATTGTTGTTAACAAAAATCACAAATCGATAAACTAAAAATCACACCCAAAAAAAGTTCGAATGACGACAAATCTCTCGACTGCTGCCGGTCAATCGAACTACATCTACGAGAGCACGAAAGGGTTTTACTTATATCTTGGGTAATAGTACATAGTAATCAGGGGATATAAACGAGCAGAAAACACATATATTATAAACACAAGAAAAGTGCAAAGTGCAATGCTTAATATGAATAAATAACTTTGTAGTGGTACATGTATATATTATGTACACGCGTATAATGTATTGTATCAAAGTAATCAAAGAGTCACTGACGACGAAGCCAAGTAAGAGTATACATATAATGAAATAATACTTAATAAGGCGTGATTTGCTATAAACGTACGGCTGACGGTACGTGAACGACGTGACGTATATAATTTAGTATAAGTATATATATATTTGCATATTATATAACCAAGCAACGTCCGAGATGTCGAGCTAAGTATGTATCCCTGCGTGCCTACATAGGCATGTGTTTTTGTTTTTTTTATTGCGTGTCATAAACAATATCGTGTATTCAGTTGAGCTGGTAATCGTCGTCCAGTGTCCGTAACTCATTTATTTTTTGAATTAACAATTTTTATCGATTGGCGTGTAAGTATATAAAAAGACATCTATATAGGGAGTGTGGGTGTGCACGTGGGGGACAAAATACATGGTCCGATCGGTGCATGTCACTGCATGGACGCGCGTAGCGTACTTATTATACACAGTTACATTAGAGACGGAGGCTGTGTGAGAAAAATGCCTAGTTTTGATACACGAGCAGTTCCACATAAAGTGACTCTCTGAACTGAAAGACTTTTTTTTTTTTTTTTATTCCTCGCACCCCACATCTGCGAACAAAAAAATGTTGTTATCTTCTACGCATGCTCTTTGGGATTTATGAGAAAATTTGTGAACTGCATTCGAAGATTTTTGAGGAATCAAGAAGAAGAAAAAAAAGTTTCTCGTTGTCTTTCCCCCGAGCTCCTTACTTTTTCACCTCGTCAATATACTTGCGAAATTTAAATTCTACCACATGGGAAAGAGAGAAAAAAAAAATAAACAAATAAAAATGTGGGTTTCAAACCCCGAGGCATTTTCCGCAGAATCTCCGAGATGTCCAAACTAACTGAGCGCCCCCGCGCGCTTTCCTTCGTGCCACACGAGGCGCTACTATACCTACGCGTATTTTCTAAATACACGGGGGTGTGGGGGAGTAAAGTCGTTCTCCGCTGAAGCTTGATGTACGTACATACATATATACTTATATTTGTGCACACGTGGGTAGTCCGAAAAGAGAAAGAAATAAAATATGACTATATACACACATGATCTTGTGTGTGTGTGTGTGTGTGTGTGTGTGTGTGTGTGTGCAGTGGTAATACACGCGAGAGATACGGATCGGTCGAGGAGAGCTTGAAGAGGAACGTGGGGGTCGGCTTGGGAACGCGATAAACGCCTGCTCATCGGTGCTGCTGTTGCTGCGTTGGTGTTGTTGGTGGTCGCCTCCGCTCTCCCTTCTTCTTTCGCCTTTATCTTTTTTTTTTTCGTTGTTCATGTTACCATCACGTACTCATACATGTATACGAATAAAACAAAAACAAAAAAAAAGTAAGGGTCGTAACGTACCCACGATCCTTACTTACACCTTTTTTGTTCGTTTTTTTTTTGTATATACGTCCTTTTCGCTTTGGAATTTTCAAAGTGTATATATATAGTACTTGATGTTGCATGCAGGATTATTCATTAAAAATACATGAGACTTTGTGTGGTGACGTTAGCCTACATTTTTTTTTTTTTTTTTTTTTTTTTTTTTTTTTTTAACCAAAGTAAAAACTGAATCAGTGTTTTTTTGTTCTCAGCGCGCTCATCTTTACAAACAAATCCAGCAAAGGAGCGATTTTGTACTGTCCCCCCCCCCCATCTATGAATCGATACACGTGCAGTTATTAGAAGCGAATTTATAAATATTCCAAACGATAATGATAAGCACAGGTATACACGATGTGTGATTCGATTTATAGCTCTCGGGCTCATTGGTAATTCATTGCATTTATATGCAGATGAAGAGGAACGAGAGTGAGATGTAAAAAAAAATTTTTTGAATACCATTGGAATACCGATTCGAGTAAAACGCGTATACGCGCAAACTGAACGTTCTTGTGTTGAATGGTATACATAGTAGTAATTCAATAGTAATTAGTTGTTAATAAACGACTACGTATAACGAATAACAATATTAATAGTAATAATAATAATAATTGAAGACCGATTGTAATTCAAATAGGTTCTTCCGTTATCTTGACAGTTAGAAGCTTCTTGCGCGCGTTGTAACGGTCAGAGCCGGTGAAACCTGTTAAATTCAACTGTAATTCATACGTAGACGGTATATGCGTACACGAATATATACATGTACACTGTGGTGTCCCGGAAAATGAATTTTGCGGACTCTTCGTTTTTGGATAAAATTGAGACGTTTTGGGGATAAATCGATTAAAAAAAAAAAAAAAAAAAAAAAAAAAAGTTCGGAATACGAAACAACGTTTCTAAAATTTTGTTTATCACATCGAAGCGTATACTATGTGGAAGGTGAAAAGAAGCTGAATCCATACATCAATTATATAAACAAAAAAATGAAGAAAACATCACGGAAAAATGTTTAGTATACATTGGCAATTTTGCCGATGTGCAATAAAATCAACGCGAGCTTTCGGTTGTCGTTCAAGAGCCCGTGTGGTGGTCCGTCATGGAGATATTCGATTTTATCGAGACTACCCCTTTAAAAACGTTTTCCAACAAAACTCGAGCCAATTATATATTCTTGCAAAACGTTGCACATGACCATTGAAGGTAATTGTATGTACACCGCAATTCTTGCGCTTCAAAGTCCTTGATCGGTATGGGTTTTGATCAAAGTTTATAGGCAACAACTCGTCTGTTAAAAAATAGTCCATGAACTCAAGTAATAAAACGCGCGTTAAAACAACAGCAACAAGCCATTCCTGTAAATTTTTTGGACAGTATATTTATAAGATCGCCTTGTCGTATTTTATTGACATGATACGTATGTCATTTGGGGTGCACCGAGGCACAATATATTTATATCCTCATGCAAAAATCATGTACATGTGGTTTACATACAGTGGGTATAAGTATACCTATACTATGTGTGCTCCAAAAGTATACGCATCAGGTATAATATATATTGTACAGCGTCGTGGCCATTTGGCCGAAAGGAAGTCCGTGAGGTGTTTCGGAGCCGCTAGGGGTTCTCTCTCTCTCGCTATATACCTGTACGTATGCACGCGCAGGGAGGTTTCCTCTTTTCCTCCGCATAGGTCTTCCTCCTCTCTCTCTCTCTCTCTCGGCAGCTTTATTTATTGTTATACATCCCTGCCTTTACACCTCCTTCTCTTTTTCTCTCTCCGCTAGTGCGTTATATGTATACGCACACTCGTATTTTACACATATATATAAATATATATACAAATGCTGTGCTTATGGTATAAAAATTATATATGGATGCAGTATAACATATATCGCAACTATAATAGCGCCGTCGTCACAATCATACCGACTACTGCATATATTATGTCGCTCGCTGCACCGTCATTCGTCGTCCACCACACATAACGCATTCATATATGTATATACAGATGTATAAACTTAACCGTGCGGTATTGTATACATATATTATAGCGACCGCGCGCTCGTGTATCGATTTCCCTCATATCTCCCCTCGGGGGCTGTGCACCACGGCCTGGCTGGGGCTCCTCTCGCCTCGTCAGTGCCCCGCACCCATACGCACAGGCCGCTCTGCTGCCGTGCCGCTCTCTTTCCCATGTATAATATACAATACTCATGCCTGTGTGCGTGTGTGTCTATGTATATAAAACACGACGATGCAGGAGCGGGACGCCGGCAGCAGTACCCAAGAGCCCCCCCCCCAAACACCAGGGGGGACCCCTGCCTTGCCTTGCCCCGTGTATATACCTACTTGGCCTGCGGAATCCTTACCGACGCCGCCAACGCCGAGTTTTTAAACTGGCTTCCTTCAAAGTGCTTCGTGTTTCTCTTTTTTCCTTCTCTCTTTGTTCATTTTTATATATGTATATACATGTATATGGGTAAACCAGCTGTAGCTCGCAGGTGTATCTCTCTCTCTCTTTTTGCGGCCCAACTCGCTTTTATACCACGGATAAGCGATGCTCGGACACATCTGGAGAGCCTATCAATTCTTTTGCAACTTTTTGTAGCCGCAAAATTTGACGGCGCTGTAGGTCGATCATTTTATTCCGCAATCGACGAAAAATGGCACCTTTTTCCCGGCCAAATGTATAAAATAATGAAAAATGTACGATAGAAGCGTTGTATGATACGGTATGTTTGCGCAATATCGTGGTAGTGGAGCTTTTTTTTGGACTTTCCATAGATATAATGTGTATGATCAACCGATATGGTGTATCGGAGCGATGATTCCACTTGTTAGTAATGCGCCATGGCGAAGATGAATCGTTGGGCTACTCGATAAAAAGTTATATTCATACGAGCGTTTCAACATAAAAATTCTTGATCAAAGTCGTCGATTTCGATTGAAAATAAGTAAACAACATTTTTTCCTGTAGACGGAATTTTCGTGTTAATCTTAGTGGGGAGGAGGGGAGGAGGGGGGCATCAACCCATTTATTCCTTCATCCGAAATTTCGTCGAGTCGATTGGGTTATACCAAGAAAATAAAGTTTTCTAAATCCAATTATTTGTCAGAAAGCTCAAAAAAAGCTGTCTCTTTTTTTTTCTCTTGGAATGCAAAAATATTGACGAATCAAATTCATTGACCCCAAAGAGTTTTTTTTTTCTTTGTTGGAACTGCTCGCACATATTACAATAAACATGTGCGCGTGCTATTTTTAACCGAAGAGTCGCAAGCGAAATAATACTCGAAATTCAATGCGAAAAAAAAGCTTTTTTTTTTTTTTTTTCTCTAGCAGAGCTGGTTTTCCGACTCGTAAAAATATATGGTTTCGCGCAAACAACAGCTGCAGCAACAACTCTATACCCAGCAACGCGATTTCCAGCGACCGCGGCCTGCTGCTCCCTTTGGCAAAACATTTCGACGCGATGAGTAGGTACACACTCACCAACCAACAGCCGTGTCGGCGAATCAACCGGTTCTTCGCGAGTGACGCAGGCCGTATTAGAAGGAAACGAAAAAAAAAAAAAAAAAACCTACAAAAAATACGTTAAACATAAGCTTTGCCAA